>PVIW01001365.1:0-308384 GCA_004026585.1 Noctilio leporinus | reverse complement strand
CCCGGCCGCCCCCCCCCCCGTACCCCGACCCCGTGCGCCAGCGCCGGGTCCCCAACCGCGCCCTCCCCCCATACCCCGTGCGCCCGCGCCCGGCCACCCGGCCGTGCCCCGCCCCCTTCCCCGTGCGCCGGCGCTGGGCCCCCAGCCGCGTGCGGCGCTGAGGCGGAGACGCCTGTGACGTCACACAGCCCAAGTCCCGCCCGCGAGACGCCTCCCGTGGATCGGGACGCTCACCTGCGCGCAAGATGGCCCTGCCCCTCGGGAGGTGAGCGCCCGGCGTCCGCCCCGCCCCCGCCCCCGCCTCCCCCACCAGCTGCTCTGAGCGCGCGCCCGCGGGTCCCGCCTCACCTGAGCGGACTCCGGTGGCCCCAACTTGGTGGCCACACCCTCTACTCGGCGTCACCCTCAGGCCCCACTCCCAGCCACCCCGGAGGGTGAATGGGGGCCGAGAAACTGCGGCGCGACTCCGTCTCCCGCAGGTGGGCGCCGCCGTTCAGGCCAGGTGCGCGGCCCAGGTGCGCGCGGCGAGGCTGCGGCCTGTGGCACCTCCGGGCAACTGCTGCCCCGCCGGGAGCTCTTTAAAGTCGTGTGGGCGGGACAGGAGACGGGGTGTCTCCCCCAGAAAGAAGGGGCCCTGGGGGCCGCACAGCCCGGCTCCTGGGTGGCAGGTGGTCCCTGACCCATAGGGGTGAGGGTGGGGGTGTCCCTGCACTTCGGGAGTGAGGATGTCACTCTTACCCACTCCCACCCTCTGAGGGGGGCCCTGCCCTTCAGAGTGAGGATGGTGCCCCACCCTCTGGTGGTGAGGGGGCTCCTTGCTTGGTAGACCCTGGCGTGAGGTGGGGTTGCTGGGGGTTCTGTCTTGTCCCCTGGGTATGAGTGGGGATTAGGGGAAGGCACCCTGCCCTGGCTGGTAGCTCAGTGGATAAGGCGCCGGCCTGCGAACCCAAAGGTCGCTGGTTCGATTCCCAGCCAGGGCACATCACCAGGTTGCAGCCAGGTCTCCAGCCAGGTCTGTAGCTGGAGGCAGGTGAAAGGCAACCACACATGGATGTTTCTCTCCTTCTCTGCCTCTCTCCCTTCCCCTCTCTCTAAAAATAATTAAAAGTTTTTGAAAATCTTAAAGTAAAATTAAATAAGAGGAGCACCCCAGGGTGACAGTGAGAGTTTGGCCGGGGGCTGCCCCAGCTTTGCCCTTGGACAGCAACCAGGCTATGCTTGGGCTGTGTGGGCCCCCCGCCCCTATCCCCCAAACCCACAGGAGAATCCGGGGCACCTGGGATTAACCCGCAGTTAATTAGCACCTGCTGGCAAAGTGACTCAGTATTTCTCCCAAATACTGTTTCAACCTGTGGTTTCCTCTAAAGCCAAGTGCTTGAAACCAAGGGACAGAAGCCGTGTGTGCTGTCCTGGGGTCCTCCAGCTGACGGGGCCCTTCCTTCCTGGGTGCAGAACTCTGTGATCTGATGGATTCCGCCAGGAGCCCGTCGGAGCGGCCCACCTGCAGACACGCGGTGAGAGGGGGAGGGCCCAGCGGAGCTGGTTTCCCGTCAAAGCTTGGGTGACACCTCGGACATGAGTTAACACATCAGGAGGTGTAGGGACAGGAGACTGCAGAATGGGAAAAACTCCAGTGTCATTTCCTTTCAATTGGCTGTCTCAGAAAACACTACCCAGAAAGTGGTCCACATAATACCAAGTATGACATGAAGATGCTGGTCTGAAAAACTAACACTCGGAGGGAAGGAGAAAGAGGGAAGGAGAGAAAAGCTGAGTTCTGTGCACCAAAATACAAGCTTTCTTCATGAAGAGGCCATGTCCCGCCCGAGGGACATAATTATCCAGAACGTCTACCTGTGTCAGGGCCTGGGTCCAATTCGGTCCCCTGCCTTCCCCTCAGACACCAAATAACTGCTACCCAAGCTCATCCCCTGGCCCAGGTGTGGCTTTGGACGTGGGCAACATTCTCTGAAGAGCCGCGCTCACCCTGCCTTCTCTGTCGTCCAGGCCTTGGGGGCAGACTCGCTGAGCCTGACCTTCTGCTTGTGGCTCTGACCCCTCCCCTCGTCCTGCAGGCCAACGACTCTGTCCTGCCCCTGGCTCTCTGGACGCCACCTCCACCTTCCATCCACTGCCGCGCCTGGCTGCCCCTGGCCTCCAGGTGGGGACCCTGCGTGACCCCTGGGGCCACCCCTCCAGGCCTGGCTCCCACAGTGGGAGCTGGGTCAGGCCCCCCGGGGTTCTGCCAGGGACAGAGGCTGCCCCCGCCCCTGGGTTTGGGGCTGCTGGGGGAGGGTCCACCGTCATTTTTCCTCTTCCTGCCTGGTTGGCAGGCATTTCATTTGTAGTAGTTTGAAAACCTGTTCTGCTATTACCCAGAGTTTTTCTAACGCCTTAGACCTTCTATTGACAGAGGGAAGTTTTAAACACTTCCATAGGGAAATAGGCCAAGGGTTGACATTTTCACTCTCGTCAGATGCACATTCTTGTCTTCCAGGTGTGTTTAGCTTTGGGCTCCTCATCCTGCTGCCTCATAACCACGGCTGTGTATGGTGGGGCGTCAGGATGGAAAGGGGGGGACACAAAACCAGGACTGGCCAGAGCTGGCCTGCTGCTCCCCAACGTTTCCATTTTACAACCGCAGGTAACCAGGTTATGACTTCTTGACACCTGTGAGGTCAGTGAACATGACTTTTATTCAAGTTGGGGAGGCAGCGGGGGTTGTTCCTGTTTGTTTACTTCCTAAAGCTCACGTACGACATCGGAGGATGGTGGCTTTAGAATACAGACCTTTACCTCCGTCCTTCCTGGGGGAAGAACCTACTGGAGACCCCCGGGACCCTGGGGCCGAAGGTGTCGTGTGGGGGGCTGCAAACTGGGGTACCAGCCCTGGCCAGAGTGGCTCAGTGGGTTGTCACTCTGCAAAGTGAAGGGTCGCTGGTCAGGGCACGTGACTGGGTTACGGGTTCGACCCCTGGTTGGGGGGCAAACGGGAGGCACTTGATGGATGTTTCTCTTTTTTCATCCCTGCCTTCTCCCCTCTCTGAAAAATCTTTAAATAAAAAAAAACCTGGGGTCCCCAGGGGTAGTGGGTGGAGCCTTGAGGCCAGATGACATGTGGGTGTGGAGCGTGTGTTCACGTGGGCGAGAATGTGTGCACATGTGCGCTTGCGTGTGCACTGGACAGGTGCGGGCTGGGCCTAGAGCTTCCCGATGAGATTCTCTTGCAGGGTGAGATTGGTGGCTTCGGGCAGAGGCGGTGACTCTAATCTCCCCTAGAACATCTCAAACACACGCAGAGGCGCGGGTAACGTGGTCCCATCTCTGAGGGTCAGTGCTCGGCCGTCCCGTCTCCCCCGAGCCTCCCTCGTCAGCCTCAGCGGCCAGCTGGGATGTCCGCTCTGGGGCCGTGGCCCTGCCGACCTGTCCTCGGGTTGGTGGGGGCCAAGGGCTGGCAGCTGGACCAGGAAGTGAGGGTGGCGGTGCAGGGGCCACGGGAGCTGCCGTTGAGGCAGGTGGGTCTGGGGTGCAGAAAGTGACTTCCAGCCCCCTTTGACCTTGTCCAGGAAGGGTCACGGTAGTTGGGAGTCTTGACCTCAGAGAATTTTCAACAAGTCTGCGGACAAGAGTGTTTTCCTGTGATTTTCAAGGAAGAGCTGGGGGTGGTGCTGAGGGGAGCGTCCCCGTGATTGGAGTTTGTCTTTCTGCTTTGAGGGAGGACCCGAGGGCAGCGGCCTTGGGCCCAGGGTGCCCCTGGGGGCGCATGTGTGCCTGTGCGGCTCTGGGCAACCCCCGTATTCTTAGCCTCAGTTTCCCCGGTTGTACACCAGTGACACCCTCATGCCACCTGCCAGCTCCGTCTGTGGGTCGCATTTCTGCCACTGTCAGGAGAGGCACAGGTGTGGTGCCAGGCAAGGCCCCAACCAGGGGTGGCTGGTCTGACGCGAGGTTCGGGGTGAGGCTGGAGTAAGTCCAGGGTGAGCACGCGTGTGATGACGCGTGCCCTTCGGTCCCGACCCCGTGTAGGGATTGCTGCCCCCAGGCGGAAATGCTTCCCGAGTGCCTAGGAAGGAGCCCGTGTGGGTCATGGAAAACCCCGGGGGTGTGGGGGTGCACAGAAGGGGTTGGGGGGGCCTCATGTCTGTGTTGTGTTTGGTGGAATACTTTAAACAAAATTACTGATTGACTTGAGGGAGAGAAAACATTGACTTACTGCCCCACTCCTGACGCATCACTGGTGGATGCTGGCAGGTGCCCCGACCGGGGCGTGAACCTGCGACCTTGGCAAATCAGGACGTGCTCTCACCCCCTGAGCTGCCCGGCCTGGGCTTGTTCTTCTGAGCGGAGATTCCCTCTGTTCTTTGGGCGTATAGTTTTTTAAAAATGTTTTTCATAACTTCAAACTTACGAGGAAAATGTTTCAGAGTTTGTCACCTTGGGTGAGTCCGTCCCCAGCCTGGACTTCACGTCTTCCTGTGACAACAGGGAGGACATCTGAGCAGCGTGGTGGCCCCCTTGGCACGCCAGCATTCTAGAACTTTCAGGGTGAATGAAATTGGGACCTTCCCCCCCAAGAAGAGGAATTGTGGGTTACCTGCCCATGCCACCCGTTTCCCGTGGGTTTGTCTTCTAACGAGAAGTCGGGACCTCCCCAGATGTGCGTGACTGCTGCGGGGCACCGTCAAGTGCGTCCCCTTTGTCCACGCTTCTGACCTTTGACAAAAGCGCCCTGCGGAGGGGCCGCCACCTCGGTCGAGACCGGGCGGTTTCGTACCCAGAGCAGAGAGGCCCCCGGCCCTTCTGTGGTCAGCCCTCCCGCCGCCCTCCGAGGCCACTGACCTGCACGTGCCCTGCGGTGTTTTCTAGTGAAGGGACCAGTGTAACCGGCCGAGCCATGGCCAGCGTGAGGTGCGGCCGACGCTGCTGCATCCGGGGAGCGTTCGGTGCAGCCAGCGCCCGGGCCGGCGCCCGGAGGAGGCAGAGAAGCATGCTGCACCGCCTCAAGGTGCCTGGGGTGGGGGGCAGGGGATGGGGGCGGCGGGGACCCTGCCCTGCACCGGACCCGCCTTGGAAATCAGGGTCGGCGGCTCCCGGTGCCGTCCGTACAGCTGTCCTCCTCTTCCCCACACCAGAGGTGTTCACAGCCTGCCCTTGGGGGTCCGTCTTTAGATCAAAGACAACGGGGAGCTGCTCTTCCAGGCAGCCTGGGCTGGGGGGAGGGTTCTGGACTAGCAGCTGGCGGCCACACCCTGGCCCGCAGCCCCTGGCCGCCCCGCCCAGAGCAAGCGCCAGGCTGTCGTGTGGGGAGCTGGGGGTCTCTGCCTCTCCCGGGTGCTGGCTGGGGTGCCAGCTGCCCTTCCCTGTGCAGCAGCCCAGCGGCGCCCTGTCCCTCAACCACCTCTGTGCGTCCCGCGCTCCTGCTCAGGCTCTGAGAAGCGCGTCCGTGTCACCTCCACCCTCACTGGGTCAGGGCCACACCCTCCAAGCGCCGGGGCGCAGCAGGGAGCCCTGCGGGTGCAGCAGGCTCTGCCTTTGGGCCTGGGCGGAGTCGGCCTCCCTTGGGAGCGGGGTCTTCTAGCCTTTGCTCCCCCAGGCCAGTGCCCGGAAGAACCACGTGGACTTCATGGACGGTGTCTGGAGGGAGGTGAGTTAGTGAGCCGGCCGCCACCGTCCCTGTCTTGCCAGCTGTCCTTGTCGCCCGCTGGGACCGCCTCCCGGCTCAGAGGCACTTTGCCCATCAGTTCCTAGATCCTCACGTGGGTTTGGAGGACGCCCCTCAGGCCTCCGGCTTCAAGGACTGTTCCCCCGCTGACCTGACCTGTCACCGGCCTCCGGGCGTGCTGAAGCCCCAGAGTCCAGAAGGCCACCTAGAAGTCCCTCTCCCTTTGGAAACACCAGGTCATCTCGCGAGGGGTGCTTTTGGGGCCCCCGTGCCCCTGGGGGCCAACGACGTGGACATGCTGGAGGCTGGGGGCCCCAGGGCTGCCTCTCCAGAGGGCTCCGAGTTGATGGAGGTACACTGGGGGCCCCTCCGCCCTCCCGTGGGGTCCCCTGAGACTGGCCGACGTGTGCAAGGGAGAGCCAGAGTGTCACGGCCACCACCCAGACGCGGGAGTGAGAAGGACAAGGGGCCCAAGCCCTCCCTGTCCAAGAGGAAACTGGAGCTTTTACTCTCGGAGCCGAAGAGGAAGAGGAAGAAGCTGCACATGGCCTAGACCCAGGTGGGCAGCTGGGCTGAGGGCGGTGACGGGAGGGCCGGGTCCTGCTCCTGCCATACGGCGCAGCTGAGGGCGGGGTCTCAAGGTGGCAGCCCCTGGAAACACGCCTTTCCCTGCAGGCACCACCCAGCACCACAGCCCCGGCCTTCTGCTCGGCCACCCCCGACTGCTGCCCGCAGACCCTGGGGGGACACTGCTCCCAGTGCCAATAAAAGGGAGTCCCCCTGAGGACAGGACAGGAGCTGTGCATCCTTTTGGTGGCCAGGGTGAGGGCTTGGGCCCCAGGAGCCTGGGCCTGTCCCCAACAGGGACGCTGGAGGCGTGTGCTGGAGCTGGTCCCCCGGGTGGGGGGCCTTGGGCCTGTGCCCCCAGGTCCCTCGGTCCCCCTCTGCCAGCGAGGACAGGGGGGTGGTAGGGCTGTGGCCAGTGGGGTTCCCCTCTCAGGCCCCTTTGATAGGGTGGCGCTGGGGGAGTATGAGCCTTGGGGGAGCCCTGACCTGGTTGCGGTCACCCATCAGGTTAGGGGGCAAGTAGGTGCCTTGGGTTCACATGGGGAGCTGCTGTCCTGGACCTGGGGGCCCGCCCTGGGAGGGTGGTGTCTCTGCTCCACCTTCTGGCTGCAAGCCCTTACTTGGTGCTGTGCCCACTCGGGACCCTCACCTCTAAGTGGGTGGGCTCGTGGGGGCCGGGTGTTCCCACTGCACAAGCGCCGAGAATCCTTCCTTACTGGGTCAGAGAAGTACGTTAAAACCAGGCCCCAGTTCTCAACGGGACACAACTGCGGACGCAGGCAAGGACGGGGCCCCAGAAGAGAGTGGGGTTCAGACCTTGGGACATTGCGCTGGTGGCTCCACAGAAGCCCTGGGTTTGGGGGCTTAGACCCGCACCCTGCTGGTGGCAGAGCGGGACCAGCAGCTGTGTCTCCCAGGCCTCACCTCCAGGGTTGATGGGTGCAGGCAATGGTCGCAAAGCAGCCGGGGCAGACAGGGTGGGCGCTGCGCCAGGCGAGGGGACCGTACCCTCCGCTGGGATGCGCAGCCAAGGTGTCGGTCATGAGCCAGTCAAGTGCAGTGTCCTGCCACACCTGGCTGTGGGGTCCCTGTGCGGGGGGATGGGACAGGGGCTCCCCGCTGAGCCGTGCGGCTGGGCTCACAGATGGCCCAGGCCCCAGCGCCGAGAGGGAAGAGGCAGAGTGGGTCGTGCTTAGTGTTTAATTTCATAAAACAGCCATGCTTGCAACCTTCCGGCTTGTGCTGGGCCCTTCCACGCCCACCGGTCCCACTGTCCAGCCCCACGTTCGTCTGGCCACTGACAGCTTCGACCGGCCGCACCTTCCAGAGGCTTCAAGACGAAGTGGGATGCCAGGGGCTCCCCGCAGGCGCGGAGCGGCAGGGGCGCCTCACTCCGTGCACAGCACTGCCACGCCGCGCTCATAGAAGCTGCGGGGGTCCTCCTTGGTGGCGATTTCGAAGTCCACGGTGAAGATGAGGTCGGCCCGGGTGAAGTTCAGGTAGACGGGCAGGGTCACCTACGGGGCAGAGGAGCAGCTGGAGGCGGCCGGGGGGGCTGGGAGGTGGGCAGGCCCGTCTGCCCTGGCACCGGACGCAGGGTCCGCGGTGCCTCCCTGACCACCAGGGCGGGGCGGCGCCACCTACCACGTTGGCCTTCTTCTCCGCGTGGGTCTGCTTGACCCAGCGCAGCTGCGTGAGAGGCAGGGCCGTGGAGATGGCGTTGCAGAGCGAGAGCTTGTTGTTGCTGCATGTGGCCCCCTGCAGCTTCAGCCCTGGGGGGCGTCAGAGAGAGCACCCTGAGTCCGGGGGGCCAACCATGGCCCCCCGAGCGCGTTGCCCTCTGACCTCCTAAACACTGTCGGCTCGGGCGCCGCCTGTAAGGGCTTCCTGACCGAGCTGGAGGCCAGGGGTGTCCGTGGGGCCCAGGCCGCACCCCCACACACCTGTGACCCCAAAGCTGCAGGCGTCAAGGGCAGCATTCTGCAGCGCGGTGACGTTGACCTCCAGACACAGCTCCTCCAGGGACCAGCTGTTGGCCTGGGCCACGTACTGCCGGGTGGCCGTGATGTAGGCCTCGGGCACAAACAGGCCGCCCAGGCACACGTGGATGTTCTGCGGGAAGTCGGCTGGGTGAGGGTCAGCCCCTCGAGTGTTCCCCCCAGTCAGACTGGCCTCTGCCTGACCCCGCCCCCCCGCAGCTCCCAAGCCCAGGACCCCTGTCCCCTTCCCCAGGTGTCGCAGGGGCGCAGCCACCACCTTCAGCTCCTTGGCACCACCAGACGCAGCCGCCAGCGAGATGTTCTGCAGCTGCTTGACCCGCTCGCTGAAGTCGGACACCCACTGGATGACAGTCATGCCCGCAGGCACCGTGTAGTGGGACCAGCTCCGCGGCAAGATCCCTGCGGGCAAGAAGACCCCAGGAGGCGTCAATCCCTGGCGTAACCCGGGGCCCCACCTGTGTGCCCACCCGGTCGGCGCAGCAAGGGGCCGGCAGACGCACCTTTCACCAGCTCGTTGATGAGCGTGCGCAGGTAGTTGGTCTGCTTCTTCTTCCCCTCGCACACCTGGACGACGTCCGCCAGGTCCTGGCGCACGTCCTGCAGCAGCTTGGCACCCATCTTCACTTCCCTCTCGAAGAAGCGGAACAGAGGGTCCTACGGTGTTGGGAGGGCATGGTGAAGGGCAGGGCTGAGAAGACCCCTTCTCCACAGCAGCTCACCTTCTGGAGCCCCAAGATCCCCAGAGCTGACCAGGGCCCCCCGGCTGCCGCGAGCACCCCGAGACCCAACCCCCACGATGCGGGTCAGACCTGTCGGGTGACAGCAGCTGGCCCTGTACACAAACACAGGCAGCTGGAGTCGTCTTCCCGGCTCTGGGGAGGCGGGCAATGTCCCCGGCACCTCTGGGCAGGTTAATGAGGGCCACCTGCTCCCCCTCTTGCTAGGAGCCCCTGGGCTCTGGGGCAGCCCTGCCCAGCCACCTTGATGTTCTCCACTGTCCGTCTGAGGTGGCTCAGCGTCTGAGGGATGAGGTGCAGCCAGTTGGAGGCCGTGGTGTGCAGCGTCCTCATCCAGGCCGGGCGCCCGTCGGATGTGGAGTCTGTGCGAGCCTTCTTCTCGGTCTCTGCGTAGGCCAGGTCGTCCTCATCCTCCAGCATCTGCATCTTCAGCATCTTGCTGATCATGTCCACACCTGGCCACACGCGGCAGGGGAGGGAGGGAGGGACTTCAGTGTGAGGCCGCAGAGCACACTACCAGCACGGACCCCACTGACTGGCGGCCTGTTAGAGGCATTGCTGATGCCTCCTTCACACCCATGTTTCCTTCTCACCCACCCCTCTTCCACTGTAAAATAAATCTTAAAAACGTTCCTGACAGGCCCTGGCTGGTGGCTCAGTGGATGAGGCACCAGCCTGTGAACCCAAAGGTCGCTGGTTCGATCCCCAGCCAGGGCACATAACCAGGTTGCAAGCCAGGTCTCCAGTCAGGTCCGTAGCTGGAGGCAGGTGAAAGGCAACCATACATGGATGTCCCTTCTCCTTCTCTCCCTCCCCAACCCTCTCTGAAAATAATGAATAAAATCTTTAGTAACAAAGAAAAACATTCCTGACCCTGGCTGGGTAGCTCAGGTGGGTGGGTTAAACCCTGGTCAGGGAACACACAATGACAAAAAAAACAAGTATTTATGCAACAACAAATCCATGTTTCTTCCCCTTCCTCTCTATACAAACAATAAATAAAAATTTCAAAAAACCCCAAGTGATCTTTAAAGACTAGTAGTTTTTTAAACAGTCACTTAATAGCCAGGCACGTTCCAACTCTAAGAAGACTGAGTTGTCTGCGTAAACATCGAGTCCGGTGCCCTGCGCTGGGCCTGGAGACTCCAGCTGCCCCGGGGGTTGGGGGTCGGGGGCCGGGGCGGCTGGTGGCCCGGGTGCGCGGGGCACTCACCCTGGGTGGTGAGGAGGACCCTCTCGGCGTTGTTGGGCAGGCCCAGCCAGGACGGCGTCTGCGTGTCGGGGAGCAGCTCCACCCACTGCACAAACTCCTCGCGCCTAGAGACCAGCACAGGGGACCTGTCAGGTGCGAGGGGAACGGCCGAGTGGGCTGCGTCGGGGGGGCGGCAGGCTCCTACCTGATGCCATCGGGCATCTGGATGTCCTTGTGCCCGTCCACCTTGCAGGCCAGCTTGAACTCGCTGTCGAAGCTCCTGGTTGTGAACAGACGCTCCAGGAACGAGTTGAGCAGCCGCTGGTCAAACTCGTTGTCCACGCGCCCGCCGTAGATGGACTGGGCCATCAGGGTCTTCAGCGCGGACCACGGGATCTTGTCTGGCGAGATGTTCTGCCTCCCCTGGGAGAGGGAGGGCGGGTTAGGGTGCCGGGCTGGGGACAGGCATCCCCCCCGCCTCCTGACAAGGTGCAGCCTCACTTGCCTTTGCTGTGTCGTCCAGCCACGTGTCCACCGTGTCGCAGGCTGACCGCAGGTCAGACTCCCCAAACTCGTACTTCTTCGACCACCCCAGGGGTGCGTACCGCAAGCGTTCCTGGATGATGGCGTGGAACCAGGCCAGCAGGAAGTACAGGCGGGCACGCTCGTTGGGAGACTGCAGGAAGCAAGTGACCGGTTAGGTCACCAGAGGGTGGCACCCTTTCTGCCTGAGACAGCTCGGCAGGGCGTCGGGACCCCAGGGTTAGCGACAGCTTTCCACACTCTAACACGAGCCTTTCTGAACTGCAGGGCTCCCTGCGCAGCAGATCCACACAACAGTCAGAGCCCTGGCTGGTGCGGCTCAGCGGACGGAGCACCAGCCTGTGGACCAAGGTGTTGCAGGTTCAATTCCCAGTCAGGGCACAGGCCTGGGCTGCAGGCCAGGTTCCTTGTTCAGGGCGTGTGAGAGGCAACTGATCGATGTATCTCTCCCTCTCTTCCCCTCTCTCTAAAACATACAATTTTTTTTAAAAAAAAGATTTTATTATCTTTAGAGAGGGAAAGGGAGGAAGACAGAGAGGGAGAAAAACATCAATGTATGGTTGCCTTTTTCACCTGCCTCCTAAAATACACAATTTTAAAGAGAAGTAATACAACTACTAGATACAAATGACCCAATGGCACTGTGGAGGTAAGTTATTCAACCAACAAGAAAGTATAGAAGACAATTTTTCTACCAATGCCAGGAAGGTGCCTAACATCAGCTGAGCCTTTAGCAACACAAGTTTGGACCGCACAGGTTTACTTACAAGAGAATGTTTCCCTTTTCATGGTTTATGTTATTACAGTTGTGCCGGTTTCCCCTCTAACTTATGTATTTGACTCTCAACACACACACACTTAGCCTTTGCATCTCTGGGTTTTGCACCCGCAGATGTGGAGGACCGGCTGCCTGCACCATTCCACGCCACGTTAAATCGAGGCCTTGGGTGTGGCAGGGTTTGGTGTTCATGGGGGTCCTGGAACCAACCTCCTGCAGACACCGAGGGTCAACAGGAAAGTTTGGGGGGGCCCAAAGTCACACGCGGATGTTTTACTGCAGGGAGGTCACCTTGTTGAGGGTCAACCACAGTGGTTAAGAACTGCCTTCCTCCTGGCCATGCACCTCCGTCTTTGCCATGTGTCCAGGCAGACACTGCAGGCCCAGGCAGCCTGTGCTGGGGAGCAGAGGGCCCCTGGGCCCCAGGGAGGCCCATCCGGCTGCGGCTAGAGCTTTGCCTCAGGCACGCCACTCTCAACCGCCCGGAGCAAGGACACCCCTGAGTTCTGCACCGCCAGCCCTCGGCCTCCGGGGGCATGAGGCCCCTGGCCAAGTTCAGTGACAGACCTGCCTTCGGGCCAATCCAGAGCTCCGTCTTTACCTTGCAGATCCGCGAGACGGGGATGCTGCTGAACGTCCTCAGCATGTTGGCCTTCACGCCCGGCGGTGGTTCAAACACGAAGATGCGGCCGGCTCGGAGGAGGTTCACGGGCACCTGCAGGAGACATGACGCCATCACTGCTCTGGTGGGCGGGGTGCTGCCACCAGTGCTGCCCCCCACCCGAACAGAAGGGCGTCCAACCGGCTGGAACACCAGCATCTGGCCCGGCCGCCCACCTTGGGGTTGATCTCCATGGTGAGGAAGAGCCTGAAGCAGGCGTGGGGCTGCAGCGAGTGCAGCTTCTTCTCCAGCTGCATCAGCCACCCCGGGGCCAGGTGCACGTTCTTCAGCATCACCCACCTGCAGCGAGAGCCCAGCCCGCTCAGTCTCCCGCGGAGCTTCCAGGGGCCAGGGCTTCCCGAGCACGCGCGACAGGCCTACCTGCCCGACTTCACGGCCGTGTTGATCGCCTTATCCGCCTGGTTGAAGCCTTCCGCAGAGCCTGGGGCCGGAAAGCAGAGTCAGCAGGGCAGCCTGACCCCAAGGACTCTGTGGGGCTCAGACCGGGAGGCGACGGGTGCCTTACCGATAGCGATGGACGTGATCTGGGTGTTCTGCTCGGCTGCGAGGTCCTCCACGTGCCCGCTGGCGTCGTACCCAGGCACCGAGCACATGAGGACGGGCGTGTTCGGCTTCACCTGCGGAGGAAGAAGCTGGGACTCAGCAGAGGGTCCCAGCAGACAGCCGGCCCAGCGCAGGAGGAGCGAGGGGAGCCCCAGGGCAGGGCTGGCGCACCTCCGTGTCCACGATGTGTGTGAGGTCGAGCGGCTGCTCCATGATGGACATGAAGGACTCGCCGAGGTTTGTGGAGACGAACACGTGGGCCATGGCCAGCAGGCGGTCGGGGCGGAACGCCTGGATCAGGAGCAGGCGGTGGATGGCTTGCCCGATAGGCGCTAGAAGGAGGCCACAGGGGGGTTGGGGAGGAGGCGACAGCAGGCTGGGAGCCCCACCCCCAAAATGTTCTGTCTAGGAGCCTCTGCCCAGGGGGCCGCCCCCACTGCCACGTCCTCCGTGCGCCCTCTGGACACACCGATGGCAGGGCCCTCCTGGGTGCCGTGGTCGTCCTGAATTAAAGCGATCCCACCAACATGTACTCGCTGCACACAGAACCCCCAAATTCTCAGACACCCACAGAGGACGGCAGTGGCGGCCCCCAGCCCTCCCCTGGTGACCTGCGGAGGGGTGGAGCGCACCCACCTCCAAGCCTGGTGGGCCGGGCCCGGGTAACACGCCCCACACAGCCACGTGCCCCTGGCATCTGGCACAGGCCTCCCATCCTTTCTCCCTCCTGCTTCGAGCTTGAATTGGAGCAGGAATGAGCAAGATTTCGCTCTCCCACGTCTCAACCAAGTCCTAAAGCTGGGACAGGGGCGCTCCCCTCGGACACTGCCTGTTTGGCAGTGGCCCCTTCCCAATAGCAAAGCCCAGGGAGGCCTGCCGGGGCTCACTTGCGGGGGTTTCTTCGCTCCAGAGGTAGGGCACCGTCTGCTCCGGGGAGCTGCTGTCCAGCCAGATGCCGAATTGCTGCAGAGGCAACAGCGGGAGCGTCACCTGTGCCCGTGGGCCTGGGGCAGCACCGGGAGCGGCAAGGCGCAGACCGTGAGGCTTGCACGACCCCCGCAACGCATCGCCAGCTTCCTGGGGGAAGCAGCATTCAGAACACCCACCTCGTCGGCCTGGACCTTGGCGATCAGATCCTTGAACGCGGGGAGACAGCTCAGCCGCACGACTGCCTCCGCCTGCTCCACCGTCAGGCCCTGGAGGCTGGGTGTCGAGCCGGCCGTGAGCACGATCTCCTTGCCCCTCAGGAAGTGCTGGAACTCGGCATCGTAGGTGGGCTCCCTGCGAAGGGGCAGCGGGCGGGAGGAGCTCTTAGACTCATCCCGCCAGGAGAGGAGCAGGCAGGAGGCAGAGTTTACCCTACCGGGGCGCCCGCAGGCAGTCTGCAGCAAGCCCCTGCCCCAGCCCCTCACCCGACGGTGCCCTTCAGCTTGATCCTGGCCAGCAGCATGGCGAAGGTGATGTGGTCCTGGTGCAGCATGCCCCGGGCCACGCGGTTGAACGCCACCTGGGAAGGAAAGCGGGGCGCTGACACGCTGCAGGACCCCCCAGGGTGGTGACCCCGGCCCCGCGGCAGCGGGCGGCTCGCACCTGGAAGAGGTCCTTGGTGATGAGCAAGAGGCGCTGCGTGTGGTCGGTGACGCCCTTCAGGTTCGGGTTCTCGTACAGGACGTTGTGGTAGATGTCCAGGAAGAACTGCAGCGAGTACTGGTACAGGAAGTGGATCTGCGGGGCGGCAGCCGGCATGAGCCCCCGCTCGGCCCCCCGTCCGCTAGGACCCGGCGCCCCCGCGCGTCACCTGCTTGAGGGACTCCATGGTGAAGTAGATGCTGCTGCAGGCGGTGGACAGCGGCAGGTACTGCTGGGACACTGTCTCCACCTCCTGCATGACCACGTCGGTCTCCTCGACCTTGCGCGTCACCTCGGCCGCCTCCCGCTTGAGGTTCTCCAGGGTGGTGATGATGGTGTCGTCGTCCAGGATGCGCCCCTTCACCTCGTTCAGCGCCTGCAGCAGGGACTTCTCCAGCTGCCGCAGGCGTAGCTGGAACTCCCCTGCGCGGCGGGACACGCGGGTCAGCGGCGGCGCCCACTCCGCTCGCGTGGGACACGGGGAGCTGGCCGTGCACCCGCACCCTGGCCCCTCCGGACCTCACCTGGAGTCCACGCCCGAGGGACACAACGTACCTTGAAGCTTGAGAAGATCGGAGCGCTTTTCGTCCACGTCTGGCCTTTCTGCTTTGAGCACCTCGTTGAGACACTGGCTCTGTAAACTGCTGCGGGTGACCGTGAAGTTGACGAAGGTGACCCGAGAGCAGAGGTCTGGTGGGAACTCCACCTGCCGGAAGGGGTAACAGGACAGGGGGCTTCACCACGTCCGCTGCCACGCCCGATACCCCACACTGTCACCCGAGAAGGACCCTGCTCCTTACCGTTGGGTCGCGGGTGGAGAGGAAGATGACGAACGAGGGGGACAGGTCGATGTCCTGGTCACCGAGGGTAATCAGCACTCTGCCCCCCGTGCGCCGCACCTCACGGTTGAGCACGGGATTCAAGACGGGGTCGTAGCTTTCCACGTCCTAGGACGCAAGAGGCACGATGCAGCTGCTGCTCCTGGGCCGGCTGACGGCGCATCGCCCGACCCCCCCCGCCCCTCCACAGCCGTGTGAGGAACGGAACGTGCCCCTGAAGGGAACCCCCGGGCAGACTCTGCGGAGCTGGGGGGTGCAGACCTGGACCAGGAGGGGGTTCCCGAAGCGCAGGGCGCTCTCCAGGTTCTTCCTGAAGGCGTCGTCCAGGAAGCTGGTCCGCGTGATCTTGCGGTCCTTGTACTCGTTCATGATGAACTCCGTGGCCTGTCCCGACGGGTCAATGATCAGCGGGTACCTGGGGGTGAGGTGGGGGAGCGGTTACCAAGGCAACAAGGGGGGCTGCAGGGTGCTGAGTCGCAAAGGCTGGTGGCGAGGCTGCTGCCGCTCAAGCATGGTTACTAGGTTACTAACGAGGACAACGTGACAAGTGACGAACGCGCAGCGGGGCCAGGTCCCCTCCCCACGCCGAGCACAGCAGGCTGCAGCGACTGTTCTGTGTGGCTGACACCCCCTGTGCAGCGAGCTCCCGGGACGTGGGTACGAACACGAACGCTGCAGCGGAACCAGGCTCACAGGTCCAGGGTCAGCAGTGCCAGGCGCCCTGGCCCGGTGACCTCAGAGCGAGTGAGCCCTGGAGGCAGGTCCTACCGTCACACCCGCTGCTCCACACACAGAGGAGGAAACGGAGGCTTGAGTGACAGCTCAGGGGCAGCCAGCCAATTGAAAGTGAAAACAGGCAACCTACACACATGTGATTCTGCACAATTCGGCGGCCACACAAAATGGGAGAACCCCCTGGGTTCCCCAGTTTCTGGTGTGTCCACAGGGAGAAGCGTTAGGCATTTATAGACACATGTCTCTGGGGAGCACCCCCCTTGCTCAGCTCCCGCCCTCGGCGCACAGGCTGCGGAATGGCGGGCGGCGAGGATATGGTCTCCAGTGGTCGTACTGCCCTTGGGCCCCCATGAGGGGACCTGCGGCCTCGCGGTCTTCTGCTGGTGAACACTGTCCCCACACGGGGAGTGACTGAGTGAATGCCCGGGGGTGCACCCCACCTGGACGAGCAGCTCCCTGCAAACACTGCCACCGGCTCGGGGAAGATGCCCAGCCGTGCGTGGGACCTGAGGGTTTGCTCCTGAAGCCAAATGTCCTAGAGCAGTCCGCGTTGCCTCTGTCCCTGGGACAGTGACGTGCATGCAGCAAGATGTTTAGGAAGCTTAAAAAGAAATCTGGGGGTACATCTTTTAAAAAAGGAAAAGAAACTCTAACTGGTGTAGCTCAGTGGACTGAGTGCTGGCCTGCAAACCAGAGGGTCGATTCCCTGTCAGGGCACATGCTGGGTTGCCAGCCAGGTCCCCAGGTGGGGGTGCATGAGAGACACCGCACACGGATGTTTCTCTCCCTTCCCCCTTCTCTAGAGGTATACACATCTTTGAAAAACAAATAAATAACAACAAAATAAAGAAAACACCAAGGGCTGCTGTAGAGGAGGAGGGTTGGAGCCGGTGCCCACCATGGGGTCAGTCTGAGGACCCCTGGGACCTGCAGCCCATGTTAAGAGTCACGTTCTGCGTCTCACTATCACCTTCTTAAGCAGGAAGACAGGCAGCAATTTCCCCTAAGTTTTTTTCTAAATTCTGAAGAGAGTCTATTTTAACGGTCTCCCAACATACTACCCTGCCAATCGATGTCCGCAGGTTACAGCGCCAACGTTCAGTGCGGGACACCTGGGACACCGAGACGGAAGGCACACACCTGGCCACCAGGTGAGCACAGACCTGCCAGCACTGCTTGCCCCTCCTGACGTCCCTCCTCCTCCTCCAACCAAGCAGCCGCTGGCATGGGGTCGCTGAGCACCAGCCCGGAACCCACCCCTCTACCTGTTGAAGCGCTTGAGCATGATGGCGTTCTCCGTGCACAGGTCGTCGGCTGGCAGGGAGCTGGCCTGCCAGCGCAGACGCTCGTCAGCATTGGACAGGTACTCTGTCCTGGCGATGTCTGTGCGGAACTGAGGGGCGGGGCGGTTAGCTGGCTCCTGCCTCCAGACCAGCTAGGCGGGCTGCCCAGGTTCCCCGCGACCCGTGCGGCCCCCCAGGGGGTACCTGGATGTTAGCCTGCTGCAAGTGGTGGGACCACGTGGTGAACAGGTTCTGCCGCATCTGCTGGTCGAAGTAGCCTGCGTACGCGATGAACGCGGCTGACAGGAGGCAGTCCCCAGCGATGGTGGACATCTGGTTCTTGAACGTTTCACTGGTTTTCTCCCATCGCTCGCGCTCAGCGGACAGGCTCTTCAGGAGGGCAGTGCTCCGGTTCACCTGGAGGGAGGGCGGGCAGCATTTGGGCCAGGACGCGTGAGCCACTGCTCCAGTGGGCGCCGCACGGTGGTGCCAGGCAGCGGGACTTTGGGGGACTCACCTTTGCTTCCACGGCAGCCAGGTCGGCTTTGATGGCCTGGGCTTCCGAGATGAGCACGGCGTACTCCTCCTTGTAGCGGGCGATGCTGGCCTCCAGGTCCCGGATCATCTGCTCCACCTCATTGGCCTTCTTCTGGTTGTCCTTGGCATCGTCCTCCAGTTTCTGCAGCTCGTTGCGCAGGGGCTCCACGCGCTTCAGCATGTCCGCGTAGTTGAGCTGCCGGGGCGGATGGACGCTTACTGCCAAGCGAACGCGCGGGTCACCTGCTCGCAGGAGCTCCCAGCCCGGCCCGTTACCTGTGCGATCGCCCACTTCACCATAGGGCCGCAGGCCAGCGAGGCCCGGTTCACAATCTCGTAATTATAGCTCGGGTTGGACATGTAGTTTTTCTTCATCTTCTCCCTGATGGCGTCACTGCAACAGGGGAGTCGTTTCTCAGCACTCGCCGGGCAGAAGCCAGCTCCCACCGGCTGCCCCAGTGCCCACGGAGGACGACCACGCCGGCCCGGGCTCCAGGAGACGTGGCTGCGGGGGACTCTGACCCCTCAACCGGCTGCGGCTTGTGTGGGCAGGGCCCGGGGAGGGCGTGCAGCCCACCTGATCTCCTCCGCGGAGAAGTTGACGATGGTGGGGATGAAGTTCTCCCGCATGATGATGGAGCGGATCTGCTTCCAGTCGGCTGTGCTCTCGCCCAGCAGTAGGCAGATGGACTCCAGTGCCAGCTTCACGGCGGCCGGAGGGTTGGCCATGGACCGCACCTCCACCAGGTGCTGCTTCTTGATGGACTTCACGGCTGCACCAGGCCAGCGGGGAGTGTTTGGGGGGGGGAGAGAGTGTGACCGTGAGTGGATGCCAACCACACAGAACAGGGACAGGGCCCAGGAATGGACACACTCTGTCCTGACACCCAGAGGACAGCTTCAGCCTCTGGCTTCTAGAACAGCCAGGAGGGTCTTCCCATGCTAGGTACAAAGTGCAACACTGCAAAAAGCAGGGTGTTGCCTTTGAAAATGGCTCACAAATGCCTCCAAGAATACTTAAAAGAGCGGGAAGAAATGACACAGCCAGGGGTTGAGCACTGTGTAACGGTGCATCCCCTGTAATTTAGACTGTCAACGGGCCCCAGTGGGGACGCTGTCCGGCTGGGGACAGTGTGGCACCCACAACCCCACCGAGGTGACCAGGGCCTTCCGCAGCAGAAAGGGTTTTCCAGCCCGAACTGGCGTTGAAACACTTAAGTACTGACACAGCCAGACGAGAACTAAATTAGGTTCTGCTCTACGTCTGATTATGAGTAAAGATCTCGTCTGGATGCTGCCTTTTAATTCACCTAGCGTCACGTGAAAACCGCATGGAACGGAGTTGCACGGAACTGCAACTCGGCAGCAGGGTCGGCGGGCACGGCCCACGCCACCCAGTCCTCAGGTGTGGACGCGACAGCAGGACCAGAAGTGGCTGGTGGCCACCGGCCGTGACCAGCACACTCAGAAGGGACCCCACCGCACCCCTCAGAGCACTTCCTGCCGAAGCTCAGCAAGGGGGCAGAGGGCCTACCATTCTGGGCCTCGACCACGGCCGGTTCCACCTTGTCCAGGTCCTCCTTGACGCTCATCTGCTTGTCGGCGATCACCTCCTGCTGCTTGTGCAGCTGCTCCTGGATCTCCTGGCTCATCACCTGCAGCGAAGGTGGCCCGGCTCCGTCGGCAGGGCAGCCACCACATCACCCCCGGCCCCCACAACCTGCTGCACCCCACGGCCGCCCCGCTCTGCCCAACTCGTGTGCGCTGGGGTCCTGACGTGACGCACACACCTTTTTTTTCTCTGCCTCTTGCTGGTCCTTCACCATCTTCTTCAGCTTGTCATTGGCTGCCGCGTTCTTCACCTCCAGCTCCTGGCTCTTTATCCTTAAGTCCCGGCGCAGCTCCTCGACCTACAGAACCAGCCACGTGAGGGAAACAGCCTCAGGTGCTCTCTACCTAAAGCAGCGATTTCCAACCCATTTGTTGCAAGGATTTTAAAAACATGCAACATTTATTTCGTCTGGGGAACTGACCTCTTTTATCTCAGGTTGTCAATAAAAATGAAAGCAGCCAACACAATAATAGCTATCCAGTGTGAATAAATCAAAATTACACCTATTTTTGGGGGTCAGGTTGTAAAAAAATAGTGTTTTTTTTTCCCCGGCTTGCTTACTTTTACGTATATTTGTTTTCCAGGTATACTGACTTTTAAAAGGTACACTTTATTTCACTTAACTTCTTTTGTATTTTAGAGACTTTACTCGTTATTTTTAGTAAGGCATGGAGAAAAGAGAAAAGGGAGAGAGATATCAATGTATGGTTGCCTTTCACCTGCCTCCAGCTATGGACCTGGCTTGCAACCTGGTTATGTGCCCTGGCTGGGAATCGAACCAGTGACCTTTGGGTTCGCAGGCTGGCGCCTTATCCACTGAGCCACCAGCCAGGGTTAGATTTATGTTTAGAGAGAGGGGAAGAAAGACAGAAAGAAAGGGAGAGAAACACTGATGACCAATTGCCTCTCACACGCCCCCACCGGGGGACCTGGCCCACAACCGAGGCCTGTGCCCTGACTGGGAATCGAACCGGCCATCTTTCAGGTTGCAGACCAGTGCTCAATGCACTGAGCCACACCAGCCAGGACTGTGCACAGATTTTTAGTACCTAGCTCACGTGTGCCACAGACGAAGGAGGCTGAAAACCGCTGCCTCCCAGGGTCCTCACTGCAGCCCACCCCTAGTAAGTGGTGCTACGCCTCAGGGTACCTGGTCCACCGTCTCTTTGATCTTCCTGAGCCCGACGTTCAAGTGCATCTGCTGCTCCTCCAGCTCACTCCGCTTCTCGTGGAACAGGTTGGCGTAGTGGTTGATGAAGTCCAGGTAGTGTCGAGGCGTGATGGCCATGGTCCTGCCTCCCCGCTTGGCCAGCCGGGCATTAGCCTGGAGAAAAGGGAACAATGCTTCCGGTCCTCTGAGAGAGCTCCACCTTTTACCCTGTTGGACGGCAGCGTGACGGGTGGCCTGCACCAGCCCTCGGGAGCCACGGGCCTGAGCTGGCGGGTCTCAGCTCAGCCTCCCGCAAGATGGCAGAAGCCCCGCACCGCGGTGGCCTCCCAGCCGTCTCAGCCGAGGCAAGTGGCACCAGCGACCTCCCAGCTGTGCTTCCCAGGGAGAGGCGGCCGCCAAGGAGCCACTGCCATGACGCCGCCTGTGCTGTCTCCTGCTTGTTTACTTCCATTTGCTTTTTTAAAAGAAAGATTTATTTAGTTTTAGAGAGGGGAAGGGAGGAAGACAAAGAGGGAGAGAAACATCAGTGTGTGGTTGCCTCTCACACGCCCCCAAATGGGGACCTGGCGTGAAACCCAGGCTTGTGCCCTGACTGGCAATCAAACCAGCAACCCTTCACTTTTTGGGACGACACCTTGTCCACTGAACCATACTTTGGGGCTGTTGCTTATCTGCACCAAAACCAGAGACGGGCCAACGGGTAAAGTGGCTCAGGGCCTGTCACCAGCTGCTGTGGCTGTCCCGCTGGAGGGGACGGGAGTGACAGGGCAGGAGACAAGGCCAGTGGGGAGCCAGGGCGGGACTGCCTTCTGGGCCCATGGCGGTGGCCTGCAGGTGTGGTGGTGGTGGGGGGCAGGGCAGTGCAGACAGCACACCCACCAGCTCAGAGTGGTCCGGACAAGCCTTCTGGTGGAAGGAGTCCAGGCTCCCCTAGCAGACCACGGAGCGAGGAGGCAGCCGCCTTGGGGTATTCCGAGTATGACGCTGAGGGGGGAGGTGCACCTGTGTCCACATGCCACCCACGGGCTCCTGGGTTACAACGGTGGAGCCTGTGCTATGCCAGGACCAGCCTTCTACTATCTACTGCCTGGCTCTTTACAGCCACAGCGTGAGGCCCCCGTCAAGGCGAGCACAGGGCGGCAGGGGTGGGAGCAGCCTGCGGGCAGGAGCAGTCAGGACAGGGAGAGGGGCGGCTCAAAGGATGAGGAGCCACCCACAGAGGCCAGGACAGGAGGGGACGGGAGCGACAGCAGTGTCCACTGTGAAGCGCCTCGGGCCTCTCCCGGTGACCCACCTGGTGCAGGGTCTGATGAACGAACACGCAGCTGTTCACGATGGCTTCCCGATGCGACGGCGGCTGTGGCAGCCTGTCGCACACAACGGGCATGTAGTCGGGCACAACGTAATTCGGCTTTTCCAGGTCCATTTTACTGGTAAACTCTTTGCCAACTTGATAGAGTGCTTCTGTGGACCAGTCCCCGAACCAATTCAACACGCACCTGAAGAAGGGCCATGTCTCAGGACAGCCACTGACAGCGGAGCCCTGGCACTGTGACCCGGGCCGGGCGCAGACTGTACCTGTTGAAAAGCGCTGGGGACGTGGCCGCGCGGTCCTTGAGCCCCTCGGAGGACGGGTTCATGGTGAAGACAACGTGCAGGTTGCGGATGACCTGGCTGGTGAACCACTTGTACAGTTCCTCGTGCGAGTCCAGCATCAGGCCCTCTTTCTGTGCCCCCTCCTTGCACTGGGTCATCAAGGTGGCGTACTCATCGCCCTCGAAGAGACCAGGGACCTAGGACGGGAAACAGCACGGTGCCCGACTGCTCCTCGTACTGCGACCATGTAACGTGCCGCGCGGCGTAAAGGTCGTGCGATTACCTCTCCGTTGGCCAACAGCGTGTTCATTCGCTCTAGGAACCCAGAATCCAGCACGTTGGACTCGTCCATGATGAACGCTATCTTTTCGTTTTTGCAGCCAGAGCGTCTGAGCACCGTCCGCAGGTCTTCGTCAAAGTCCTCCCCCGTGTACTTCCTGTGGACCTGCAGGAACAGCCGGCCAGTTAGGTGCCGTCCCGTCCAGGAGCCACGGGCAGGAGCCAGACCCCTGCTGGAGTGCACGGCCGCGGGCAGACCCACCTTTATCTGGTAGACGCTCAGGCCGTTCATCCAGGCCACAAAGCGGGACAGGGTGGTCTTTCCCGCCCCACTGACGCCGATCAGGAGCAAGTGGCCCTGAGGCTGGCGGAATATCCTGCAACAACAGCAGGAAGAACACACTGTAGGCGTTTGTGCTCCAACCCCCTTCCAACACTCACGACCTGGACTTGGTCTACAGCACGTCCAACAGGTTTTGAGTTTGCCAAGCCCATGGCGATGCACAGATCAGTCACACACAGTCCTGCCTAGACACTCAGGAGACACAGGGTGACAGGTCCAGCAGGAGGGGCGGGGCAGTCACCACGGCCGGTGTGCTGAGCCAGGAGGACCTGATGGACCACCTGCTCAGCGGGCCATTGTGGGACAGGAGAGCTGGACTTAGGAAGAAAAGCCGGGGGGGGGGCTGGGCAGGAAGGGCTGAGGTCAGGCAGAAGGGCATGGGGCTTGGCATCCCGCCTGCCCACCCAAGAAGCCAAGAGCAGCGCAAGCAGCGAAGGGGTTGTGACAACAAAAAGCCCACCGGTCAATCCTGAGCACGTGGTCTAACACTTCATTGAACAGGACCAGCGGGACGTCAAGTTCTTCCTCATAGAAGACTTTCAGCCTTGCTTTGACGTAGTCTCGTAACTCTTCTTGGTCCACGGGGATGTAATCCTGCACGAAAGACCCACATCACTAAGGAAAAATGATGTTACTAGAGCACAGCGAGTTCCGTTTCTATATACTGAGAACGACGCTAACTCACTGGCACCTCCCTCTCCCAGAGGAAGGTGTGACTCACGGCCGTGCTGGCAATGCCCCCTTGCATTTCAGAACACAGAAGCTTTCACACAAGTTGCTCACCATGACCCCACTTTTCAGGGTGAGGAGAGCAACCTTCACCCGGGAGTGAGAAACGTCCCAGCCACGCCCCAGGGGGTCTCCGCCCGAACCCTAGGTTCTCAGCGTGCGTGGTGCACCCGTGTGAGCGCAGCCTTGTGTGCGGTGCGTGCCAGCTTCTCCAGCTAGCCGGACGCGGCGAAGGAAGCACCTACGCGGGGGAGGGCACACCTTCGACAGCCAGTTGCTGTACAGGATGGGCCGGCTCATGGCGCGCTCCTTGTCGATGTTGGGGAAGTGCTTCAGGGCGACCACGTCGATGTTTTCATCTGTCCAGCGCCGCTCCTCGTCCTCCACCAGCCTGGTGCGGGGAGAGAGCACACGTGAGTCCACGGCCGTGCGTGGGGGGAAAACACCAGGTTTGTGTTGTGGGCCCTTCCAAGGGCTGGAATCGGTCTTTACCAGCCGTGCTCATTTTCTACAAGTGGGAAAACCTACGACTCTAGTAAGACTGAACTTAAGACGGCATAAGTAACCCATAATTTTAACATTATACGTAGAAGTATTAAATGATGAACTACAGGCACATCACACTTACAAGCCCCTTAAAAGGGAGGGCGAGGGTGCTCACACAACTGCAGGACTGCGTCCTTAAAGGGGTAAAACCCCACAACAACAGGGCTGCGGGGGGAACTGCGCTTGCTCTGCCTGAGCACGCACTCCACCTGGCCCTGCAAGGCAGCCCCGGGAACCCATGGGTGCTAAGAGCCTGGCCTGACAGCTACTGACCTATAACGTGGGGACCCCAGCAGCCTTGGTGAGAAGCGCCGGCTGGGGGCAGGACACTGGTCCCCAGATGTACCTGCAAACGCTTCTTAGCCTGTGTTAGCCTAGAGGCAGACACGTGCAGGCCCTTTCCAGTGGGGTGACTCTTAACCCGCTGCTGGCAACTCCCCACACCCGAGGTGGCCAGAGGAGCTAGACAGAGCTGGTCCCTGTCCTGCTCTGGCCCCAGGGTAGCCCAGGAACGAGTGCCCTGCCCTGCACCTGAAGCTGTGTTACAGTCAGTCCGTCAAGACTCTTTCTTTACTAGGTGCTTGGTGAAGGCAACACAAACGTAAACTTTCTCTCACCAACCTTAAATGAGCCTAAATTTCTGTGAAGGACTGCAGAACAAATACTAAAATTAAGCCCTGGCTGGTGTGGCTCAGAGGATTGAGCACTGGTTCGATTCCCAGTCAGGGCACATACCTGGGTTTCAGACCAGGTCCCCAGCTGGGGGTGTGCAATGTGAAACTGCGTGTTAATGTTTCTCTCCCTCTCTAAAAATAAGTAAGATCTTTTTTTTTTAAATAAGTAAGACCTTAAAAAAAAAACCAAACTATTGGGTTGGCCAAAAGGTTCGTTTAGATGTCTCGGTAAGATGGCTCCGGTAGCACTTAGCTGCCTTTACCTTCACCCTGAACAGCTTTGTTGAGGCTGTATTGCGACAGCTGTCACGTCAGCATTAACACAACAAAAACATCAACACTGGTGACGTGTTGTGCAGCCACTTTAATACTAAAGATGGAAGAAGATAAGTGACGTTTCTTATGTATTATGCTTTATTAGTTCAAGGAAGGTAAAAATACAACTGAAATGCACACACAGAAAAGACATACACAGTGTACGGAGAAGGTGCTATGACTGATCTAACATGTCTGAAATGGCTTGTGAAGTTTCTTGGTACTACTGACATTTTGGCCACACAGTTCTGTGCTACGGGGCTGTCTATGTGTTGGAAGACGTTTAGCAGCACCCTGGCCTCTGCCCACTAGACACCAAGAGTGGGAGATAGCCGACGTATTCAAAATATTCAGATCAATCAAATCAAGTTATTAATGAAAATGATAAATGTGTCTTTTATTTTACAGAATAAACCAATCAGACATTTTAGCCAACCCAAGGTTAGATAACAAAATCAACAGGGTAGGAACTACAAAAATTAAGAATCTGTTCTACAATAAAGATATAAAGAATGCAAGGAGCCCTGGCTGGTGGCACAGTGGATACGGTGCTGGCCTGTGAACCCAAAGGTCGTTGGTTCGATTCCCAGCCAGGGCACATGACCAGGTTGCAAACCAGGTCTGCAGCCAGGTCTGTAGCTAGAGGCAACCATATGTATGAAAGGCAACCATACACTGATATCTATTCCTCTCAGCCTCTCTCCCTTTCCGTCCTTCTGAAAATAATAAAACTTATGTATGTTAAAAAAAAAAAAAAAGGTATGAAAGGAAAGGTCCTGATTTTATAAGGTCAGTCACTTTCAAGAGTCCTAGAAGTGAACAAGACGGAATGTTTTACTGTGACCTAGGCTGCCCCCTCTGCCCTGGGCACTGACCTGTCATCAGCTGCCCCTCCTGAAGGCCTGGTCACTCAACTAGGAAAACCAGGAACTCTTAAGACCCACAACCTGAGCGACCAATGGTGAGAGAGAAGCAACACCTCCCAGATACATACTCTGAGCCCCTGACAAGTGAGGACTGGGCACCAGGCCACAGCGGCAGGTAGAGACTCCGGGCCAGGCAGTGCGAGACAGCACTTTAACTCACCAGCACACTCGATGCCCTGACAGGTTACCGGCAACTACCTTACGTGGTGTCCCGTGAAAGAGCTCAAAACATCATACCCTAGGTCGCAGTGACCTTGGTGGGCAACAGCATGCTCCGTGGCCCATGCTGTTGGGGAGGCTGTGACCAATGGCTGGACCCCAGTGCCTCCGTGCCTGTCCACCCGCGACAGAGCTTGGCTCAAACGGGACAGGCTGGCACCACGCTGACCCTCCCTCAGGGGGTCGTGAGGACTCAAAATGGGGGCATGGCGCTAGTCGCACCTGAGGCCTCACCTGTCCTGGAAGAGTCGGAGGGCTTCGTGGGCCCAGACCCTGATGAGGCCTTCCACAGGCAGAGTCTCCAGCGGCCTCAGGGCCTCGAAGATGCCACGTACCCACCGCGTCATCTCGCGGGGCGAGTAGATGTAGTGTGGCTGGGTGTCCTGCGTGAACCTCTCCTGCCAGGGGAGACGCAAGTGATTGAAAACGTCAGGTGTGAGAACAGTCAACGGTCGAATGCTGTAGGATATTCCTGTGCTACAAATCAAGAATCTGCCCTGGCTGGTGGCTCAGCGGGTAAGGCGCCGGCCTGCGAACCCAAAGGTGGCTGGTTTGATTCCCCAGCCAGGGCACATGACCAGGTCTCCAGCCAGGTCTGGAGCTGGAGGCAGGTGAAAGGCAACCATATGTTGATGTCTCTCTCCTTCTCTGCCTCTCTCCCTTCCCCTCTCTCTGAAAATAATAAGTAAAACCTTAATAAAATGAAATAAAGAAAGCACAAGAATCTAGGCCCTGGAATACTGAAGGGTAATTAAATAATGCGGGAGGCCCTGGCTGGTGGCTCAGTGCATAAGCACCAGCCTGCAAACCCAGGGGTTGTTGGTTTGATTCCCCAGTCAGGGCATGTGGCCAGGTTGCAGGCCAGGTCTTCAGCCCAGTATGTGGCTGGAGGCAGGTGAGGGGCAACCATACATTGTTTTTGAGGGGAAGACGGGGAGAGAAACATCAAAGGATGTAATCTTTAAAAAAAATAAAAATAAAAATAAAAAGGAAGGAAAACAATAAATTTTAAAATAAATAAACAAGTAAAAATAAAGTTGGAGCAATTGGTTAAGTGCCCAGAAAATAAGTTAGATTCAAGTTGCTCAGCTTATGTTGGAAAAAAATTTGCTTTGAGAATGTTTTAAAATACCTTCCCTAAGTTGAGGGAAAACCTTTCTAAAGGCAACAATGAGATACGTTTCCCTCCCCTCGTTTCCCTTCTCTCTAAAAACGAGCAAACAAAATCTTGACACACACAAGCAGGCTGGAAATGTGCCTGCCACATGCCAGGCACCCCCTTCGAAGTACTTGGGCGTGACGGCCGTGCTGACAGAGTCAGGGTCTTTCTCTTGACCCTGTGGGCAGTGACATCTTAATACAAGGTCACAATGCTAACGAGGACACAGACAGAGGCCTTGCCGCCCCTGCAGACGGGTCACCGGCAGGCACGCGTACGTGTACCCCGACAAGGACAGCACGCAGCAGCGTGAAAGTGGGCGCAGCGGAGCCTGCGTGAGGACTGCGGAGAAGGGCCCTGGCTTCAGCTCCGCCCCCAGCACAGCCCCCCAGCGGCAGGAGAAGCGAGCTGCGGCGCACCTGAGACATGGTGTAGAACTCCACCATGGCGGCGGTGAGCGGCTCCGCGTAGGTGCGCAGCGAGGGGATGAGGCGCAGCATGGCCCGGTTGAAGGTGCCGTAGATCTGCGTCAGGGAGGCGGGCCCCGGGTAGTCCACGTACACAACCGGCACGTGACGGAGGAATCTGCGCAGAGACAGCCGGCTCAGTCCCTCACTCAGGGCCGGACACCAGACACTGAGACCACGTGGCACTGCCCAGCCTGGGCCTCACACGCCGCAGCAGGCAGAGCATGTGTGGCAGAACCAGGCAGGATAGGGAAGTGACAAAGGTGTGGGCAATTGCTACTTCCTTCCAGGAGGCCAACACTCCTGTCCCCTGGGTTCCCAGCATCAGGGCTCAGTGCCAGGAGCCCAGGGACCTGTGGCGTTGCGTTGTTGCCTCTTTACAATGACCCCAACCGCTGTGCATGAG
The DNA here is from genome assembly GCA_004026585.1 of Noctilio leporinus. NCBI lineage: Eukaryota > Metazoa > Chordata > Mammalia > Chiroptera > Noctilionidae > Noctilio > Noctilio leporinus. The sequence goes on along the minus strand of PVIW01001365.1, from coordinate 280,215 downwards.
GTCAGCGAGGGCTGCAGGGCTGCGTTACCTGTGGGAGAGGGGCTTCCTCCCGGGGTCCGTGGGCGGGTTGCAAGCTCCAACAAACTGGATTCGCTCCAGCCTCACCCAGGTCTGGTCAGAGGTGCGGTAGAAGCCTCCATGCTCCACCATCTGAGGGAGAAGGATGCAGCATGTCAGCAGCACCCGTCAACAGGGAGCGGGGGGCGGGCTTGGGGACGCCACAGACCTGTCGGATGAAGGAGATGACCCTCTGCGTCCCGTATTTGTCCATGTCCGGCAGGTTGATCTCATCACAGAACAGCACCAGCCACTTTCCAAGCTGCACGGGAGCCAGGACGACCCCGTTGGGCGTGCGCCTGTACTCGCAGTAGTGGTCGAAGGTCTTCAGCAGCAGCTCCGGTGTCGTAGCGCTGGAGAAGTTCAGGCCCACCACCTGCACCGGGGGTGGACAGTGAGGGTGGGGGGTGGGGCCGGCCCCCCTCCCGTGCCACCTGCTGCCCCTCCGGCCTGTGACCCCATAGCCTCACTACCTCCATGTCCGGCAAGGCCCGCAGGGCGCTGAAGAGCGTCATGGTCTTCCCGGACCCAGGGGGGCCACACAAGACCAGCGGCTTGTGCTCGGCCAGCCAGGTGTACAGGAGGGCTTCGTGGCGGACCGTGTCCAGTGTTGGCACCACGACGTCAGGGGCTGCCACCTTGTGCGTCTCCACCTCAATCTGTGGCACCTTGGCCTGCCAGGGCGACCACTCCCCGCTGATGGACACCTACGCAGGGACAGGGCATGGTCATCGTGGACCAGGGGCCTCCCTTGCAGGACAGGCCCAGCCTCTCGGAAACCACAACCTTCACACCAATCGGCACTCCCTGCTCGGCCGAAAACCGAAGGTGGAGCCCCGGTCCCGGGAGCTGCTGCAGGGCCGAGTGAGCCCCGGCCAGCAGCCAGTGGGGTGGATGCGCCCAGCCACTTGCCTCGTAGTCGATGATGGGGATGTTCGGGGCCGCGGGCAGCGGCACGGTCGTGATCCTCCTGATGTACTCGCCAAGCTCGGCTCTCATCTTCAGCCGACTGTCACCGGACAGGGACCAGAGGATGGCGTACACCAGGTACCGCTGCGGAAAGAAGCAGCGAGCTTATTCTTCCTCTGCAGGATCTCGAGGACAAGACAACGTGAAGCCCGCGCGGCTCCTCGTGTCCTTGCATCCTGGACGTCGCGGTGTCTGCCCACGCGCACGGGAGCCCGGCCCTCCCAAGGAAAGCGCGTGCCTCCCGCGGGGCTGCCGGGCCGACCTGGATGTAGCGCTCCAGCTGCTCGATCTGCATGGGGAAGTCGGGGTGGTTGGCGTTGTACTGCGCCACGTTGCGGCAGGCCTGGTGCAGCATGGAGAAGAGCGAGCCCAGGCAGCGCAGGCGCGTCAGGTCCATGATGTGCTCCAGCTTGAAGGCGTGCTCCAGCGCCTTGGTGACCAGGCCGTTGGACGTGAAGTACGGCTGCATGATGGTCGCTGCGTCCCTCTGGATCTGCAGAGGAGACGCTGCTCAACAGGGCCCGAAGCCTGGCGCTCTCGCCACTTCTCCCTTCGGCCCAGGATTGGCCCAGGGCCCCGGGAGCCCAATGTGGGGTTAAAAAGCAAAGGGTGACGCTCCAAGGACCAGTTCTCATCCCCTCATGCTGATGGTTTTTAAAAGAGCCATCTCCTGGGAACGCTGGTTCCCAGCACCATCCCAGAAGGCAGACTCCCCCGCATTTCCATCGGGAAGAGGGGGCAGAGCTCCTTGTTCACCAGAGCGCGTCTTGACCCCGGCAGGTACAGGGCTGGGCTTCCTCCGGGCCGGTTTAAGCCAAGCCTCAGGTGCCCAGCTTCCGCAGGTGAGCGGTGACCAGCCCTAAACCGAACCTTGACACCCCTTATTTTCAGACACTCGCGAGTGCACCTTCCTACACGTTCGGGGGACACACTGACAGGTGGGTGCCTGACTTGGCGTGTACCTGCAGCATGGGGGACGCGGCCTCCTCCCCCTCATCCTCTTTGCCCTTCCGCCGGCGCTGGGCCTCATCCTCCCCTTCATCCAGGGGGATGCTGCGCAGCCGCGCCAGGAAGTTGTTGAAGATCATGTCGGTGCTGAGCACGTCCTCGCTGAACCAGACCATGCCGCAGCGCGACACCGTGGCCAGGGTGGCATACTTCAGGTCCTGCACTTCAAACATGATTCGCACCTGGAAGAAAACATTCCTAGCAGGTTGGATAGGAACCTGGATGTAAAAATATTTTTACCACCTACGGTTCACATACCTACAGCACCTCTAACCTCCCTCCAAGGGTGTGGCCAGGAAAACACCCAACCCTGTGGGCTCCTAGTGGAGAGGCAGCCAAGGCTCCTTGAAGGGGACCAGCGGCGAGCACCCCACTGACCCTGGCCAGTGCTCCTGCGGGATCCCACTCAGCCGTCCACCACTGCCTGGGCAGGCCCAGCGTCTCATGTCACAAGCAGGCTGGGGACCCTGCCCAGGCCCCAGGGGGCACAAGAGTCAACCCGCTGCCCTGATCCTGGAGCTCCACCTCCAGGCCAGTCTTTCTGACCACAGCGGGACAATGAGCTCTCAGAAAAGACCCCAACCCATCAAGACCTGGGCCCAGACCAGCACCGGACATCCGTGCTCACTTCCGAAACGGTGACAACCACTGGTGCTGACCTTCCTGTAAAGGCTCCCGGTCACCAGCGCTCCAGCCAAACCCCTTGGGCGGCTCGTGCTTCTTCCTCGCACCCCCCACTGGTGCATCAGCGAGTCCCACCCATGTAGGCTTTACCTCACCACTCCGCTCGGCCGCTTCCTGCCCCTTCCCTTCCACCCCACCCCCATGCTGTGCCGGGAGCATTTGCTCCCAGATGCCCCCTTCAAGTTGTCGTGCGGGCGGCAGCCATGAGGTCCTGGTCAACAGTGACACTGTCCCGCGCCGACACTCCCACAGGGTGAGCTCAGTGCTGGTAAGGACGCCCGGGCCTAACCTGATCATGTCCCATGGCCTCGGCAGCCTCTGGATTCTCCTCTGGCCACCCCGGCGTGTTCACCCCACCCAGACACACCCAGGCCATGGCTGCTGCCATCGGCACCCTGCCCAGGGACGTCATGGCTGCCTGCCTCCCCCGCGGTCCTGCACCACTGCCCATCTTGCTCACTAGTCTTCCCAGCAGACATTTGAGCCAGGGCGGCAAGGCCCCACCCACATTACTGTTCCTGGACCTTCAGCCCCTGATCGGGGAGGGGCCGCACACGACGGCCGCGAGGACCCCAGGCAGCAGCGAGCACAGCCCGTCAGGCCTGCCCACATTTCCACATCGGCAGGACCCGGGCAGAAGGCCTGCTCCCAGGCAGCCTCACCAGCTCCCGCCCGAACTCACGTGCGTAACTGCAGAGGCCCTGCCCCCAGCCCTGCCTCGTGAGCGGGGGAAGCGCTGGTCGGGCCCAGCGTTCAAACGGGGGAAGGTGACTCACAGATCCCCTTCCTCGCTGGCCACAGAGCGGCCGAGTTCAGCACGCAGACTGGCCGACTTTGAAACCCGTCCCCACAGCCCGCTCCCGGCCGCGCCCTGCCCACGGCGGGGGCTTACGTTGGGCGGGAGGCTGAGGCGCTCCCCGTTGGGCAGCGTCAGGAGCTTGTTGTCATCCAACACCGAGTTCAGGTTCTCGACCCACTCGGGGTCCACGTCGCCGTCGAAGACGATCCACTGGCGCTTCTGCAGCTCGCCGCGCACGCTGTCGATGATCCTGCGGGGACGCAGCGCAGACTAGCCTGCAGCTCCCCCGCTGCAGCGCGCGGGGGCTCCCCGCTCAGCTTGTTAGACGCGGCCACACCGCTCCACGTCCCCTCAGGTCACTGGGTGCGGCGCCGCCCAGAGGACACTTACTTCCGCAGGACGTGGGTGAACAGCCCGTCGGTCCACTCCCGGGTGTTGGGGTCCAGGGTGCCGTAGAGGTGGTCTTTGCTGATGGCCTTGGGGTCGATGATGTGGGCCACGCCCTCCACGCCCTCCAGCCGCTCCAGGGCCTTCAGGAGGACGCGCCAGGCGGTGCTCTTCCCGCTGCCCGAGGGCCCCACCATCATGAGGCCGTGATTGATCTGCGTGATCTGGTACAGCTGCAGGACCTGTGGGCCGCAGACCACCGTGACCTTCTGGGACCGAACGGCAGGCCCCCACTGTGAGCCAGCAGGCGTGCAGCCTGACCTCCTCACGGGAATCAGTAGCATGTTAACCAGAGGCACCCCACACGGGCCTGCATGCACCAAATACCGGGCAGCGCTTCTCACTGCACGGGGGGTAGGGCGCACGTGTGTTGGCTTTGTTCAATCAGGGCAGAGGGGCCATGGAACAGGAGATGCTGACCTGGCTGCCTGCAAGACAGGGGACCCTGTGAGGGGACAGCCTACAGACGAGCCATCAGTTAAAGGGACACTCAGCCTGTGTGGGTAACACTCCTCTTCTAAGCGGCCCTCACAGGGGAAGGGAAGGGAAGAGAAGCAGCCAACAGAGCACGTAGGTCGCGTGTTAACCGGAGATCAAGGCTGTTAATCCCGGGCGCTGGAAAGGCTTGTAAATAGAGCTTTTGTTGGTGTAACCTGCTCTGTTAAAATTGTGCACTGGGCTGCCACGTTCAGAAGATGGACTAACTGCCCCTGTCCCTGAAAGTTCCTTGTGAGTTTTGCTCTCGCTACACTGAAGAAGAAACGTCCAAGCAGGCCGGGCAAACCGCCACAGGCCAGCCCACCTGCCCTGGCCTCCGAGGACCGTCCTGTCCTCGGGCCTCCCTGCACCGCGCCCCACAGCCACCCCTCCCGCTGCCAACACGACAACCGGTTACCTTTTCAACCCACATGCCGCCGACCTCCTCCCCGTCTCCGTAGGTCAGGTACATCTCCTGACACACTTTCCTCAGCTCCTCCCGGAGCGCCGTCATCTCCCCGCGGTGGTACTGCACGCCGGGGAAGACGTCCGACAGCAGGCTGAAGAGCAGAGGGATGTCCTCCGCCACCAGCTTCGGCACCATCGTCTCGCAGACGCTCTGGATGAGGATCTGCGAGGGGACGGGGTTGGGGACGGGGTTGGGGCCGTGGCAGGAAGCCGGCCGCCGCCTCTCCCCAGGCAGTGCGCAGGGGGATGTGGGCCCCGCCCCCGCCCCAGGGCACCGCAAGGCTGCGCCGCAAGGCTGTGCCGTGCGGCCATCGCGGCCGACAAGAAAGGGAGTTCCAGCAGCGCAAGGTGCAGGGACTAGAGGAACACACGGACCAACCTCCTGCTCAGGCAGATTCTCTGCGATCTCTCCCTCGTCCACGGCCTCGCCCCGCTCTTCCTTCTCCCTTTTGATCTTCTGGATCCGCTCCCTCTTCACGTTGCCGGCGCTCACCAGCACGCTCTTCAGCGCCCGCAGCCCGAAGTCATAGTGGCTCTGGGACGAGAGCTGCTCGTCGCACAGCCTGGGGAAGACAGGGCTGCTAAGGCCCCTGCACACGAAGCCCAACTGCACGGTGCCCGGGTCACGGAGGCCGTGACAGGTGCGCACAGGGGCTGGCCGCTCACTTGAAGAAAGGGACGATCTTGTTGGCAAGCACTTCGGCCGTGCGGAAGCCCTGCGAGTACAGCATGACCTGGGCGATGAGCTGGCGGTCGGGCTTGGTCATGGCCAGGCTCCGGAACAGCTTCTTCAGGTTGTCGGGGAGGTTCGACCTGCCCGCGTAGCCGGGGTTCATGGTGATGAAGATGGCCATGTCCGGGCTCACCTTGACCTGCTTGTTCAGCAGCTCACACGTGATGGGGGCAGAGACTGCAAGTTGGAGAATGGCGTTAAAAAAAAAAAACAAAAAACGACAAAGCACCCATTTCCCTGCTGGCCTTGCTGTCACTCTGTCATGAGAGGAAACACCAGAGGTCACATGTTCACAGGAACCAGCCCACATCCTGCCTCCGCCCTCTGCTGGCCATGTCCAGCCTCAAAGTCTCTCAGCAAGGGCGCCTATTGTGACCTGTCATTCTCCACACTCAAAGGAAGAATGATGGCCAGGCAGGTGTCCAGCAAGGCTGGTCCTGGGCAGGGAGAGGCCCATACCAGCCAACAATATGGGAGGCTCACACCGTGGGAGGGCACAGGGATGCGTGGACTGAGGCCACTCTGGGCCAGATGTGCAAACTGCTGACACAGGGCCACCAGGTCTGGCCTTCCAGCTGCACCCAGGACTCACCGCCTACGGGCCTGCAGGGCGTCTTGGGAGCTCAGGAAACCCACTTGCTCCTGAGCAAAGCGGTGCGAGGTGCCCAGCGTGGGCAGGAGGCCTTACCCTTGTCCAGGCTGGGGCTGGAGTGCTCCCGCAGCGCCTCCTGGATGCACTGCACCTGCTGGGACACGGCCGACAGCATCCGCTCCTCCAGGCGGTTGAACTCGTCGAAGCAGCCCCAGGCCCCTACTTGGCAAAGCCCCACAAAGATGCGTCCCATCGCCTGAAACAGACGGAAGGAGCTGAAACCAGCCACGAGGGCGCTGCCCTACAGGGGCGACTGACCCAGGGCAAGTCCCACGTGAGGACCCATGCCTGCTCGTGGCTGAAGTGGGGACAAAGGCCCCTCCCACCCAAGGTGGCTGGAAGCTGGAACCTAGTTCCAGGGGCGGCAAAGGCCGCCCCTCACAGCAGGTGCATCCTTAGCCAACGGTGGCCCTTGGAGGGGAGGGAGCCACCACGCCTCTCCTCCAGCACCCATGTCCTAACGACAAAGCTGTCTTTTCTAGTCTCCCACTTTCCACCAAGGACAAAACCCTTCGTGCGACATCTATCTGTCACGGAACTCAGTCACTACCCATTTTGTAAGGAAAACATGTTACATCAAAGGTAGAACTTTGAAACCAAGCCCAACATCGAAGCACAGACGCGCAGCCCCGAAAACGCCCGTCCCTGCAGGCCCTGCAGCCCCGCTCAGTGGTGCGGCCAGCAGCTGGGTGAGCAGAGGCCCAGGACTCCCCGCGGCCCGCATGGGACTTCGGATTTGCATGGGCCCCGCAAAGCTTCTCACCTGGAAATCAAAGGTTTCATCACAGTTGAAAACCAAAACAAAGCGTCCCAGCTGGTGGCCAAGAGCCTTGACAGACTCGGTCTTCCCGGTGCCCGCAGGCCCTGTGGCGGAAGGAAAAGCATTGTGAGTCCGCTGTGTGGCTGGGAACACAGCCCTAGCTTCCAAGATAACCCTTAGCAGTGATTCCCTCTAAAAAGCACGCGCGATAAACAGAAACAAGTTCAAGTTTTTAGAACACGGTACCATGCCATTAATAAACGTGTTTAAGACACTTAATCTTTAAAAACAACATCCGCGCCTGTACCCCACCTGGCCCAGCCTGCGTGTTCACTCACCGAAGGGGGACCCGCCCAGCCTGGCCTCCAGGGCCTGCGTCATGGTCAGGTAGCAGCGGTCAGTGAGCGGCGTCTGGACCAGCTTGTCCTGGACACCCAGGTATTCGAAGCCGTAGTTGAACTTGGCGTTGGCCATCTGGATGGAGAGCTGCTGCAGCACGTCCGTCTGCTTGGGGTCGAAGTAGAAGCGCATCTGGCTGAGCCACTCGAAAGACTTGCTGTTGTCGATCTTGCTTTTGATCAGGGACCTGGTGACGTCTCTCTGGTGGACCAGCTCTGTAATCTGCAGAGAGACCCCTGTGAGAGCCTGTAGCCAGCGCGTGCTCGCAAGCCTTCCACGCGTGTGCGGGTCACCGGGGAGACCTGGGTGGAGAGCTGCATTTGTCTCCACGACACCCGCTTTCAGAAACGCTCCCCACGCAGTGATGAAACAGCAGCACACGCGACACCTGCCAAAGCCCTGTGACCAGCTCCAAATCCTGGCAGGCAACACCTGCCTCTCTCCCAAAGCCACTCTGGGTCACACTGTGGAGCACAGCCCAGGACAAGGGACCCTGGCTGAGAGCTGGGACAAGTGCACTGGCCTGCTAACAGTGACGGCGCCCCCGTGGAAGCAGGTGACGAGGAGAAGGTGAAAGCTTCGGTCAGGGTATCACCTACTCCCACCAGGACGGGGTCACCTACGCAGCCCGTGCCTGACCCAGAACCTCTTCAGTGGACACCCGTGTGCCGCCCGCTGTCCTCCCCGACACAGGAAGAATCTTCCTCAAGCCCATTCCGCGGCCTGAGCGGAGGGCAGAGCCCACAGGCAGGGGTGAGCCGGCCTGGGACTAACCAAGTGCTCCAGCTTCCGTCGGCGCAGCGGGGGCTGCTCCATGAGGACCGAGTCAGCCAGCACGTTGAGGGTCACCTCCACGTTGCTCAGCACAGAGTGCAGGGGCGCTGCGTCCCCGCTTCCACCCATGCCGCTCAGCGCTGTCTCCACGTTTTCAGACCAGGCAATCTGGGCTGACAAAACCACCAGCTGGGCCTGAAAGACACAGGATGTGGGTCTGAGACGGTTGGCATCTAGAGACCAGCCCGCCCTCTGCTCCCACCTGCCCCATGTTACCTGGTACTTATCGATCCAAGTGATGTAGGTGTTGGGGTCAATGGAAGTTGCTTTACCAAAAATCTCCACCTCTGTCACCGACTCGGCCAGTAGCTTGGCCAACGTGACACGCATCTCCTTCTCCACCAGCGTGAGCCACTCGTTGATTTTGGGATGCTCAGTAATTGATACGGGAGTTTTAAACATAACCTGAAACCAGTGAAATTAAAGAATGAAGAAGTGCAAAATGGGGGGAGAGCTTTCTCTGTGACAAGCACGCATGTACCTCCTCTCCTTCCCGGGACGAGATGCCCAAGACGACAGAGTTGTCCTCATTCAGGATGATGCTCGAAACACCAGCAAACATCTTCTTGAAGTGTTTCTGTAATTTAGCTACGTTTTTACTGTTTCCAATGATTTCAAGCAAATCTTCGTCACCCACAAAATAGAACCTAGAATTGAAAGAGCATCCAACTTTCTAAGCAGTTACACAGACAAACAAGGGGAGTAAAGGAACAGGTCGGGATGGAGGGGGGGAGCCTGGAGGGTGTGTGCAGACTCAGCCTGGTCTTGGACCACCCAAGGCCCTCCCACTCTCAGCGCCACGTCCCCTCTCACCTAACAAAACACATTTCACGTCCCTCATCTTACTCTACAACTTATCGTTATTATTATTTATTTTTAGAGAGGAAGGAAGAGAAACATCAATGGGTTGCCTCTCACACACCCTCAACCAAGGTACCTGGCCCCCAACCCATGCACGTGCCCTGACCAGTAATCGAATCTGCGACCCTTCCCGCTGCGAGTTGATGCCCATCTCACTGAGCCATGCTGGCAGGGCTCACAAACTCAATTTTGTAAAACCTGTCTGATTTACTCTGGGCTAACTACTCAGAAAAGAGATACCACTCAGAAAATAATCAGAGCTAAACTTTTAAGGGATGCAAGCTTCCTGGTAGGATGGGTGAGAGTTTAAAGGAAGCTTAGGACACAAACCCAAGGTAGAAAATAGCTAAGAATGATCTGTTATAATTCGGAATCAGCGCACGAAAGGGAAATGGCGCTCAGGACACAGACGACCTGTAACCCAACCCACGATGGTCAGAGCGACCGGCACACAGGCCTGAGGGGCAGGGGCCCGGGAGGAAGCACAGCTGAAATCCTGTGCCATTTCCCACAAACGGCCCTCTTACCGAGGGAAAGATGACCGCTCCCTTTCCAGATACTCTCCCAGGGCTTTCTGGATCTTTCCCAGCAGGTCTGCCAGCCTCTCCAGAGACCGCTGCACCCCCTGGATGTTGAGGACATCCATGACGAGGGGGGACTTGGACACTTTCTTCATGAGCGCCAAGAACTCTGTGCTGATGCTACAAATCAAGGTGACACGGAGGTCAGCCGTGGCCTTCACGCAGCTCCCAGGCCCGCCCACCCGGGCGGAGACCCCACCTCTGGAACCGCTGCGTCTCCACGGGCAGCAGGTGCTTGATGTCCGCGCTGCCCGTGAAGATGCCTTCCAGGTAGACCCAGCGCCGCTGCACGTCGATCCACACGTCGAAGAGGGCCATGATGCGGTTCAGCTTGTCCTCCCAGCTCAGGGCGTCCTCCTCGAAGACCTGGCGGGCAGGCGGCGCGGGAGGTCACCGGACAAGGCTTCCCTCCCAGCTCAGACAGCAGAGCCCGCCGCGGATGCAGGCAAGGTTGCGTCCAGTTACCTGGCCTACACGTTACGTTTTATTTAGTATTTATTATTTTATTTTTCACTTGCACATTGCTTTACCTTAAAGAGCAAAATACATTAAGTCCATCAAGATTCTGAAAGTCATACGTAGTGTAACACCAAAATTATGTGCCCTGACTAGGGAATTAAACTGGTGACCTTTGGGTTCACAGGACGGCGCCTTATCCACTGAACCACCAGTCAGGGTTCTATTTTAATTTTTAAATTTTTAAAGGTTGTATTTATTATTTTTAGAGAGAGGAGAAGGAAGGGAGACAGAAAGGGACAGAAGCATCCATGTATGGTTGCCTTTGACCTGCCTCCAGCTGGGGACCTGGCCTGCAGCCTGTGGAACCCAGGATCTACCTTCAGAAGGCGCAGGAGCTCTGACCAGGAAGGGAAGCTGCCCGACTGGTACCTTGTAGTACGGAGACAGCTTCATGGCAGAGACGCTGTTGATGTGCTCCTTGACCTTGTTGAAGAGGTCGTCCCAGCCGCGGATCAAGCGACACTTGTTCTGGTAGTTGACCAAGTCGAGTTCGTAGGTGTTCCACACTTCTCTTATCTGCGTTAGAACCAGAGGGAGCGTGCCACCTCTGGGCAGGTATTCACCAGCAGCACGGGCCAACTTGGGTCACAGGGGCAGAAGGACCAAGACGAGGCTCACACCTACTGACACGAGGTGCTGTCCAGCCACCACTTACCTGCTTCAGGAACTCCTCCAGGGCCATCTCACCCTGAGCCACGAGCAGCACGTCCTTGACGATGGCCTCGTTCTTCTGCAGGTCCACGTCCCAGATCTGGCCCAGCGTGAGCTCCGACACCACCCAGTTCACGTGCAGCCTCTTCATCAGCTGCTTCCAGTGGCGGTCCTTCAGCGCCTCGGACTTCAGCTCGATCACCAGCATGTTGATCTGCGGAGAGAGCCACCGTGTCACCTGGGCAGCTGCGTCCCCGACGGCACTCGCGACGGGCACGGCCACCCACCTTCAGGTAGCCTTTCAGGAGCCGCTGCACAAACTCGTAGGACGCGTACTGCCGCAGCCGTGCAGGGAAGCTCTTCAGCTGGTTAAGGAGCCCGTCCAGACTCTGTCGAAGCTGCAGAGACGGGACAGCGTGAGCGCAGCAACGCTGCTCCCCCCGTCTACACGTACGGCTCTCAGAGCCTTTCATCAGGCAGGGCGAGCGATGCCAGCAGCACGCAGGACTGCTCATGGCAACCGAGCTCCCAGTGGAGCCCGTGCGCAGTCAGTGGTGAACCCTGCGTGGTGCACAGACATCGCCCTGAGGACACGTACCTTCCGCGGCTGCACAGAGACCCACGGCTGCTCCTTCATCTGGTCGATCTGCTCCCAGACCTTAGAGAGCTCTGACCAGACACCTTTGAGATCCTGCAGTTCTTCCAAGGCCACCTGTCGGTGAGAACAGCAACGCTGTGAGACTGGAGAGAAATCACTCAGCAAAGGGCCCAGGCCAACGGCAGGTCAGGACGCGGCGCCGCAAATTAGCCTCCCACTCCGGCGACCTGTACCTGGACGCGCTCCTCGCTGCCGCTCAGCAGCCCCGTGTCCGTCAGTTCCAGGGCCTCCTTGGCCTTGGCACACTTCTCCCGGTCGTCCTTCAGCCTGCCAAACTTGCCCTCGTATATGGTGAGAGCCTGCAGCGCCTCCTCCGGGCGCAGGTTGCCCTGAAAGCAGACAAAGTGCAGAGTTGCAGGGCCAGGAGGAGGACAGACAGGCGAGCAGGAGCTGCCGGGGGCTACGGAACCTTGCGATGACATTTCTGGTCTGACTACGATGTTTACCTCCTTCCCTGCCCAACAGAAATGTAAGTAACTGGCCCCTCGATTCAGCACCAGCTCATGAAGGGCCCCGGGAGTTGGAAGGGGAGAGTTAGGACGCTAGGGCCTAGGGGCTGCCAGCCGCGTTGTCCCGGACAGACAGCTGTCACACCCGTTCCTGAGACGCCTGGACACCAGGCACTGCTCCTCTCGGAGCACAGCCCCTGCTTCAGCACTCGCCCTGCCTTCTGCACACCTCCTGTCCCTGCTGGCGGCTTCTGACCTTGGCTGTGATGAGCGCCAGCTACAGCTGGACTCTAGCGTGTGCTCAGCGCGAGCCTGTGGGAGCCCTCAGGCTGGTGATCAGGACCCTGCTGGCAGATCAGTCCTCGCACCCCCACCAGAGCCAGCATTCTGCACACACTGCTGAAAACAAGGCTCCTCGACCCCAACTCGAATACAAACAAGGGCCCTGGCCCGGCAGCTCAGACAGGGCTGGGGGCTGGGCAGAGCCCCATGGGCAGGTGGTAGGAGCTAAACCCCCGGCCAGCAGGCCAGCGTGCAAAGCCTGTGTCCGCAAACCAGACCAGGGAGACTGCCCTCCGGTCGACGTCCACAGCGGACCCCCGTGGTGAGCGCGGCTGGATGCGCCACTGCCGAGACCCTCTGCCGGGACCCTCGCCCCAGCCGCCTGCCTGACCTGCCAGGGTGGCGTAAGAACGGAAAACCCTTAACCTCCGAAACCTCTCCCGTCTGAAAGGATTGTCCCGAGGGATTCTGGGCCAAGAGGTCAAAGCTGGTGTCCACGTTCCCCGCGACTCCAAATTTTACTTGTTTTTTTTTTTCTTTCAAGTTTTACTTTTTTTTTAACCACAGAAGAAAAGTCTTCGTTATCGGGAAGCTAAGCGACAGCAAGGCCTTTGAGCTGGAAAGAGGCGCCGGGTCGCGCTGCTGCTGCGGGCTCAGGGCACAGCGGGGCAGACTCACCGTGACAGGCTTGGTCTTCTCCCAGTCGGTCAGCAGGTCGGTGGTGCGGCTCTCCACTGCCCGGTCCTCCTGGACGATCTTCATCTGCAGGTTGGCCACCTGCTGCTGGATGGCGGAGTCCTTGCGCCGCATGATGTCGTTGAAGGCCCCCCACTCGCCCTCGATGTTGTCGATGTACAGCCAAGAAGGTGGGAACTGGAACCTCTGCTTTTCTAGCAAGCGCTGACCGTTGCGGTAGAGCTTTGAGGATCAAAAACGAAGAGCATCTTAAAATGCTATAATAGTAGCAGAACTATCGTCAGAGCCTATGGCAAAGATGACACGGTGGCTACGGAACACAGGACGTCCGTCCGTCCGCCTCCTCCGGCAGCTTCCCGCCCTACGTGCCGCGGTCACCCGGGAGCCCGCTCGGCAGTCCAGCTGCACCCCCGCTGGCCCAGAGAGGACGTGTGCTGGGGCTGCACCTCACCCCATCTCAAGTTATGAAAACGAGGCTCAAGTTCGCTGACTTGAAGACCAACAACAAAAACAAAAGCTCTCGTTGGTGCAGAGGAGTCACCTGCAGAGCTTTTAAATGCAGGTGCCTGGATCCTGGACCCACGGGCACGCGGGGCTCCGACGCGGTCACCTGCAGGTGCCCCCGAGAAAGTGCCCCTCAAGGGCTGGGAGTTGGTGCAAACCTGAACTGCTCACCTCCACTTGCTTCTCAAACTGCTTGATTTTCCGCTTCAGAGACTGCACGTAGGTGATGAAGGTCACTGCATCTGAGGTGCTGGCCGTGTCCACGGAGTGCTGCTCCAGCTCCTGGCGGGACTGTGGGAGAGAGCGCAGGCTTTGTCCCGAGCCCGGCAGCCAGCCGATGCCCGGCAGCCAGCCGATGCCCGCATGGGTGGGGCCCCGCCCCCCACCTTGGAAATCTGCGAGTGGAATTCCGTCATGTTGGATCCGAGCATCTGCCCAAACTTGCTGAGAACCTCCTTATGCCAAGAGTCGTACTTCAGGTTCACCTTGGACTGCACCTGCAGGGGAGCGAGCGGAGCGCTGTCCTTCCCGCGGGAGCCCGCGCCTCCCCGTCCCTCCCGCAGGCAGGGGTGCTGCCTTGGAGGCGACACCTCCCGAGACAGCGCGGCTCACCTTGCCGTAGTCTATGACCACGGGGCCGAACTCCTTCTTGGTTTCCGCGTTGTCGAATGTGCCCCGGGCCTTCCGTATCTGAACCAGCAGGGCCTGCCACTTGTTGAGGTCCTCCCCGAGCCGGTTGTAGATGTTTTCCGCCTGCATGTCCCACAGGCACTGATACTGAAGCCAGACCTGCGCACGGGGTTGGGCAGACAGCTGATGTGCACCGCGGGGAACAGTCACACGCCTCTCAGGTCCTGCTCGTTCGTCACCGTCAGAGAAACCTCACTTCAAATTCTCAGTGTCCACCCCAGGCAAGTGTAAAATGGGTAATTACCCAGAACGGTAGTCAACATCCCGTAAGGTCTGTGAAACTGCCCGTTCTTTACACTGACATACGAAGGCTGCCTACTGAGGCACGTCACACAGTCAAGGCCTTCCCGGTCCGATCTCGCCGTACTCCCCCCCAAAAGCTCTAAGACGCAGCTCGGGCCCCTCACCTTCACGTACTGCTCAACCTCCGTCACGATGCCCATGACCGCAGAGTAGGACTCCTCCAGGGCTAGGGGGCCGTCAGGCATGCGTGTCAGCGCGTTCCGATAGAACTTCTCCTCCTCGGTCAGATCGTAGTGCACGCCCACCTGACCGAGCAAAGCCGGGTGAGCACAAGCGTGTGGGACGCTGTTCGCCGGGGCGCCCCTCACAGCAGGGCTGGAAGAGCAGCCGCGACAGACGGTGTTGCAGGGACACGATCCACTTGCCTAGTCGTGGACCAGAGCCTCCTTACGCTTAACTTGTCAAGCCAAAGGAAGAGCAGGCTAACCACAAGCTGGACAACAGGACGCCACGTGACAACAGCACACCGTCCTTCAGAGCCAAGCGCATGGCCCCAGAACGGACCCTGGGGACCTGCCCTGCCGCCCAGGAGGGGCACTGAAAGCCATGACATAGTCGCCCAAGTGCCTGCTGTGTGCCAGACACGGCTGTTGGCACAACAAGCAGACCGACCCCTGCTAACACCCACTTGTGTGACAGGGTGTGTGTGGGGGGGTGACAACAAAGGAAAATGCACAGAACGTCAGGTGGAGAAGAAGGCACCTGAGCAGAGACTAAGAGGAGAGGAGGTGAAGTGCTGTGTGAGGATCTGCCACCTGGATGCCAGGCCGTGTCAGCAGCGTGAAGGCCCGGGGCCAGGGTCTGCTGGCCGTTCGAGGACGAGGAAGGGTCCTGGGTGGCCAGAGCACAGCTGCTGCGGGAGAATCAGGGCTGACACATAACACGCTGTGGGACGTGGCTCTGTGCTGAGCGGCACGGGAAGCCACCAACAGGCCCTGAAGACAGCAGTGTTCAGACCAACATACAGTTTAAGACTTACTGTGGCTTTTGTGTTGAAAACAGGTTTTAGGGGGAAAAGCAGACACAGAGACCAACAGGAAGGACTTTCAATAATCCAGCGAGACACAACACCCCTTAGGCAGGGGTAAGAAACACAGCCTGTGTTCTGAAGATGCTCTGGGCCTGAGTGGGTTGAAGGAGGAAGGAGAGACTGGGAGAGGCGGCCGGAGGGCGGGCACAGCCCAGCCTGACACGTCCGCCGCATGGCCACCAGGGGATGCCGAGGAGGCAGCTGGGTGGGAAGGTCCAGAGCCCTTGGCACACAACTGGAGGCCGCACAGGGCGCGTGGGGAGGCCCTCTCCCCTCATCTAGAGCAGGGATGAGGGGCACAAAGGGGGACCAGGATGGCCAAGCGAAGAAGCGCAGCAGGAAGGGGGTGCACTGCCTGGCGAGCCCTGCAGACACCAGTTCTCGGGGGCTGAGAAGCCACCAGCAGCATGCAGGCTGGTGATACGGGGCCACCGCTGGGGCAGAGAGGTGGGCACCTGGCAGTGGGCACCTGTGCCAGGAACTCACGCACATCTCCCACAGAGAGCAGAAGCAGATGGTTGAGGGGGGCCAGGTTTAGGGCTAACAAGACTCAGAACAGAGGGGGACATGGCGCAGGCGCAGGGCACCGAGGGGCTGGCTTTCAGGCTTTGTAACAGAACCATCATTTCCTAGAAGAGCCTGTTACAGCAGAGCTTGTTAAAGCTGTTTACCTGAAAACAAGAACAACTGGTCCTGTTTAGAGTACTGTTCCTAAAGGCTAGGACCTAAGGGTCTGCAGTTTCCCTTTTGCTCTGGAAGCGCATACTAAAAAGGACACATTGCATGTGGTTTTTGCCTTAAAGTAATCTGGTGGTGGTGGGGGTATGGGAGAAAACGAATGAAACAAAACAGGCCATGTGCTGATAAACACTCTTGTGAACACTTGACAAACTTCCACAATCAAGTGCGTGGCGGGGGAGCCCACCTCGAGCACAGCTGCAACTGCTACCACAGGACAAGGAACTGCTGGGGAGCCAGGGCACCCAAAGCTGCTTCCCTGGGGGCCACGCCTGGAGCCCGGGGGGCGGCGGCCAGAGGGCTCACCTGGTACCGCTGGCTCTGGATCCTGGGCAGGGACAGCACGACCATCTTCCAGGCGAACATCTCCTGGTACAGCTTGTACCGGCACTCCTCGATGGGCGGGTTCAGGTAGATGACCTGGTTGGTGATGCGCAGCTCGTGGACAACGTTCTGGGGGGAAGAGATGCGGGTGTTACTTGGTGGCCCAGTCAGCAGACGGTTCCGATGAGCCCTCCCTTCTCTAAATCTCCGGGCACTGCGGTCTCCAGGAGTCGGCGGCTGCTGCTCAACGTGACCTCCGCAGGTCCAGGCCTGGGGTCTGCGCCCTCTCCAAATGCTCCGAGCCAGGGAGCAGGCACCCCGAAGGCTCCTTTCGGGCCCCCACGCCTGGGGGCTCAGGGCAGCCCTGACCGGGGGGACGAGCAGCTGAGAGGCAGATCCACGTGCCCGGCGGTACTCACTTTGATCTTGGGCTCCCCGCCAGGCTTGTGGCTGACTTGGGGAGCGTCTGTGTCCATGTCGACCTCCGCTTTGTCCTCTGCTTGCCCCAGAAGCACCTGGGTCCAGGCCCTCAGGCCGGCTTGTAGGCGGACGCCCAGTATCCTTTCAATCTACAGGGAGAGCAGGGTGAGAACACTGATCCTGCCCAAGTCCAGCTCATGGAGCACACTGGACGGAAGGGAGGTTTCAGGCTGAGGATAGTCCCCGACTGCAGCTGCCCCCCACTCAGCCTGAGCCTCACTCTGGCACTTCCACAAGCCTCCATCGCTTCGCCCCTGCGAGGCTGGCTGAGGTGATCCGAGGCTGGGTCCCCAGTTCCAAGTCACCGCTGCAGGGGACAAGCCCGAATGCAGCAGATGACGCAGCACTCGGTACAGTGGAATGCTCGCCTCAGAAATAAAGTAGCAAACTGCAACTTGAACGTTAAACTGTTTTCTTTCTCTTCCTATTGAGGCACTATTGGCATTAACATTAGACCAGACTCAGGCACCACGTAACAACACTTGTACTGCAAAACTGCCACAGTAAGCCTAGTGAGCACCCCGTTCCCTACATGGTGATCGTGTTTCCTTGTCACAAGATCAAAGTGTTCTCTGATCTAGAGTGAGACACGTAAGTTTCCCACAAGGAGGACATCAGCATGTCTTTGGGAAGATCCTACCTTGGGCCACACAACCACCCTGGGAATGCATGAGGGCGGCGGAGGGAAGACGGCACGGTCAGGGGTTCAGAGGCACGGGGTTTGCTAGCTTTCTCTGTTGGCGGCCACTGTGCCAACAGCCTGCGACTTAGCTACCCATTTCAACAGGGGAAGGAAGGGAAAGTAGTGGCCACAACCGGCTTCGGAACTGACCAACCACCACTCGTCCACCGAGTGACCTCTGCCACAACACCCTCCTTCCTGAGACACGTCACAGGGGCCCACCATCAAGAAAGCCCCGCGTGGGAAGTGCCACACACGCTGCTCTCTCTACCCCGCCCACCTCTACTAGTATCGATCTGTTGGCACTTTGTTCTTCAAGTGCGTGCTGCTGAGGAGAGGGGCTATCGGAGAAGGGGGCCTGACGGGGAGCAGGAAGGACGCCCTACATCGGAGGGGCAGGCTGATGAAGAGGACTCTCTTCCCTCAGGGCACAGCCATGAGCGCCAAGGGTATCACACTTCAGCTCTGTCGTTAGGAGGGAAACTGGACAACTGCGGACAACGTTGAGGGAGAAAGGCTTTTCAACGGCAAGCCTCACGAACTTGGGGAGCAGGACCTGCCCGCAAGGTCCACAACAGACAGGGACCGAGCCCAGCCGCACCTGCAGGTCCAGCTTGCTGACCCACAGCGGCAGGTTGGAGTACGAGTGCAGGTTCAAGTCGTCCACGGCTTTCTGGACCCTGTTCAGGATCTCGGAGAAGGTCTTGTGATCGTACATGCAAGTTTCCAGAGAGCGAACCTCCAGGTCTATCTTCTCCTCAATGATCAACAGATCATCCACCTAAAGGGAAGCATGGTTGATACTCAGAACACACCTGCTTGCTCTATCCCTTAATTTTTTTTTTTTTAAGATTTTATTTAGTATTTTTCAGATAGAGGGAGAGGGAGAGAGAGGCATCCATGTATGATTGCTTTTCACCTGCCTCCAGCTATGGACCTGGCTGGAGACCTGGCTTGCAACCTGGTTATGTGCCCTGGCTGGAAATCGAACCAGCGACCTTTGGGTTTGCAGGCCGATGCCTTAGCCACTGTGCCACCAGCCAGGGCTGTATCCCTTAACTTTTAAGGAGTCTTCTCAACTAATTAACAAATGCTGGGTGGAGAGAGATTCTTCAAAAAACAGATAACCCTGCTGGGGACGGGGAGGAAAATGTACGAAATGCCCCCCTCCACCTCCTGCTCAGAGGGATGGATGCTTAGGTCTGGGAGCAGAAGTAACTGCGCTCTGCCCTGACTCGCCCTGGCCTACTGCCTCAGCTGGACGCGGGCCTGGGCGGAATTCGAGGCTGGGTGGAACGTCAGAGGGTGCCCTGGCTGAAGACAGGCCCGCCATGCTCCGCAGGCAGCTCCATCAGTGACAGAGCTCTCGTTTCACTGTCCACTCCCTGGCACCACCTTGCTACTGATCTCTAAACTCAGCTCTACTTCCTCCACGGCCACCCTAGAGCCCCAGTGCCCTCAAAGGCCCTTGAGTACAAGGGTCCCTCTCCCTTCCTCCCCCCCACCCCCCGCTTCTGCCGGCCCAGGGGAAAACTGCAGCTCCTGTGCCTGGCTCCCTCCCAGGGCACGGGAGGACTGGCTCAGGACGTACCTTCTCCTGGAAGCTGAAGACGGTCTCGGCCAGGCGCTGCACGTACGGGTCAAGCTTGTAGGACTCCCACACCAAGGCGATGCCCTCGGCAATCAGGGCCTGCACCTCCTTCTTCAGGCCCGCCACCAGCAGCGAGATGGTGTTCCGCTCTTCCACCTTCTCGCACGTGCGCTCGTAGGTGCGCACGCTCTCGATCAGGGAGATGGCAAACGGGTACAGCTGGTTGGCTTGGTGGGCCTTGTTCACAATGGCCAGCGGCACCCGGAAGCCCAGCCACTTAAGGTTGCGAACCTCTTTTGAAAGTGTGATGATCTCGGGAAGGAAGTTGACCTTGAGTTTGAGGACGTTCCCGGATCGACCTCGGACCCGGGTGCTTTCGATGGTGAAGATGCGCCCAGAGACCCCCAGGTTCCGCTGCTGCACCTTCCGGGCCCAGTCGTCGAAGATCTCCTGGGTGTTGAGCTTCATGCGGAAGCTGTCGCCGTCCTGCTTCAGCTTCTGCCCCTCCACGTGGTTCTCCCAGCCCTTGCCCAGCACGTCCTCCACGCGCTTCATGTAGGCCGTCAGCTGCCGGTCGATCTGCTTCGCCCAGATGATGGACCCCGACACCGGTGGCAGGTCGCGCACGTGGCTCATCTTGCAGGCCTGGCTCTGGGGGTACTGGACCTTGAACTTGTCGTGCAGAGACTCGATGTCATCTTTCACCCGCTGGATCAGCTGTGTCTGGTACTCCCGGATGGCCCCGCGAATGTGCGGCCTGACGAACAGGGCGTTGAATCTGGAGAAGATCCTGAACATCTCGTTGGCGTTCTTGGCGGTGCCCAGCTGGTCGCGGAGGCGCGCAGTGATCCGAGTCTCCACCCGGTCGATCCGCTCATCGTACCTCTTCATCGCCGCCTCCCACGCCTCCGTTCCCTCCTTGGAAACATCTAGTCCGTCCACCTCCTTGACGTTCTCATAGGCCAGGTTCACCTCCTCAATAGCGTTCGCGTCGGCAGCATCAAAGAGAACCTCAGCCACTTTCATATCTTGGGGTTCAGGGACCTCCCCTTGATTCTGCTGCGCAACCGCTGTGACCTGAGAGGGAAGGATTCGGGACAAGAGGTTGCCGGTGAAGACCTGCGCTCCCTGCCCAGCAGCCGCACGTGCACACGCACAAAGTGCCGGTCAGCTGTGGGCATAACTCTCAGTCCCACACGTGGCAACCGCAGCTCGGCAAAGCAGTAAAACCCCCGAGGGCGTGCCCGCCCTGCACTAGACAGACCTTTCGAGAGGCAGTTTCTCTGCCCCAGGAGGTCAAGGACAACGCCGTGTTCAAGCCTGGGTCTTGGGGATGCCCCTCTCCAATGTTTCACCAGCAGTTAAAACTGCGCACGAGAGCGCAGCGACCCACAGGGGAGCCCGATGCAAACTCAGGGTCCAGCAGTTTTCCCTTTTGATTTGTAAACTCTTAAATTACAAGCCATGGTGCGCACACACAGGGGCAGTGGACATGCTGCAGCAACACCAGTGGTTGGCACCCGGTTCCCTGCCAACTCTGCTGCATGAGTGGGGCAGACATGTGCACATACGTGTCACAGACTCCACCGACCTGAAGCACGTGGGACCGTGAGATTTATAAACAAAAAGGAAACACAATGATCGTGAGAAAAATGATATGAGAAGAGGCCCAAGGCCAAAGGGGTTAAGGAACCCTAGGTCAGGACTCCGCACTGTGTACGAGGAAGGGTGACTGTAACCACCAACACTCACACACGTACCCAAGCGCCACCTAAGTGAAAAGACGCCGAGGATTCACTGTTAACAAGGCTCAGCCCCCAGCGGCAAGCGTGCCACCAGCGAGGGACGCTTCCTAGACGGCACGACTGGAACCCTAACATTTTATGACAAGATTTTCAAACTACAGGAGGGCTGAAAGAATTATAACCCCACTAGGCTCTAATTTCCATTCAGCCAATTAATACCTACCACGTACTGGCTTCATCCTATATCCATTTACAGACCCCCCTTCAACTATATACCTCAAGGCGCCTTGTTTCCGGACTGGGCTTTTTAAGGAAAGAAAAGTCTGGTGAGAAAAAGGTTGAATTGAGAAGACAAAAAAGTCATGTATGAAGAAAATGGGCTAATTGTATCTCGGACATGTGCAATTATCACCCACATTTTGCAGATGAGGAAGCTGGAGAAAAGGTTCCAACACCGTGTCCAAGTCGCACGGCTAGTTCAAGGGAGGGTCACGGCTCAACCCAGGACCCCGGCTCTGGGGGCCCTGCAACTGGCGGGTGGGGACGAGTGGATGGCGAAGGTTAACATGAGGCCTGGAACCATGTACCAGAGCCGGCAGAGCGGGGCAGTCCTGGCGGGGCAGCGGCAGCTCTAATTGTGCACGAGGAGCGCCCCCCACCCGCCCCGCGCACCTGCGGCCGCAGCACCCGGACGATGACCGCCCGCAGCTGCTCGTGCTGCCGCCGGAACTTCCGCATCTGGTCCAGGCGCGCCTGCAGCTTCCTGTGCGCGGGGTTGATGCGCCACACCATCTTCAGGTTTTCTTCCCTTTTTCTCTTGACGATGTCCCGCAGCAGCACCTGCAGTTTCTCATACTCATCATCCCAAGTCTGGAAGACTTCAAAGCACGCCACCATAACCTAGGATGCAAGTGAGGGAAGGAGCCTGTTACCAGAGTGGCTTCCTCTCCACCCCCCGTTCACTTCTGACGCCTCAACACTCACTTTCTCAAACTCCTCGTACGCCACATGCATCAGCTTCCGTGTGCCCAGCACCTTGAGCAGCTGGGAGCTCAGGTCCCTGGAAATGGCCTCCACCAGGCGCAGTGCCCGCTGGATGGGGTACTTGGTGTTGCGGATCTTCCTCAAGTGGGTGAAAATGGCCACGAGGGCCTGCCGTATCTTGTCCAGCTCGGTGGCGGAGAGCAAGTCGTTCAGAGGGAAGTCCTTCATCAGAGGGTTGTAGTCATTCACGGTCTCCAGCGCCTGCTTTAGACCTAGATCGTGAGACAGGTCATGGCTTTCACACAAAGCAGGGCAGCTCCAACAGAGCAGCAGACAGACCTCCACGTCACCTCAGTTACAAAGCAATGAACCACACGGCTCAATGCCGGGCAAGTGAACGGAAAGGTGTCCTCATGCTAGGATGCTGTATGTTGCCACAGATCCAGTGACAGAGGACCTGTTTGGGACCTGGAACAGAGAGCTGCATCATTACCGGGATGCCCCTCATGTGGTCTGCCTTCTGCTCATGAGGGTATCCGTCAGTGTACATGTTCTAAAGGCCACGGGGGACTCCCTCTTCATCGTTTGTTCTTTTGTTTCCTACACTACCTAAATAAAAATTAAGTTCACCCTGGCTGGTCGCACAGTGGATAAGGTGCCGACCTGTGAACCCAAAGGTCGCAGGTTCGATTCCCCAGCCAGGGCACATAACCAGGTTGCAAGCCAGGTCTCCAGCCAGGTCTGTAGCTGGAGGCAGGTGAAAGGCAATCATACATGGATGTCTCTCTCCCTCTCTGCCTCTCTCCCTTCCCCTCTTTCTGAAAAAAATGAAATAAAATCTTTAAAAAAAAAAAAAATCAGAAAAACTAGAATATCATCATCCTTAAAGTCACTACACTTTTACCCACGGCCCAACTTAGGTGCGTGTGTTACGGATGTGGGTCCGTGGCATATACTTTACTTCCTCTGGCATAAGATGAAAAACAAAGTGCTGGAAAGAAGCAAAGTTTCAGAGGCATTACAGGCATGTCCAGGTCCACTCTCGAGCATCAGTACGTGCCCAGGAGGCATGCCTAGCGCGGTCAGGGCCATGGGACGACGTCCACCTGGGATGTCCTGACATGCGCCCAGGGGTCCCACGCCGCCCAGCAGGGACAGCCTCCAATGGCTGATTCTAGCAGCTGGTGGGTGCAGAGGGCACAGGCAGGCCGACTGCACCAGCCGTCCCAACGTCCATGGGCCCACTGGCGTGAATGCGACGCCACTCACACTGCTGCCCATGCAGAAGACCCAAGGCACCTCGCCACTCTCAGAGCCAGGCAGAAAGCAGAGTGGATGGAACAGGCTAGGGAGGAAGAGGAAGGACTGAGCAGCTCCCCACCCACAGGCCTGAGGGCAACTAACTTCTGCCTCGTGGAAACCACCACGCTGCTCGATGCCGAAAGCCCACTGATGTCACACCAGGCAGCGCAGCCGCCTGGGGAACTGAGTGACTGAGGAGGAGGTCTGTGTGGAGAGGCTGGCACGTGTTCTGAAAGCCCCCAAGGGCAAGAGAGGCGAGTGGGGCAACCATTCCCGTTTCCCAGCGCTGGGGGAATGGTGCAGTAACATGCAAGGGGGAGGCAGAACCACGATGGAGCCTGTGTCAATTTTCACCTGAAGCATCATCAAGATCTCACCAGGCCAGGTGAGTGGCTGACCCATCTCATCTCACCTGTGTCCGTGTCGAAGCTGACGGTGGCGTGGAAGCGCTTGCCATGTTTCAGGATGTCCAGCGTCAGCAGGACTTCAGGGCTCTCGCGCTTCTCCTGGATGCGGTACAAGGCGCGCTCCAAGTTCAGCCAGAAGCTGATCTCCTGCAAGGCTGTTCCAGAGGCAGGATCACGGTCCAGTTTGGTCACCTTGAAACAGAACATAACGTGGAGGGGGAGTCACTAAAACGAAGTGGAGCAAGCACCATTAACCAAACACATGCACCCCGATGTAATCTTCCCGTTTCGAGCCGCCCTCCTGCCTGTAAACAGATGGAAAGCAGTTTCACTTGAGAGCACGGGCAGGAGCAGGCGAGGCGCACGTGGGCGTCCGCCACTCCTGGGGCCTAGCTGTCCGCCGAGCGGTTCCAGGACCAGGGGCAGGGACGGCCAGCCGACACCGCAGAATGTATCTCACTGACATAATCCCAGCCCGTTTCTCAGAGGTCGAAGGGTGAAGCATTGATACAGACTTCATACAGCCTCAACCTGTGCTCTTACTTTCTGGATTTCTCGGATCCAGCGGTTCACTCCTGACTGCAGCTGATTGAGGAAAGTTGGGTCTTCCACCTTATCTCCAAAGTCTGTAACTTTGGGTTTTTCTCCACGTTCGTAACACTGCTTCGCAACGTTGGTAATGATTGGGTGGATTGGCAGGCTGATTTCAGGAATCTCAATGTTTTGCTGCAGGTGAAGGAGTCCCATTTCAAGCTCTGCAATCTTTTTTTCAACTGAAGGAGCCATTTTATCACCATCCCTAGAAAGAAAAAATGTCCCAAAACTCAGTGCACTCTTGGTCTCCAAAGACATGCTCTTATTTCAGGCGTGTCGAACAGGAATAGTACACACTTCACTAACGCACTAGATCTACATCCTCTTGGTTGCTAACTTCACCCTCCTGACTCCTCACCTGTCCGCCTTGCCGGACTCGCGGATGTAGGACTTAAAGAAAGGCGCCACCGCGTTGCTGATGAACGAGTGCAGGGTTTCGTAGGGCGAGTCTTCGCTGAGCGTGAGGACCCGAAGCTGGGAAGACACAGGCTTGTCCGCATCGATCACGGGGGTCCGTTTGATGAAGGCCAGGCTGCAAGACAGCGAAGGACGAAGTGAGAACGTAAAGTCTCCCTCCTAACCAGTCTCCCCAGCTGTGGCCTTCTCCGCCTGGCCTTCAAATAAAAACCCATTCGAACCTTTCCATGAACAATCCTGTTAGTAAGAGACTAACCGGTTGGTTTCCTAGTAGAGAAACAGAGCTGTCTTTCTTACGCTCCCAGGTGAGGACTAATCAAATCAGGGGTCTGGTGACAGCTGGGGCCATGAACGCAGGCAAAGCGCACCTGTCCCACAAATCGGGGAGTCTTGACCTGGCCTGTTGAAACTAACTTCTGGAAACTGCAAGTTACAAGCCACAGGGTACTGCCACCTGATCTAACATTAATTTGTATCATTCCCTACGACATTAGGTTGTCACCCAACAACTTGAATAAGCGAAGCCCACTTGGGTTAACGTGACAGTGGGCACTCTGGGCACCGACTTCACCCCCATCCCCAGGCAGTCACCCTGGCCTCCAAGCATTTCACGTGCTCTGTGCCTTGCTCAAGAAATCAACATTCAGCTGCTGAAATTCTCAGTAACCCTCAAAATGCACTTCTTCTGGAGTCGGCCACAGGCCTTCCCTAACCAGGAGCAGCCATGGCTGATGGCAGGTGCACCCCTCTGGGCTTCGGTCGTGTGTTAGTCACCAGCCTTCCTCCGAAAGACCAAACTTCCGGGAACAGGATCCAGGGCTTAGTTCTTTCGTACCCGCTGCCATGCCGTGCGTATAGCAGGTGATCAAAGGTGGCTGAATTAATACCTTTAATAGAATATTTGAAACTTCCAGTCCCCAGTTCATTACTTTTTATCTGATACATAACATTCTAAAAGTTAATGAAGCTTCCTGACACTGAGAAGAAACAATGTCGCAGAATTCCTGCCCTACACGTACAACCTAAGCCTCATCACAAGCATCAGATATGTTGGTCTGTACTTATCAAAACCGTCAATGTCACGAATGACACAAAAAGACACAGAACTGAACCGTGGGTGGCGGGAGCGTGTGGAGATGACCTGCGTATACACAGTCCCTGCAGAACAATGTTAATCCAAAGCTACATGCCCTGAACTAGGCCACCGAACTGAGGCTAAGAGCCAGCGTGTCCCTGTCCTCAGGAAACGCTCTGTGATGCACCCAGGGGAGAGGCAGGCTGTCTACAGCCAACTCTCAAACGGTTCAGGGAACCGATGAGCATGCAAATGTGGTAAACATAGCTCTACCGACTGCTCACGAAACTCTTCTGTGAGCTGGAAATTACTCAAAATCAAGTTTTTAAAAGCCCATGCAAAATCAACGGTAACATGTACACGTTCAGATTTGGTATTAATTGGCACCTTTCTAGAAGGTGGAAAACCTGGTAAAGTGCACTAGAAACATTATTGACGCATTCCATCTAATCATGAACTGTTATGTTTCAGGATTTACCCCATAAAGGCTCACACTGGGAGCTGAGAATGTTTATTAGTTACTTACAATAATAAAAATTCAGGCCCTGGCTGGTAGCACGGTGGATAAGGCGCCTGCCTGCAAACCCAAAGGTTGCTGGTTCGATTCCCAGCCAGGGCACATAACCAGGTTACAAACCAGGTCTCCAGTCAGGTCTGTGGCTGGAGGCAGGTGAAACGCAACCATACATTGATGTCTCTCTCCCTCTCTGCCTCTCTCCCTTCCCCTCTTTCTAAAATAATTAAATAAAATCTTAAAAAAAAAAAAAAAAAAAATCAGCTACAGTCTGAGAGCATTATTTGGTATATTACATACATTACAGTCAAACTTAAAATGGGTGCCATGACATGGAGATTAAAGTAAAAAAAAATTTCAGAATTCACGAAATCAAAGATACTTGATTTATAGAATAGAAATCTTTTGAGTGTTGTCTGAGTCAATTAAAACTGACATTTAGCCCTGGCTGGTGGCACAGTGGATAAGGTGCTGGCCTGTAAACCCAAAGGTCGCTGGTTCGATTCCCAGCCAGGGCATGTAAACCAGGTTGCAAGCCAGGTCTCCAGCCAGATCCATGGCTGGAGGCAGGTGAAAGGCAACCATACATGGATGTCTCTCCCCCTCTCTCCCTATCCCTCCAAGAAATACAGATCTTAAAAAAACAAACAAACAAACAAAACACCAGACATTTAATTCTGTGTATCCAGAAGCAGCGATTATGGCACCTTGGTACTACTCACCTGTTGGACTTGACTCCATAATGAATATCTATGTTGATGTTATAGGAAATGAATTCTTTTTCTTCTTCTCCTTCATCACCAACATCCTCTACAAATCACAACAAACACATCACGTTCTGGTCAGCATTTCCAATTTTGAACAGGCTCTACCTACTCTTTCCTTGCTCCCCCTTTTCCTGACTCCTGACCCAGGCACTTCTTGGTGCATCACCCTGTGCAAAGGGGTTCACCTCTCTGCACCCCTGTCTGCATGCCTGCACATGGGGGTGGCCCTGGCCTGCCTGGGTTGTAGGCAGCGGGGACCAAGCTGTGGCCAGCCAGGTGGTGCTGGGTGCTGTGTCCTCCAGCCAGGGGTCATGGCCCCTCTCTGCCTGGTCCCCTGGACTGCAGACCCAGAAGTTACCTCCACTCCCCTCCTGCATACCCCATCCAGTGCTCACTCAGCACAGCAGTGGCTGGCTGCGTGATAGGCTTTCACTAAGTCCTTTAACCCTCACACCTCGCTCAGGGGCTGGCAGGTGAGGAAGGCAAGGAGCTGGCCCTGGGACAAGCGGCTGGAAAGGGACAGAAAAGGACTCAGAAATCTGTGACTCCAAATGCAGGTGGCACCAGTGCACATTGAGGCCCCCAGGGGCAAGGTCCCCCCAAGAAAGTGGCTATCAAGAAACACTCCCACGGTCCTGATGGGAAGCAGCTGGCCCTCTCCTCCACCCTAGGGCACTTTTCAGAGCCTGCTGGGGGCCGGCCAGGAAAGCTGCTTCCTCCCGGCCCCAAGCTCTGCCCTGAGCTCTGGGTGGACGGATGGGCAGGGGCAGCCTGCAGGGTCCACCCAGCGTACACACGCCCAGGAGCCGTGTTAGAGCTTACTGGGCGTAACGGTGGGGCACCTGTGAACACAATTTCAAAGTAGCTCAAAATCAAAATTACAAAACTAAAATTTAAACAAAAAGGGCAAGAATGGGAAGTAGCTCAAGCCTCTAGATTCAGCACTAACACACGAGTGGCCTAGCGGCTCCAGTCGGATCATCTACGCAGAACACCTGTGCTGGCCAAGATCCCCAACTACGGATTAATCCCACGTGATCAATGTGCGGCTCACGCTCACTTCTACCTCACGAAGTGATAGCAGAGGCGTCACTCAGTGACCTCGGGAAAGTCATTCTCTGTCTCTGGGCTTCAGACTCCGGACAAGGGCATCGGGGAGAGGCGGGGTATGACTGCAAACCCAGCGGTCACACGGTTTCTTTAACCGCTGGACCCCAGGAAATCTGAGGGTGTGGGGCCTGTACAGAAGCTATCTGCTTCATTCATTTTAAAATGAGACAAAATCCACAATTAAAGTGTAAAAATTACTGTATCAACAAGACAAAAACTTTGAAATATTACTTTTAGAGAAAGGGGAAGAGAGAGAGAGGCAGAGAGGAAGAGAAGATAATAACTTTTAAAATATTGTTTTTGGTATGACTTTAAGAAACAGGGACAGGACACTCTAATACGCAGGTATTCACAAGTTGTTGTTAAAATGACTGACCAGCCCTGGCTGGTGTGGCTCAGCAGGTAAGTGCCAGCCTGCAGAGCCAAGGTTTGCCGCTTGAACCCTCAGTCAGGGCACAGGCCTGGGCTGGGGGCCAGTTGAGTCCTCAGCCGGGGCTGCACGAGAGGCCACCACATATTGATGCTTCCCTCCCTTTCTCCCTCCCTTCCTCTCTCTCTGAAAATATGTAAACAGTCTGCCCTGTTAAAAAATGACTAAAAAACAAAACAAAAAGTCTATGAAACAGATCAGCTGCATTTCCTAATGACACAAGGGAAGATGAACGCCAACCCGCAGAGCTGCTGCCCGCCTGCACGAGTGCAGAAGGAAACACCCCACATGAAACTGCTGTCAGCGTGGTGGGGTTATGAAACATTTTCTCCCCACATTGTCTGAACATTCCAGACTGCTCTATAATTTGTGTAAAGCACACCATTAAAATAACACACACACAGCACACAGAAAATAAAAGTAACATTCTAGAATCACCCAAGGAAATGACTGGCTGAACCTGGAGTCATCTCTTCCTCCAGCTCACAAATCATCATCTATACAAACAAAATGACCGACCAGGCGCAGCCTCTCAGGATGCTGCCTGCACTGCCGCGCGCACGTGGGCCAGAGGCACCGGGCGGCTGGCCAGCCGGGCTGGGCGGTGAGTCATGGCTGTGCCGGCGCCAGCCCCGCACGGGTGCCGCACTGCAGCAGAGGAGCTGGGGCGCGGAGCCACACCCCGTGACACCCTCCCCAGACATGGCTGCCCACCGGTCCGTTCTGTACAATTCTACCTGCTCTTGATGACGGTAACAAATGGAAGTTACTGTTAATCACTCACTGGATACATTTGGGATTCATTTTTAAATGCCTATTCCCCATAAACAGAGATGAACTGAAGTGTGAGGATGTCTGACTTCTACAGAGTTAAATAACCTACATGCTGCTTTATACACTGCCATCAAATAATTTAACCTTTTTGCCTCTCTGTAAATGAGTTCCTCTTCCAAATGAATTAATTTTATATTCTACTTCTGCAGAACCATTAAAAATGGTTCAGAGGAGGAAAGACACTTAATTCTTCATAATGAAGAGGCTATTACTTCTGGTCTATTTAGAAACTTATATTCAAACACACACCTGAATCAGATTCCTAATGCTGCTGAGCCCTGCTGGTCAAAACGTAACAATACTAGTGCCCTGCCCGATAACAAAGAAGCCAAATACCAGGACAGGAAGTGTGGGGCGTCACAGCCCGCTCTGCGGTGCTCTAAGTGCAGGAGCACTAGTCTGTGTGTGCTTCTGCTGAAGGGCTAGT
The DNA here is from genome assembly GCA_004026585.1 of Noctilio leporinus. Classification (NCBI taxonomy): domain Eukaryota; kingdom Metazoa; phylum Chordata; class Mammalia; order Chiroptera; family Noctilionidae; genus Noctilio; species Noctilio leporinus. The sequence continues at coordinate 250,283 of PVIW01001365.1, read as the reverse complement.
TTACTTCAAACTAGAAGTGACCTGCACAATCATACCCTGAATCAGGTGAGCGAATGCCTCATTGAATAAACAGGACAAGCCCTGGCTGGTGGCACAGTGGATAAGGCACCAGCCTGCAAACCCAAAGGTTGCTGGTTCGATTCCCAGCCAGGGCACATAACCAGGTTGCAAGCCAGGTCTCCAGCCAGGTCCGTAGCTGGAGGCAGGTGAAAGGCAACCATACATTGATGTCTCTCCCCCTCTCTGTCTCTCTCCCTTCCGCTCTCTCTGGAAATAATAAATAAAATCTTTTAAAAAATAAAATAAACAGGACAAGATGCATGTTTGCCCTGGCTGGTGTGGCTCAGTGGACTGAGTTGCAAGCCAGGTCTCCAGCTGAGGCACCCACACAGTGATGCTCCTCTCCCTCTCTTTCTCCTTCCCCTCTCTCTTAAAATAAATAAAATCCTTGAAAATGGCGCAGTCAATGAGCAGACACCAACTACCTCCCCTCTCCTGGGGAGATGGGCTGTTTCCACAAAGCCTGGTGGAAAAGCAACTGGATGAGGGAGAACACAAGCTGGTAACGGCCCAGGGCGGCTGCCTGGCTCCCTGTCCCATGGCACCTGACCGAGTCACCCGGGCCGTGCTCCACCCACAGGATTCTGGTGGGCCGCCATCAGGCACATCGGCCCTCTTCCTCAGGTGCGGCTTTAGTTCCCCCTTCCAGGCTCTGGCGCTCTCCCTTGTCCTTTCAATGCCCACCCTTCTGACAGAAGGCTCTGCCACAAGCACTCCCGGTCCTGGGACAAGGTGAAAAGCCAGGGAGAAATCTGAGCTTTTGCTCTGAGACTTTCATTTGTAACACTGTTAGGACTATGAAGGGAATGTTGTTAAACCCCACATAGAACCTACGTGTAATGTAAAACTGGAGTTCATGACTATTATTTCCAGAAAAAGAAAAAGGAATTGGAAAGCCAGTACGTTACTGATGAATAGGGATTTAAGGTTTAATATTTTAAGGCTACTACAATTCAAAAGAAATAACTGATGTGAAGTAAATGAAAGCAAACCTTCCTATTTAATGGCTACCAAAGATCTGAATTCTCCTTCAAACATTGTTTCCCCAACTCCATCTTAAAACCCTGGGTCTCTCACCCCTGGCTGGTGGCATAAACAGGCGCCAGTCTGCAAACCCAAAGGTCGCTGGTTCGATTCCCAGCCAGGGCACATAACATAACCAGGTTGCAAGCCAGGTCTCCAGCCAGGTCTGTAGCTGGAGGCAGGTGAAGGGCAACCATACATAGATGTTTCGCTCCCTCTCTGCCTCCCTCGCTTCTCCTCTCTGAAAATAATAAATAAAATCTTTAAACAAAGTTACCACAAAACAATTCCCTATGGAACTTTCCAGAATGTCACAGCTCTCAGAGGCTGAGGACCGTAAAAGGCACTGGCTAGCTGTCTTTTGGACTTGGGTCCCCATCCATCCCTATGCTAAGGAGAGGGGAGGACCCCTCAGTTACACAGCTCAGTGAAAACTAGGCATCAGGGAAGCGCTGCCTAAGGCAGCCCCTATTTTCAGTCTTAGACCCGAGTGTAAAACCCGAAACCCATGGCACCCGCTCCCAGCCTGGTCATTCACAAGCAGAACGGACAGCAGGCCCTGGGCCAGCTCACTCCACCAAGGCAAAGGGGAGCAGCCAACCTCTCATGGGGCCAAAGCACAACCCCAAAATGTACTTGAGTAAAAAGTGCTACAAAACATCATTAATAGTAAAATGCCTGTTTGATAATGGGCCCCCACCCGGGCATAATGTCAGAAGTACACTATTGAGAGAACAATGGTTATTATCATTATTTTTAAAGGCCCTGGGTGGTGTGGCTCAATGGTTTGACTCCCACTCAGGGCACAGGTCTGAATTGCGTGCCGGCCAGGTCCCCAGCTAGGGATGTGTGAGAGGCAACCAACATGGATGTTTCTCTCTCTCCCTTCCACTCTCTAAAAATAAATCAAATCTTAAAACAATCAATATTCTACAGGTCACAGATTACAGAAAGGAGATTTCTTTCTTTTTTTTAATGAGAAGCTACAATCTAACTTTCCTTTTCCCTTCAACTCTCCAGTTCTTCATTACCCAAATAAATTGTTAAATTCACAGCCTTTATTCTATATCTTACGGAATGCTATACTTTAACAACAAAAAGAACGATAAATTATGTGATTTCATTGTTGTTGTTGGTCTTTAAATAATTCAAAGTTGTTTTCCACATTACACCACAAGGCCAGCTTTGCACTGCAGTTACACTGGATGCTCCCCTCTGTCTAGCTGTGCAGATATTGACGGTAACTTAGGAACACACCCAGAAGAAAGTCTTCCCACCCAGTGGCCTGGGCCTGTCCTCCCATCTCTGTTCTACCAGGGAGGCCAGGATGCTGACACCACAGTCTTTCCTTAAAATTTTTTTTGCAAGTGGGAAGTAAATCACAGGCTGAATTACTTGAAATACCTAAGGGATTTTTATAAGTGAAGGAATGAGGTAGGATTTCAATTTTAGGCAGTCTCATTCCTTAGTCAACGTTTGAAAGTGCAAGTCACGATGGAGCCAAGACTCAGCTGCTGGACCGTCACTTCGCTAAGAGAAGAAAATGGGCCCCTGAAGAAATGATAGGCAGACGGTCTGCACCAACTGGGCAGCGTACTAGAGGCGCAGGGCCTCACCAAATAATGAGCAAAGGCCAAGTCTAAGATGTCTGAGAAAAGTGCATTTACTTATTTATACTCTAGAAGCAAAGAACAACACATAATTTAAAAAAAAGAAAAGAAATCAAAGACTCAAAATAGAAATCACTGCTTCCAATACACAAACTGTACAATGAAAAATGAGATCAAGAATCAGCCAAGGTCAAACTACTCAAAATACAGTGACTTAATATAGATCAAAAAATAGCTTAATAAAATGTGTTTCCACTGAAAAAAAGCCCAGAAAGCCACCAAAAATGCTGACAGTGGTTATAGCTGGGTTGAAGGACTCTAGGTGATTTAGATTTTCTACCATGACTATGTACTTTTTCTCAAAAACAGATGAGTTAAATGTGTTAAAAAACAAGAAACTAGTGGGTTTCCATTTGGTAAAATATAAACCCAATCATAAAACCCCTAAACATGAATATATTATCCATAAGCCCAAATGGCTTATTTGCTTTAATATCTCTGTGGATCTAGGGAAAATGTTCTTTCCCTCTGAGGCTCCGACCCTCCTGCAGAAGCGGAGGCTACAATGAAGCATTTCCTGAGCCTTGGAAAGAAACAAAGTATCAGAAGGAAACATGAGGTGGCTGTGGGAGGCCAAGAGCACAAGTTCTGTTGACTGAAGCCTCTTTTTGAGGCTCAAACCGTTTTTGGACAACCCGAGACCCCTGGGTCCCAGCCGCGCGGTGCCACACCCACCGCGCTGTCACCATCCTTCACCAGGTGGTCCGCAGGGGTCCCTGGGAATCCCTCCACTCCAAAGACACTGTCGCCTTGCTTTGGGGAGGTCGCCATTTGCCTCCCCTCGCCACCAGCTGCCTAAGCTGAATCTTTTTTAAAAATCTGTCAAATAGACTCAATTACTACAGGGTCTTCATTAGGACCACCCAAGCATGACGCAAACCGTAAGAATGACCATCGAAAGCAAGCGCTGGACTAGAAACCGAGACGGAGAGTCCAAGGACGAGGATTAGCTGACCTTGGCTCCTTTCCCCGAGCCTCAGTTTCCCCGCGTGCAACAGGGGCAGCTACACCCGCTCCGCACCGCCGCTGCGAGGACCGAGAAGCAGGCCCGCGCGCCCGCACCGCGCAGCGGGGATGCTCGGCTCACAGCCCCGTCGCCCCCGGCAGCACGGGGACGCGAGCCGGTCCCCGCCCGCCCAGCTCCGACCGCCGGGACCTCCGCCCCCGCCCAGGCGGCGAAGGGCCGAACCGGCCGCCCCCGGCTCGGCGGGTCCGCTTGCTGGGCCACATCCCTCCCGGGCCGGCCCGGCCTGGATGCAAATCGAAACCGAAAAGCCCATGTGACCGTGGAGGCCGGGATGCGGCCTCCGCCCGCCGCGCTGGGCCCGGGGACCCGCCTCCACCCAGCTCGGCCATCTTGAGGCCGACAGACAAAGCGACCCCGCTGCGGCGCGGGCGGCGGCCCGGGGACGCGCCGTGCTCCCGCCGCCCGGCAGGGGCGCCCGCGGCGCGGGGCGAGGCTGCGGGCCGCACCTTTGAGCGTGGAGCGCTCCACCAGCACCGTGTGGACCTGCGGGTCCGACAGGAACTTGCGCATCTGCTCCACCGCGCTCTTCTCCTCCAGCGCCGCCTCCAGCGCGGCCGGGGCCTCGCCGCCGTCCTCCAGCAGCAGCGGCACCAGCTTGCGCAGGTGCTTCTGCAGCACCGCCACGTCGGCCACGTTCTGCACGGCCGACACCTCCAGGCCGGCCGAGCCGTCTTCGCCGCCGCCGCCGCCGGGCTCCGACATGGCGCCGCGCTCGGGACCTGCAGGCAGCGCTGAGAAGGCGGCCGGGACTCGGCGCGAGCGCGTGGGCGAGCGAGAGACTCGGGAACTGCCGCTGCCGCCGCTCTCCCGCGGCCGACTGAGACCGGCGGCCCCGGCTCCGCCCTGAAGGCCACCGCCCGCCCGCCGGCCGCCCGCCGCAGCCACTGGCGCCCGCTCGCGGCCCCGGCGTCAGGACGTCGCGCAGGCGCGCTGCGGGTCCCCGGCGCCGCCACCGCGCAGCCTCCTGGGACTTGTAGTCCCAGCCTAGGGCGAGACCCCCTGCGTCTCCGCACCTCAAGCCCTTAAAGATGGGAATCGGGCGTGGGGTCGTCAGGGGTTACGCCTCTTGATGCCTACTGCTGTGGCTACAGCGAACAGCAGAGCCGAGACACCCCATAACTACTGAATGAATGAATGGTGTGTCCATAACGGGAGCTAACGTTTTTTGAGCTCTTAGCTTGTGCCCGACATTGTTCTAAGCACTTAGCCCGCGTTCTCCCGTTGAAAGAACGAATGACTACAGTGTGTTAAGTGCTAAAATATATAGTCATGACATAAGTGTTATTACATATATAGAGAGGGACGAGGTTTGTCAGAGAGGGAGGAGGTGAGGGGCGTGTCCAGGCCCGAGTCACGTGGCTAGGCTGGACCGAGGTCGGGAGGGGGAAGGGCAATCCCTTCGGAGGAGGAAGTGGACTCTATCAAGGCGGAGGGTGTGGAGGTTTGCAGCTGTAGCCCTGACTGCCGGGCCAGGTTAGGTAAAGCCGGCAGGTGACACCTGAGCAATGGGGTAAAGCCAAACTGTTGTGGGTCCTGGGCTACTAATGACAAAATAATGCCCCAGGATGCTGCGAGGACCAAGAGGGAACCCGTGTGAGAGCCTCCACCTAGAGCAGGGTGGCCGCTGGCCGCTGGGGCTGGCACTGTCACTCGTGGGCCTCAGGACAGGGCCCACCCAAGGCGGGGACTGAGAGGTCTGCAGCTAAGGGTCTCCCGTCTGCCTGAGTCCCCTTCCTTACCCTGAAGTGACATTAGGGCCAGCATCCAGGTGGCCCACCTTCCTGGTTTATTTTATTTATTTATTTACTTTTACATATTCTTGGTTTAGAGATGATAGTTCCTTTTTTTTAATATTTAAAATATTAGGTATTTTTATTTTATTTATTTATTTATTTTTCTTTTAATTTTATTGTTGTTGTATTACATCCATCCCCTTTTTGCTCCCCTCTGTCCCCCTCGATAGTTCCTTTTCATTGGCCTCCTATACGTAGTGCAAATTCGTAACTTCTTAAATTGCGGGGAGGAAGGGAACCTGAAGGCGTTCATGTAATATCAAAGTGCACAGTCAGAGAGCTGAGTCCTGATTGGTGGAAGGCTGATGGGATGATCTGATTTCCCCAAATCATCTCCGGAAAACTTCAGAGCCTAAAATTATCCTTGCTCAAGTACCAGGTGCCAGGCCCTGGCGGCTGCTGGAACATGAAGACGCATCAGATGATTCCCGTCTTTAAGGAACTAATGGGGGAGGAACTACCCCATCCTCCTGCCCTGCAGTGCACCGCTGGGTAATATGCCCGAGTGGATGGAACCTTCTAGAAACAACTGTGATGAGTTTGTGCTGTGATTATAACTGTAATGAATGCTAACACTCCCAAGAGCTAAACTAATACTGCCCACGCAGTGCTAGGCACTCTGCTAAGTACTCCATGTCTCTTGGGGTAGGAACAGGGACAAAGAGGAAAATCGATTGGGTGCAGTGGAATCTGACGTGACAGAGCACCACCTGGGACCCTGACATCCAGCAGCGACTTGGGGGAGGGGGAGAGGCAGGGGAGGGATGCACCATGAGTCGGTACCCGCTCCAGCATCCAGGCGACTCCCACATCCGCAGCCTGGGCCCCAGCCAGGACAGCAGGGCCTAGATTTGAAGGCTCAAAACCAGAAGTGTTGGTCTCTAAGAGGATGGAAAACCGGAGACCCGAACAATCGAGCTACAGGATCCTTACATTGACATCGGATTCACGCATTTCTGTTTTCCAAAGGCGTTGGTTGTATTTAATAAGTCATAAGAATGGTCAGCATAGATTGAGCGCTAGCGTACGCCGGGTGCTAAGCCCCCTCAGTTCCTATCCTGGGGGTTGGCTAGGCTGCCCCCGAGACGAAAGGTGAGGGAGTCTCCTGGTGAGATGTCCCTGGGCCTCCTGCTGCCAGTCTCTGGCCCCTCCCCACCTCGTGCCCCAAGCTGAGCCTGGGAGGGGTGCCCCCCACCCCAATCCGGCCGCTGGATGTGGCATCTCAGCTGTCTCCTGTCCCTAGCGGCACGGATTTGCACGGGCAGTGAGCAGCCGTGCTGGAGACGGGACTCATTCTAAGTTGATGGCGGATGATCATGACTGCTGAAGAGGCACTTGTACTTTTTATCAGAAATTAGGGATAAACCGTCTCCAAGGAGGAGACCACGTCCACTCCCCGCCACCCTCCTAAAGTCCTACGCTGGTGGCTCCTCACGTCCACGTCCGAGCCGGCCAGTGTCATCTCCCAGCGCACACCCGCAGGGTGCGGGTCACGACTGGGAATCTACCGCCGTCCTCGGGGAACGGCGCGGGGGCTGGCGGGGGCAGCGTGGCGGGTCCACAGGGCGCGCTCCGGATTTTGACCTTCCGAGCGGCTGCCCGCACCGGGCTCCACCCATCTATCCATCCGCGGGCAGCAGGCGACCCGGCGCTTTCTGGTGTAGCTCCTCCCAGGGCCCACCCCCTTTTCCGTCTAGGTTCCCGATCCAGACCCTCAGGGTAGGGAAGGCTGGGGCCAAACAGGGCTCCCGGAGGCTTGGAGCTCCGCGGCGGGCGGTTGCGGGGCGGGAGGGGAAGCGCCCCGGAAGGGACGGAGCGGTCTCTGGGCGCCCTCTGATGGCGCAGAGGAGACGCGCGCCGGGGAACCTCCTGGGCTGCAGGCGGCCCCGCCCCAGCCCACTTCCCTACCCATCTGGGTGGTGCCCGGCTCACCTTCCCAAGGTCATCTGAGCCACCCGGCCAGGGTCCCAGAGCGAGCAGTGGCCGTGACCAGAGGAAAATGCCAGCTCGTGGCCCCCCCACCCCGCAAAGGCTCTCTGCACCCCTGGGTGCGCTGGGCCGCGTCTGCTCACCAAGGGCTCTGAAATTCTCCCCCTGCCCCCGAATATTCTCTTTCCCTCCTAAACTCCTCCCAGGGGCCCAAACTATTCCAGCACATCCCCTTGTTAAAGAGAAAACCCTGCCAAACCTTCTTGCCAGTCCCTCTCCATCTCTTACTGGCCTTTTCGGCAAAACTCCTTGCAACCGAGTCTGTGTGGGGACTGCCTCTCACCCACCTTGTACATGCTGATGGGTGCTCAAGGCCACCCTCCGGGGCAAGGGCTCCTGTGGAGGTCACCCACAGCATCCACATGACCCAGCCACCCGCTATCAGCTCTGATCTTGCTGATGGCTGTGCAGCAGGACACAGCAGGGCACCCCCTCTTATTTTGATTGAGTTGATAGAGAGGAACATGGATTTGTTGTTCCACTTGTTTTTGTTTTTTAAGATTTTATTATTTTTAGAGAGAGAGAGGGAAGGGAAGAGAGGCAGAGAGAAAGAGAGGTATCCATGTATGGTTGCCTTTCACCTGCCTCCAGCTACAGACCTGCCTGGAGACCTGGCTTGCAACCTGGTTATGTGCCCTGGCTGGGAATCGAAACAGCGACCTCTGAGTTTGCAGGTCGGCGCCTTATCCACCAGCCTGGGCTGTCGTCCCACTTGTTGATACACTCATGGGTTGATTCTTCTCTGTGCCCTGACTGTGGATCAAACCTGCAACTGTGGTGTATCCGGACATTAACCAACTGAGCTGCCTGGCCAGGACGGCAGGCGGGTACCCCCTCTTTATTCGTTTCTTTACTTGTATTTCCCACAGTTCTGAAGGCTGGACGTCAACAGGCCTGGTTGCATTTGCGAGCCCACATCCCAGCAGCCAAGTCCAGGCCGCAGGTTTCTCTGCACCTTCACATAACACAGGGGCCAAGGGGGCTCCCTGGGATCTCTTTCCTAACAGCACAAATTCACTCCCACCATCATGATCAAATCGCGTCCCAGAGCCCCACCTTCTAACTCCACCCCAGTGGGCATTAGAATACCAATGTGTAAATTGGGGAGGAGGGCATCCCCTCCTTTAAACGTTCCTGCACCTGGCATGGGATGACCATGCTCTCCCGACTGCCCTCCTCACCACGGCTCCTCCTCCGTTTTCTTTGCAGGACCCTCTCCTCTTTCCAGCCCCTGAAGGTTGGAGGGACCCAACACTCAGCCTTCAGAGGGCATTTGTGTTCTAGCAACTCTCCCTCCCCAGGCGGCTGCTGGGCCCTGGAACAGTCACTGTCTCTACACAGGAATCCCACCTTAGAAAGCTTTCTGCTGCTGTTGGGTGGAGTGTCTAGGAAATGCCAGTTGGGCCACGTTGGTTGAAGGTGCTGTTCGAGTTCTCCAGGTCCTCTCTGATTGGCCACCCACATGTTCCATCCATTACCAAGGGGGGCTGAACGGCTGAATTAGAATCAAGCATTTGTCTCTTTTGGCAGTATATCTGTTTTTGCTCTGTGTATTTTGAAGCTTTTATTAGATGCATAAACATATGTCATTATTATGTCCTTTACAGGAACTGACATCTTTATGGTTTTCAGATGGCCCTCTTTTTTTTTTTTTTTTTTTTTAAGACTATTAATTTTTTAGAGAGAAGGACAGGGAGGGAGGAAGAAAGGGAGAGAGACATATATGCATGGTTGCCTTTCACCTGCCTCCAGCTACAGAGCTGGCTGGAGACCTGGCTTGCAACCTGGTTATGTGCTCTGACTGGGAATCGAACCAGAGACCTTTGGGTTCGCAGGTCCGTGCTCAATCCACTGAGCCACACCAGCCAGGGCTGCAATAATTTTTAAGACACACACCTGGTTATTTAGTCAGGGGCTCTGCTCTCTTTTCCCTTAGATTGTCAAATAAAAAGACAACGGCCAACACGATAGCCATTTTGTGTGAATGAATCAGTTACACCTATTTTTTCTCAGATAAGCAAAAATATTTTTTGTGTGCCGCGGAATTTTAGTCATTAATTTATGTGTGTTGTGAGGTGAAAAAGGCTGAAAATGGCTGCTCGACAATTATTTTGTCTGATTTTAGCCAACTCCACCTTTCTTCTGATCAGTTAAATGATATGTTTTTTTTCCTGTTTTTAATATTTTAAACTTTAAAAGATTTTATTCATTATTTTTAGAGAGAGGGGAAGGGAGAGAAACAAAGAGGGCAAGAGGTATCAATGTATGGTTGCCTTTTACCTGCCTCCAGCTACGGACCTGGCTGGAGACCTGGCTTGCTACCTGGTTCTGTGCCCTGGCTGGGGAGTCGAACTAGTGACCTTTGGGTTCGCAGGCCGGTGCCTTATCCACTGTGTACAACCATTTTTTAAAGTTAATTTTATTTATTATTATTGTATTACAATTGTTTCACACACACACACCCTTTGCTCTCCCTTGCCCCCTGGTATATCCATTTTTATCTTTTACTTTGAACCTGTTGGGGCCTTTATATATAAAGTGGCTTCTTATAGGCCGCATATAGCTGGCTCTTGCTTTTTAAACTCTGCTGCTACCCGCCTGGTGCTCAGGGTGCGGCGGCCCCCTCCCATCTGGTCCTCTCCACCTGCACCTCAGCCCTGGTTCAGGCCCCTCTGGCTCTCACCCCCAGGCTGCTCTTGCGCACAAGGGGAGGCCTTTTCTTTTGTTCTTTCCCAAAGATTTTACTTTTTTATTTTTAGAGAGGAAGGGAGTGAGAGAGGGAGAGAAACATCCATGTGTGGTTGCCTCTCCTGCACCCCAAACTGGAGACTGGCCGGCAACCCAGGCCTGTGCCCCGACTGGGAATCGAACCCAAGAACCTTGGGTTCACAGGCCAGCGCTCAATCCACTGAACCACACCAGCCAGGGCAGGAGGTCTTTAACACTTATTTTTAGAGAGAGGGGACCGAGGGAGACATCAGCGGTTGCCCCGGCACACCCCCGAGCTGGGGAGCCGGCCTGCAACCCAGGCCTGCGCCCTGAGCAGGAATCCACCCGGGGCCTCTTCTTGCGTCTCCACCCGCTGCACTGCAGGTGAGTTCTAGGCGGGCGGACCTCTACTGCCCGTCTGATGCGAGAGCCCCAGGGCCCAGGGCAGCGCCTGGCCCCCAGGAGGTGTCCAAGCGGTACTTATTGAATCGAGCAACCGAGTTGCAGGCGGTGGTTCCTCTCGGGCCTTTGCCCGGTGCTCAGCCCCTTCCTGGTTCTGCCCTCCGGCCCCGGGTCCGGGCTGGACACGCCGCCCCTGCCGTCCAGCCCGCTCCACCCGCAGCCCCCGGCTCCTTGGGCGGGACAGTGGGGCTTGGCTCCCGGCCCTCAAGGGCCACCGGGCGCGGGGCCGGCGGAGGGGGCTGGCCCACCGGCGGCCTCAGAAGAGCGTCGCCGCTTTCCCGGCTGCGGAGGCCGCCCGAGCCGACGCCCGCGTCCCGCACTCGCCGCACAGGGCCCGGTCCCCCTCCCGCCCCGCGCCCGGCTCGGCCCCGGCGCCGCGCGGACAGGGCTCCGCCCCGCGCAGGTCGCCCCGCCCCGCAACAGCCGCACCCCCCACCCGCGCACGCGGTCCCGCGAGAATCCATCCCGCTGCCCGCGAGTCCCGGGCGGGCGGGGCCTCCGAGCCCGGTGGGGCGGGGCCGCCTCCTTTGCGGGCTCCCGGGTGCGGCGCTTCTCGCCCAAAGCCGGCGGCGGCTCCGCGCTGCGGGGCGAGTGGCACAAGTTGCATAACGCAGCCCCGAGGCCCCGATCCCCTGGCCCCCCGGCCCCCCGGCCCCCCGGCCCCGTGACGTGCGAAGCCCAGAGCCGTCCTCACGCTGCTGCGGCGGCTCCGCTCACCCGCTCCTGCGCCGCAGGGACGCTCAAGCCGCGGGCCTTGGTTGGGCTTTCGGGGGCTGAGGCCCCTCCAGGTGACACGCACAGTAGGTGCTTTTGTGGGTCGGGGGTGGGCGTGGCTTCCAGGAGCCCCGGCTGGTGGGCGTGGCGCAGGTGTGCACAGGTGTGCTAGTTAGAGCGCGTCCTAACTCGGCCTCCCCGCTTGACGTCCTGCACGCCCCGCACGTGCTCCCCGGAGCACCTGCTGTAACCCGCACGCAGCCTTTTTTTTTTTTTTTTTTTTTTTTTATTATTCTTAGAGGGGAAGGGAGAGAGGCAGAGAGGGAGAGAGACATCAGTGTATGGTTGCCTTTCACCTGCCTCCAGCTACGGACCTGGCTGCAGACCTGGCTTGCAACTGGTTATGTGCCCTGGCTGGGGATCAAACCAGCGACCTTTGGGTTCCCAGGCCGGCGCCTCATCCACTGAGCCACCAGCCAGGGCTGCGTGCAGCTTCTGACTGCGCGCCTCCTTAGGGGGGTCGAGCTCTCCCCGCTCCCCGGCATCGCTCTTTCCACCGTCCTCTGGCCCAGGACCGGCTCAGCCCACGTGCAGTGCTGGTGGCGGAGGGGCCGAGCCACGCGCAGAGCGCTGGGGAGCGTGGGCGACCACAGGAGCCCAGGCCCCGCTGCCGGAGCTCATGACTTCGCAGCCGGTGAAGGTGGTGACCAGCAGCAGCTGTGAGCGCCTCGGGGTCCGGCTCCCAGGCTGAAGGCCAAACAGCCAACGGCCAAGGCAGGGCGCCAGCGGGAACGCAGGCTGGAAGGCTCGCGGTAGATTCCGTGTCACAGGGGAGCGGAAAAAGCAGCAGGGCCAACGTTTGACCGTTGCGGGATTGCTAGGCAGGGTGCAGGCTGGTCAGGTGTTTTCCACACTCTCGCTACTAGGGTGGGCAGGACGCAAGGGAGGGAGCCAGGCGGGCAGAGGCAGGAAAGGGGGCCGCTGAGCACCATGCGGGCTTAGAACTCTGAGCACCTGCGGAGACTTTCCAGGCCTCAGTTTCCCCCTCCTGGCTGGACTCCATCTTGAAGGCCCTCCCCACCCTGATTAAAATGTAGCAATAGTCAGGTAGGTGGGAATTAGTGATTGAAACAGAAAGAATGGGAAGGAAGGGGTGGGCGAGGGGACCCTGGGAAGGACAGGGTTTCAGGGGGAGGGCAGGATGCAGAAGCCTGTCCAGGTCAGGAACCTGGACCGTGTGCTGTGTGAGAGGTGGGGCCCTGCTGTTCTGCACTGGTCACAGCCGGGCACCCGCAAGGCCCTGGGTAAAGCCTGCAAAGATGGAGTGGTAACAAGGGCGCGTTCTGGGAATCTGGACCCCCGAGTTCTGGTTGAGGGTCTGTCCACATGCACTAGGTTTTAGATTCTTCTTATGTAAATGTTGGGAGGAGTGAGGGCTTTATGGGGGACCAGGCACAACCTCAGGACCCGCTGCCTGTCTGGATTCTGACGACTACTAGCTAGTAAGTCACCTAATTCCCTCAGAGCCCGTGTTCTCATTTGAAAGGTGGGAACCACCACCGCCAGCCTAGTTGGGTGTGCACCCAGAAAGACACTGAGTGGTGCACGTGACCTCTGTCTGCCGGCTTTGAGAGCCTGGCCCGAACTGTGGGGTTGGAGAAACAGAAATCACTAGGTAATGCTGTTTGTTTCTTTGAGTTCACGTTCACCTGAAAGCTATTCCGGTCTGTGGGGCTGGGAGAACAAGTCACCGGGCACAGGGTTCAGTTTACAGTCCAGTCCGGCGGGGGTCTCGCTGGCTAGCACAGCTGGGGAGGTCCGAGGGGTGCTGGGGAGGGCCTGTGCATGGTCATAAGTGACCTGACACGGTCCTGGTGTTGACTCAGATGCAGCAGTTAGGGGCTCACCCCGGTGCTACGTCAGCACAGCACGGGCCTGGCAGGGGCCCCTCAGCGGCGAAGCAGCCTGCTCTGTGGGGTCGTGTCAGCCTCGGCTCGTGAGGGGGGCAGCTGTCTCAGGTGGGGCGGTGGGCCTGGTGTTATGAGTGACGTTCCTGTCGCCTGATGCCTAGGCTCTTACACTGTGGGACAATCCAGGGACACTGGTTACCTGAGACGTCCCATGTCACCACTCATGGCCAGTAAGTCCCTCACCTGCCAGACTCTCCTAGGTGCCTGAGAAGCAAGGACCGCACTTCCCCTCATCCGGACTCCGAGTTGAAGAGGGAAAGTAGAGGTGCACCCCTATTTCCTACACTTCGTGCTGAAGGGAAACACAAGTTGCCGCTTGGGCTTTCAGGGTGAGGGAGTGTGTCAGACACAGCTGGGACACAGCTGCCTTCGGAGGTGAGGCCTCCCTCAGGACACACCTGCTCTCCTTCCATCCCACCTGTGCCCAGTCCACCCGGTGTCTGCTCTTGGCTGCTTCTGTTGCAGGAATGAAGATTGTTTTGGTAATTATATGACGATGTTAATTAAACTGCAGTCATGATGTCATGATACGTGCACGGAGTTACCATACTTACTGGCGTGTCGTCGCCAACCGGGCTGTCCTGAAGGCGGACGGAGCGGTGGGCACGCGTCCTGGCTCTGTGGCACAGCGGCACGCACAGAGCTGGGTGCCAGCTGCCGGATGGCCCCGCAGACTCGAGCACGGCAGCTCATCGGCTCCTGCCGCAAGGCCGGCATCAGCGCCAGCTGCATCTCTAAAAGCCCCGCAGGAGTGACCTGGGCCACCTCTACCCGGACCTGCATCTGATCGGGGAAAGCTTTGCACAGAAAAGAGAAATGAGTTTCTTTACACCCCTCCTGTTCCTTGGATGGGGTTTTCACGGTGCTTCTGTGAAAAGCAGAAAAACATGAGACAGCATGCCAGTGCTGGGGGGACATACTTTGTCTTCTTTCTCCAACAAGTGTTCCTGAGTGGACTCCAAACTTTTTGGCAGTGGAACCCATTCTGTCCAACCCCCATGAAATCTGACCTAAAGCACATCTAAACAAATAACAAATACTAAACAAATAACAGCTGCATGTTTGATATATTTAGTTTGATAATAGTAACAAAGTTAATGGAAGCAGAAGCTAATGAATTTCTGGCCTCTAAAGTGTTGAGATTTGGGGTCTGAGGTTTTTAAATAAAGTATGACAGCCATTTAGATGACATAAAACAGCGCCTGAGGTGTGGGTGCAGGCCACTGTGCTACATGGTTTCCGAGGTTCCTTTGGTTCTTCTGCAAGTGCAGTGTCAGGAGCCTCCCAGGTCCCTGGGTTTCTCCAGTGTCACGTAGTGTGAGGGCCTAGCAGGGCTGCACCACTTGGGCTGAAATTGGCTTCATCCAGTACCTGCGTGACCTTGGCAAGTGACTTAACCTTTGTGGGCCACAGTGTCCTCATCTGTCAATAACAACAGGGACAACACCAGGTGAACGAGGCCCCTGCAACAGCCTGTGGCATAAAGACAGTGGCAAGGACTAGTGAAGTGTCTGCTGTTGGGAGTGTCGGACCAATTCTCATGGAAGGCGACTCCAGGCCACTTTTGCTTTTGGGCCTCTGGCGACCTTGAGGTATGTGCGGCGAGAAGCTAGACTGGGACTGCAGCGTGCCCCTTCTGTTCTCAAGAACTCTCCAGCTGACGGAAGGTACTCAACACGGCAGCTTCCTCCAGGTGGGAGGCAGGAACGCCCAGCAGCAACTGGGAGCTGCAGCGGAGTGTGCTGCCATGCACCTGCGCCCGGCTGGAGGTGGGGACCGTGTGGTTCCCCAAATCACCCACCACAGGACCAGATGCTCAGGCCACGGACAGCCGGGGAGGTCCCAGGGCACCCGCCGCACAGGCTTGGTCACGTCAGTGCATCCCAGCTCCACAAGCAACATCTTCCACCGTGCGGAGCCCTCCCGGACACCATTCGATGGATGAGGACACCGAGGAGCCCAGGCCACGACCACCTGCCTGCACGTTCATCAGAGCAGCTGCAGAGACGCAGCTGACGGCCGTGGCTGATGAGGTCTTCGCCCTCGGCTGCTCGGGGGTTGTGCGGGGACAGCGTCAGGGAGCATAGGAAGCTCCCACAAGCAGGGGCGGGTCACCCAAGGGCCCACATTCGTGTCCTCGCTGATCCTGCTATCCAAGACATGAGCATCTTTTCATGAATCATTTTAAACACGATTAGGGCTCAAATAATTATTTCCTCAGATTCTATCCTAATTCCCATTTGCCCACTCAAAAAAAAAATGAGGTGGCCGCTACAAAGACACCTGTGCCTTTCCCTTTAGAGAAAGTCAAAAACCGAGCTGGCCGCCACCTGGGAAAGGCCTGGCTCTGCCTTGCAGCCAGTGTCCCTGGCGTGGTGGCCCCGACCCTCACGGTGACGGCAGGGTCAGAACCAGCTTGCCCAACATCAAGGCTACATTTAGTTTCATGGTGAGCAATAAAATTCACATGTTCTTTATTTAGTCCATATAATACACCATTTTTAGAGCTTTTTAAAATTAGATAAAAGAGCATATTAAATGGCAAGTGTGTGAAGTTTCTCTTCATAAACAATGTCAAAACCAAAAATTCTGAGTTACAAAATGTTTAAAAATATGTAGGTACTTAACATTTCACTAAAGCATAAAGGTACAGATATTTTCTAAAGAAAAATAATTGTGCCACTTACCTATTTTTGCTGTTTCTATGAATTTTTTATTCTGTACATAGGACATTTTGTACAAAATAGGAAGTCTACATTTTATTATTACCATAAAACAAAGATACAATGTATGTACAATGTTAAAAGGAAGCCATACTAAAGCCACACTAAAAAGACACTCAGAATAGTGACATTTCTGACGTACAGATACGTTTTGGAAAAGAGTGAAGATGCCGAACCCGAACTTTATGAAGAAAAACAGTCACCAGTTTATTTTCAGTGTAGTACTTTTGAGATCAGTTTGGTACAGAATAAACAATATCTATGTAAGTCGAACAATTAGCACAGGAAATCTGAATACTAACTAGGAAAACTTTAATAGGCCAAAATATTAAATAATACTCTTGTCAAAGAAAATTAGTTTCTCTTAAACCCTTTTTTCCTCCTTTTTGGTGAGTGTTTGTCTTCGATAAAGAGCAGAAGTAGAACCTAGACAAAGGACGTCCTTCTAGCTTGCGCTTCACACAATCACCAGTGGTAGCTTGCTTTTTCCCTAGGTCAGGGGTCTTCCAAAAAGCTCACAAGTATGCCAAACATCCAAACCAGGAGTATCTGGGCATCTGTCAGCCAAAGACGGAAGTTCAAACAATGGTATATCAAAATACGTAAGACACTGCTTTATACAATAAAAAGCACCCTTTGTCCCTCAAAAGGAGAAGGCATCTAAACTTTTTTTTTTTAATTGTAAATTTCTTAATGGTAAGATGGACAGATACTTGTCAAGTTTCTCAGGAAGTGTGTCTGCTCACACAGGCTTTCCGCTCTCGATGGGCACGGGCGCCCTGAGCCTGCACGCGCGCTTCCACAGGAAGTCCCTCCCCCCACGCGAGCTTCCTCCAAGACTCGGACACACGTGGTCGTGGGTTTCAGTGGCAGGGACGATGTCCGCTGTTACAACATTGGAGTGGATACCGAGAGGCTTCGATTAGAAGACAGATCCTAAAAGAAGCCGCACTTTATCTTTTATGCATCGGGACGTTTAACATTATGTCAGAAACTAGAAGAGCGGTACACATCTCAAACAGCTTTCAAGCAGGATAAAGGAAGTCAAAATACTGGCCACCCTGAGAGAAATAAAGGTCAGACAAAGCACTAAGTTTAAAGAGTGTTTCCTCGTGCTATTCCATCGAAAACAAAAGCTCAACACATGCAAGGAGGTCTGGGAAAAATATAGCAGCACTGGATGAAAACTCAGACACTGTCTTTCCTTTCGAGGTGCGAGTAGCATGTGCTCGTTTCAACCTAAGGACCCTGTGGAGTCGCCCTCCCGTCCCTCCCTCTAAGCTCTTAGGACCATGCCAGGGCCCGGTGTTATTTTTTGTTACTTTTGCCCAAAGGCAGCTGTAGTTTGCATTCGGCCAAGAACTGGCTTCTCACCCTAGCTGTCTACAAAGTGTGGAATTCTTAGAGACTAATTCTATTAATTCAAGAGCCTCGTTAAAGGGCCACAATGTGTAAGTACAGAAAAAAAAAATCTGCAACTCCCAAGATGAACACATTGTTTTAAAAATTCCAATTCTAGTCACGGGAGACGGAGAAAGCTCTTTGTAGAAGACACTTCTCCTGGGAGCTTCCTCCCGGGGTCCTGGTGTGGACGGACCGGCAGATCCGGCTTAGAAACGCCCTAGAGGTCGGACATGGGGCCACGTCACTTACTCAAAGGAAAGGAGACCCCAGGAAAAACCCACTCTGAGGACTGTCACGTCGTTTTCTGTGTTAGAACAAATGGCAGCAAAGAACCAGTTCCATGAAATTGAAAAAAAAAAAAATTGCTGGTGTAAACAATCACGTGGAAAAAATCTCAAAGGTTGTAAAATCTTAAAAATGTGGAATACTTTTTAAAAGTGTTCCTTTGACTTGAAAAACATGAATATTCTCACAGAGCCACCTATTTTAAATGATCACCAGTTCCACGTGGGGAGAGGATGAAGGATGACCAGGGTGCCTGCCTGGCCCGGACTCCGGGACACTCACGCGGGGACCCGGGGTCTGTCGCCATGGCTGGAACCCTGACCCCGGGCGGGCGGGCGGGCGGCTGCCTGCGGGACGGGGGAGGGGCTGGTCTGCGCGCACGGAGGGTGCATTTTCTACAGGGTCCGGCCCAGCGGCGGGTGGCGGCTAGCGGCCGTCCTGGGGCAGCAGCTCGCCGGCTCTGCAGTGGGCCTCCAAGGCGCTCTTGGTGTGAGGGTCCTGCGGCAGCTCCGACTTGCGGCGCACCAGGGCCCGGTCCTTCTTCAGGTCCTTCTGTGCCTGGAATGACAGAGGCAGGGGCAGTGACTAGGCAGCAAGCGCACGAGTACTTCGTTAGCCCAGGGCAGCGAGTGGCAGGGGCAGCCCACCCGGCCCCTCCGAACTCGGAGGGACAGGCACAGGCGCAGCATTTCCTCTGCGGTTATGACCCCGAAATGCTGTGCCTACGAAGAGCAACCTCATGGCCAGTGGAAGGATGGTGTGCACAGGCTGCGTGTTTTGCCTGCTGAAACGTGTAGTTTCCTAGAGTACTCATTACCTCTACTTTGCAAATTCACCAGTTTTGGTCAATCGCATCGTTGTAAAAACCCCCGCTTGACAAATGTTCCCAAAGCCATTCAGTGGCTCTGTCTACTTCAGAAGGTTGAAATTTCCTTGGAGGGTAAATAAAAATAAACGAACATTTCAAGTGGAATTTAAAGAAAAGTCTCAAACTTCTGTAAAACTTGTAAAACGATACTTTAAGACAGGGGTGTCAAACTCATGTTCACCGGGGGCCACACCAGCCTCTTGGCTGCCCTCCAAGGGCCGAGTGTCACTTAGGACGGTGTAGGTGTAACCGCCCCTCAACAGTTAAGCAAGCCGGGCGGACACCAGGTGCCGGGCCGGGTTCAGCCCGCGGGCCTTGTGTGCGCCACCTGTGCTACACGAGGTATGAAGTGTGTCACGTGGGGAAACCCTCTAGAACTTAGAAAAACTGTATTTGCATAAAAATTCCCAGCATTAACTGTAAAAAATGAAGGATTCCCTTTTCCATCCCATTCTCTTCCTGAAGTTTAAAACACTTGGGTTTGACTCGAAAACAGATAATTAAACGAACCCCACTTCTGCACAAGGGTTTGGAGAACTGTGTCTGCAAAGAGAGGGGGCCTAAAACGGGGAGTTCACACCCCAGGGCGTCCATTTCCAGAAGTAATCGTTACACCGATTTTTCAGTTTGGAGGTGGGGCCACTGGGTTACTAGGACTGTGTCTGAAACATGACGAGCACCTCACTCATCCGAACTCCACGCATGCAGAGCTGTCGGCAACCGAAGCTGTACCTAAGCTGCGTGTGGTCTGTGCACACACTGCTTTGATGAAAACACTCAAGAACCTGCAAAAGTCATCCATGAAACATCTTACAGCTTCTGCAGAGCTAGCGTCTTGTAGGGTTCTTCGCGTGCTACCTACTCAAAACGTTCGGAAAGAATTTTGTGACATCGCTGTCCGAGTACGTCTAGAACGTTGTTGGGATACGGATGTCTGCTCCCGGTGAAGGCAGGGATTCACACCTTCCCCGGGACACGGAGTCGGTGGCTTCGGGAGAGCCACGCACACGCGCGTCTGTCCGGGTCCCGGTCCTGTTAAGCGCGCTCCTGTCGGGAGGTGGATTGGCCTTTGACCCACGGACGCTCAGAGGGAAATTCCACCCTGAGTTTTATGCCCAGTGCAGCGTGAGCTACAGAGCCAAACAAAACCAAGACCTCCTCTGGCGGAAGCATGTAAGGACTGTGGAGACAGCCTCCCCGGGAGGGAGAGACAGGCACCAGCAGAGGCCAACTGAGAGCCCACCCAGCCCTGGCCCTGCAGGGCGGCTGACATAGGCGCAGGGGGGCTGCTGTGTGTGGGGATTTTAATCTGTGTGCGAAGCAGGGAGTAATTTCGGAGAAACGGGAGCAGGAGAGCACAGGACAGCATGCACACAGCCTCCCTAAGTCACACGTGCTGCAGAGAAGCTGGCAGTGAGCGGAAGGTCAGGACAGACAGACAGACAGACAGGCCTGGCCTGGGCACACTCAACCGCATGTTTTCACAACGGAAACCAGGACTCAGGAATGAACGTTTCTGTGGGACCGGGCTCCCTGGTCCTCACCATAAGCTGGCGTGGCAGGGAAAATACTTCATGTGCACGACACTGGCGTGTTGATTCTTCCCTTAGATACGAAAACCTTAACACACTAAGATGGAGTCACGAATACCTGCACTTCCCACCTTCGTCTTTCTACACCTTCCTGATTGGCATGGCTGCTTTTCTCCCGACCGACTGTTAAAAATGAGAATTGTAAACATTTTCAGCGTCTCGAATATAAACGGCATTCATACAAAATTTCTTAGGGTGGTCTACATGGGGTTAAACAAGTTTCTCAAAAGAAATGCAAGCGTGAACAGCTGAAATTCTGCACAACATTCCACCCAGGTGTCATCCCCTGGCCTCCGGCACCCCCGCCCCCAGCAAGGCACTTGAGCCATTTTAGACAAATGTAGACTTATTTTGGATAAATAAAATCAGTTGAGAATAAAATTAAAAGGGCATTGGAAATACTAAAGACTTAATTTAGGTAAGGCTTCTTTTATCAATTTGGTCTCCAAATCACACATACGTTTCTCCCCTGTGTCTTGGTATCTTCTGTTTACTTTAACAACTGTATTTTTGAGAATTTCAGGAATATGACTGAAAACATTTTCAAATGAAGAGGGTCCTAGCATATCAAATATGATACTGAAGAGACTGCATTATAAATACCTTTTTCTAGATAGGCTACTATGTGAGGGGGGAATCAATTGATCTACAGAAATCCATAGTAAATCTTGAAATTGGGGAATGTTAACCTTCTATTTTTGGGGGCATGATTTTGGCTGTTCTAGGTCTTCTGGATGTCCATCTGAACTTTATAATTAGCTTGTTACTAGGATTCTGACTGAGGCTGTGTTCCTCTGGGGAGAACTAGTGTCTTAATGGCATTGGGTCTTCCAACCCTGGAATGTGACCCATGAAATCTAAAGGTAAGGGTGGGGAATCGTTTTTGTAAGAAGGTCAATTGTATGGAAAAACTGTGTCATGGAACCTAATTTCAAGAGTCATAAAAACAAACATGTTGAGGCCTCCAAAAATACCCGCTGTCTGGGACTAAAAAGTAGATGAGCTTCTCCCTGTACACCGACAGGTGCTCCTCCGTGGAGGAGACACGCCTTTGGCCAGGATCACTGGCTGGAGTGTTCCAGGCCCTGATGTCACACACAGGCCAGTGCTGCCTTCCAAGGCCGTTGGACCCAGATGAGAATGTCACCTAGTTTGCATTCCTGACCAAGTTTAGGGTCTCCTACAGAGAAGACCCTAACCATAAATATGTGCACAAATCACACAATTATGTACTATGTGGGACATAGGTTACCCTCTTCGTAGCCTTATCAAGTCTGAGGAGGTACCAAAAAGAAAAATTCCCTAACACTACGGTATTTCATGTGAAAAAACTGGCTTGTAACCCACCAGTAGCCTTTGTGTGGACTGAGTGACTGAGGGACCAGCTGGCTTTCTTCCCCTTCACGTACTTGACGGTGTCAAATCAAAATGGTGATCAAAATGAGGGCCTTGAAGTCCTTTCCAAGTTTAAGAAAAATCAAGTAGGAAAATGAACACTTCCGCAAAGAGAAAAATACGAGAATTTTTATGCTTTTTATTGCATCTGTTTCCTTGATATAAATGGGGGTGCAAGGGAATTATGGGGTTCAGCTGGATTAAGTAAAACACGACCACTGACGTCCCCTAGGGGGATACTGAGCCTCCACCGTACTTGGAGTATTTTCTAGTTTTGATGCCCTGGAAGTGGCGGGTGTCGCCCGCTTTGGGTGGGGACCTGCGGCCCTGAGCTGCCTGGAGGCGGCGTGGTGACCGGAGTCAGCGCAGGCCCTCCCCCCAGCCCGGGCAGAGTCTAGACCGGGGCTGCCCCTTGGGAAAGTCACGCCAGCCACGCATGTACTTCCAGGTTCCCTAGCAGCCACGCTAAAAATGTAAAGAGCAATAGCAACAGGTGAAATTAATTTTTATTTATCCAAAATATTGTCACTTCAACGTATACCCGATACTAAAAAGTGACGAGTGTGATGCTTTCACACGCGCTTCCTCGCAGTGAGCCTGGACCCCGCGTGTGCGTGTCAGCGCGCCGCTGGGGCTACGGGCTGGACGGCGCTCTGGGACCCTGGTCCTGTCCGACGGGAACCCCCCTTTAACGGGGCTCTGAGCGACCCCAGCACTTACGAACCATCTGCAGACGGTGTACAGTGGACTGTACTGCCAGCCACCTGGACTTGTCACCGGTCGGAATTCCAGTGCTGGCGTCTTTAGAAACTCGTGGTTGAAGGGGATTCCCGCCCGGCCCAGGACCACGTCCGTTTCCCTAAGCAGGGCCCGGGCGGTGCCCTCAGAGCAGCGCAGGGCTCCTTGGGCACAGACAGGAAGGAGCTCTGGGCTCCACCCTCTTTAGAGCCCACAATGTGCACATTCTCAGTTTTGGAGTCAGAGCCTATCTTTGGACCCCTGGGGACCTACGTAGGTATTTGCACCAGAGTGAAGGCAAAGGCGCAGCGGTCCTGCCAGGGCCCCAGCCCGGGAGCCCCGGCCCAGGAGCCCCAGCAGAGCGCAGGCCCTGCCCAGGTCCCACCCTGGTGCCTGGGCTGTGCAGCGGGGCCCAGAGCAGGCGCTGGAGGGAGGCAGACGGGCAGGAGCGCAGCGGACGTGACCCCGAAGCTTCGCCGTTTTGCGCGTTAGCGTGGGGAGACCGGGTGAGGGCGGGGCAGTCACTGTTCCGTGAAGACACAAAGCGCAGGCACAGACTTAATTCTTAAAGCCGGGTTCTAGTAAACTGATCCCAGGATGTGCAGATCAAGTACCTCTTCTACGTTCCCTAAATTAATTTTTAACTTTGGCTAACACGGAACGCTGCCGGACCGCACAGCGCCCCTCACCATCCTGCGCGCTTCTGAAGCAAATCCGCAGCGAGCGCCTCCCAGCGGAGCTCTGCGCACTTTTACCTGGCGAGCCTCTTCATTCACTGTCTTTCTCAGCATCTGCACATCTTCAAATAGGGGCCCATCTGTCTCCATTGCCACCGGGATGCTCACGGTGCTGGCTTGGCTATACACTGTGTACTGCAATGCAAAGTGTGGAGTCACTCTCTGCAGCGCCGGCGCTGGTGCCAGGCCTCCGCCGATGCCCCAGGGCCCCCTGCAGCCCCCACAGCGCTGGCCGCACGTGGGTGGGAGGGCAGAGCTGGCCTCAGCGGTCACTCCACTCTCCCGGCCAGGCCGCTGACCCAAGGCCCTTCCCTCTCGCACCCCTTCCTGGACCCAGTTTTCCCAACTGGCTTTCGCCCCGCCGTGGAAACACCCTTTGTCCACACCCGACCTGCATGGCTGCTGGGCCGAGCCGGCACCCCAAGCCCAGGGCTTCCTGCGGCTCCCCTGCACCCTCCCCGCGCTCCCCGGGCACCAGGCTCAGTGCAGGCTGTGCCCCTGCGTGTGGCACGGGGCTACAACCAGAGGGCTGCTGGGACGGTTAGAGGAGCCAAGGGACACGCAACAGCCTGACCACGGCTAGCGCCCACTTTCTGTGTGACGGTGAGCCGGCCGTGAGCTGGGTGCCACTCCGGGGCATCCACGTCCTGGTCCAGACCAGTCCAGTGGGGCCCCTGCCTGTGTGAGGGCTGAGCCACGCAGGGGGCGGCGGGGCAGCGAGCGCCTTCCAACCGCACCTGCCACCCCTGCTTGGGGTGGGGCGTCCCGGCCCCCTCCCACCCTGGTGAGCCCCGGGGCTCCTGGTCGTGTGCTGCCACCCCGCCATCCCCAGCTCTCAGATCTCCCCTCCGAGATGGGAACACCGCCATCAGCCCGCCGGTGGTGCCCTTTCGGTTGCTGAGCTGTTCTTCGGTTTCTAGCCTCCTGGACCTGTTTGTGCCTGAACACCCTTCCCGGCTGAAGTTTCTCCTCCTGTGTCCCTGCCGGCCTCACGCGTCGTGTGGGCCCCACCCTGTTCACCTGTGCCTTCCCTGTGCCCGTCCCCCTGTCCCGCTCGCTCGGCGGGGGCCGCCCTCGCTGGCTCTCCAGCAGCGTGTTCCCGAGTGCCCGCCCGGCGCTCGGGGGTCCTATGCGCTGCTGTCGGAATGAGCCTCATTGCTCCTCGTGACACTTGAGCGCATACGCACAGACAAAAGCCACACTCTGTCCCTGGTGCAGCCTGGCCCCTCCTCCACTGCACAGAGGCAACCTGTGCTGAGGACGGTTTCCCCGCCATCTTCACCCCGACTTGAGCCCCTTCCCAGGAACTCAGGCTGGGGAAGTCCCCTTGGCTGAGGTCTCTGGGGAACACCTGGGCTGTGGTGGCCCCACCTTCCACCGCCCTGTCCGTGCCCCAGGCCGCCGCCAGCACGCGCGGCATGTGAGCAATCGGAATGGCTGAGCGGAGCTCTGGGCTCCCATGTGGCCCTCACGGCCGTCAGCTCCTTAAAGCTGGGGGCTGTGTGTGGTTCTCATCTTGCTACTGGGACAGTGCCATGATTCAGGACACACAGCTGCCACCATCTGCCCAGAGAAGCGATGGCCTGCTGGGCGCAGAGGAGATGGGGACATGGCACAGCGCCTCGTCCTTGCAAGGTTTGCAGCCGCTGGGCCGGACAGGAGCGACGATACCGACACTCCCAGGGTGAACCAGCAGGTTCATGTGCGGCCCAAGCAAAAGCGGAGCAGGTCCCCCCAGCCCCGCTGGGCCGTGCCGGAGTGCTGTGGGCTCCCAATCCTCGCTGGGCCCAGGCAGAGAAATGTCAGCAAGGGCGCTATGAAACGGTCACAGCAAAATAACGTCACTAGGGGCCACTAGTAGGGCCAGGGGCCTTACTAGGAACAGAAACTTCCGTCCAGGCCCAAGTTCAGAGCGTGAGAGGGTAGCGGGATGCACACGCCCTAGTCCAGCTCTTCTCTCCAGGGAAAGGCCGCTGGGCCCAGAGACCCTGTGGCACCCTCTGGGGCTGCTGCCATGGAGGTCCCAGCAGAGTGGCACTGGGATTCACCCAAGTACTGTTGTCCCTTCCCAAGAGGCCCATGGAAGTCAGGGAGAGAAGTAGTCAAATGTGACACGGCCTCTTTTGGTTTGTTAGACACGTTTGTTAGAGATTGTCACCATTTCATTTAAAGTTAAATCACGCATGACATTAGCCCCCCCCCCCCCCGCCCCGAAGCTGCCACCCTGCTAGAACAGACTGCGAACTACGAGGGCACCCCCTTGCCGCGCCCACAGGCCCGCAGGCCAAGCGGCTGGGACAGCACCGGCTGTGTCTGGAAGAAAACCAGGGAACTGTCTGGGAACTTCCTGACACACATCGATGAACAGCGAACTACTGAGAATCCACCTTAGAAAAGGAAGCTACTACATCAGTTCTCAAAAAGGCAAATTTGAGATCGAGAACCAACCTTCAAAAACCCAACTATTTTTTATCACAAAGGTAAGAAGCAGGTTACCGACTAGAATTCAGAAGAGACGGACCCCCAAAAGAACCAGCGCCGGGGCCCTAACTGCTAGCCTGGGTCCTCGCCCATGAAGTATTTTCCGTTCACACACAGACAGGTACCTGGGGTCGAGCCACAGATGGTCTGACACAGAGATGAGGTGGCAGTGCTCAGGCCGGGGCCATGTCCCCACAGGGCAGCGCCGGGGAGCAGGCATGCCCTGCACACTGCCCCCGGACTGAGACACTGGTAAGGACGCAGCCAGATGGAAGAGATGTGACAGCAGACAGTGCAGGGTAAGGTCACCACAGCGCACGTTTCGGAAGGTACCCGTTACAGCTCCGTGGCAAAGCAGGTAACACCCGGGAGCACGGCCACCCAGCACACTCCTTCATGTCAAAGTTTACGTACCTTCTCATGAGGGTATTTCTGTATCGTAGGTAAAACCAGCAACAGCAGGCACTCTGATGAGTCACCACCTGACGTGGATTTCCAGAGTGCTGGCTCTGTGTCAGGTCCCTGCCAGTCCCAGCCAGGACTCTGCCCAGATTGAGGCTTCACTGGGCGTTAATACGGTGTCCGTGTTCCAACCTCACCCTCAACATAAACCCTGTTCTGAAAAGTAGATGCCCATAGCTACCCGTCTAAATGAAGAACTCTACAGTTCCACAGTCATCTTAAAATACCATTTCAATGTAACAACATGGAATAAATTATTAGAAAAATGCTGGTTATTTTGTTTCCGGTAGAATCAAGGATATACCTAAAAACGTCACTCAGTTTTCTTACAGTTTAAGTCTCTTGGTTGTAGTTTTGGCAAAGGAAATACAAATCTATGTTATTATATAGGTAAAATACACGCTTTCCACTTTATATTCACACACTGTTTTTATGGAACGTGAGGCTAATAAACCTATCGACCAACAAACGTAGGTGATACGACTCCTGTGCACCTCCCGTCCAAGGGAACAGGTTGCTTACACTCTGATTCACCTCCCTGAACCTTTCAGGATTTGGGGGATAGCCGAGTAGTTCTCCTTACAAAATAACATCTGGGAGCTGGGGGAAGCCTGAGGCTTCTCAGTGTGGCCGGGAGCAGTCGGCACGATGGTGAAAGGCAGGCCCTCAGCACCGAGCGGAACGAGAGTCAGGACCGGAGCTCTAGTCCTGGGACCCGCGGGCGGGACACTAGGGACTGCAGCCCCAGCCCGGAAGCCTGGCCACCTAAGAGGCGCTGCTGCTCGGACCCAGCCCTGGGGCCCTCGAGCTGCTGGGGAGACGGGGTGCTGGTGCCCACCGCCGCGCCCTCCGGCCAGCCAGGGCAGGACCCGCTGCCCACAGGGCGGAAGTCCAGCCGTGTTTGAAGGCAAAAGGGTCCACCTACAGAAGCTTCGTTTTAGGGAAGAAGACATAAGCTTGATCCTTAATTGATTCCAAATTGAATCCTCTTAGAATTTTATATTAAAAAGAAGGAAATACAGCTTGAGCTACAGCATCTATGATTTGCAAGAGGAAGCGAGTTTCAGCCGTGGCCCGAACAGACGCCAGAGCCTGGCCTCTTCCCACCACAGTCCATGCAGCAGTTCCAGACCTCCTCTAGCAGGCCGAGGAAACGTCAATCCCGTGGTAAAAACCTCCGGGGGAAAGAAGTACTGTACAAAAGTTGAAAAGTATCTTTATTGCGCGTATTCTCACGTACAAGGTTAGTGGACGCCACTTCCCGCTCTCCCACGACGCAGCCACGGCCTATCTCATAAAAACATTCAGTCACACCCTAGACCTTTTCAAGGTAACCTCTTTTTCAGTACCTGGGGGTTTGCTTTGGCTAGATTTTCTATTTTAACCCATGCTTCTTCCCGTTCCTTCATTTTTAGCTTCTCTCTGAAAAACAGTAAAACATCATCAGTATTAGAGAAACGAACCAAATTCAAGGAACCGTTCAAGGGAAAACCCCGAATGGGCAGCACCCCTGTCCTGCCTCCTTCACTGTGTGTGTGTGTGTGTGTGAGACAGAGACAGAGAATGTATGGGACGTGAGAAACCAAATGAGAAGACAACCGTGACTTAGAGAAGATTAAAAAATACGTCAAAATGGACCGACTGATGACGGACCAGCGGCGGAGGGCAAATAACTCAGATTCCTGCCTGACAGACGTGGAAAATGACCACACACGACAGCCTTTTGTCCCTGAGAAAAGTTAAATTCTTGACTACACAAGCCCTCTCTGGAGAAATGCTTGAACTAGCGGCAGAGAGAAAGGAGCTAACTTGTTCGCGACTGGCTTCCCACGTGTGGAAGGACGGAAGGGTTGTGCTTCAAGGGAAGGACACCAGGAGGACGACCGCGGGGAGGTCGGGGCGGGTCAGGGCGAGCGTGGGGCAGGGACTCACTTCAGCTTCTCCGCCTTGAACTGCTGGGTGCAGTCGTCGAAGAGCTTCTGGTTCATCTCCATGAAGAGCTTCAGGGCGTTGTATATCAGGCCGTGGATGGTCCTGGAAAGAGCGCAGCGCTGGCACCCACAGCACTCAGCTTTCCACCCCTTCCCCGCACGGCCACCACCCATCTCTTCTCCAGACTTATCAGGCTTTTCAGCAGCCCCACATCTCCCACGGTCCCTACGCTGTAAAATAAAAAACCTACTTCTTGGGGTCATCTGTCCCTTTGTGAGTCAGGTGCGCAGGCGGCTTACTGACCTGGCTGAGGGTGCCCAGGCCACCTAACTTGGAAACTGAACAAAAAAGGGTTAAAACCTGAACACCTATAACTGAGACAAACTTAATTATCTAAAGAACAATAACGGAAACATTTTATTTCCCATAAAGGTCAGTTTCCTTTCACTCTTGTTCACCGAGGACAGAAAAATGAATTTTATTAACGCCTGTGGTGCTACGGAGGGCAACAAAAGACATGGCCGCCCGCGGCCGCGTCACGGCCAGCTGCAGGCTCCCACGCAAACTGAGCGCCACACGTCCACTTAATTACAAGCCCACAAAGAAACCAGCATCTCATTTCCCAGTGGGTGTTTCGGACTTGGATTTGGATCATAACTGATTTGAAGTATGAGCAGAATGTGCAAATGTGAGAAGATGTGGATGCTGTGGCTGGAACGGCTACAAATACGGAATGCAAACTAGAACTGCAAGATAAACAAACAAACGTAGACGAGATGATGGCCGGGCCTGCTTACTTGTTCCAGTGGGTCTTGGAGTTGCGGTACAAGGATGGGAACATGATGGGCAGGATCTTGGCCGCGTTGTCACTGATTAGGCTCATGATGTACTCGTTGTTCCAGTAATACAGCGCTCGCTCCGCAACCTGGGGGACAGGGAGTGACGCGTTATTCTGGGCCATGACCAAAATCATTCAGCAAACACCCTTCCTGCCACTACACCTGTGAGTAGGATAATGCTGAGTGCTGTGTTAGAAAATCGTTGTTCCCACCAATTCGAATATATTAGACCAATGACTTTTTAAAAAAAGAATAATGTTATGTATTTATTATTTATTTATGTATTTAAAAAAGATTTTACTTTTTACTTTTAGAGAGAGGGGAAGGGAGGGAGGAAGAAACGGAGAGTGACATCCATGTGTGGTTGCCTTTCACCTGCCTCCAGCTACAGACCTGGCTGGGGACCTGGCTTGCAACCTGGTTATGTGCCCTGGCTGGGAATCGAACCAGCGACCTTTGGGTTCCCGGGCCGGTGCCTTTTCACTGAGCCACCAGCCAGGGCTAGACCAATGATTTTTAACACATGTGGCAAGAATTTTTAAAGCATGTAACATCTGATTATTTACTCAGGAGCACTGACCTTCTGTCCTTAGACTATCAAATGAAAAATGACAATAGTGAAGACAATGGCCAGTGTGAGTGCCTCCTTTAACCGTAAATATATAGGTCGTACAACAGAAATGCATCTTACTGGTCATGTCACATCATAATGTTGAGTCTGAACTGGTTCATTCTTGATGCCAGAAATCCTTATGTATAAGTCAAGGTACCTGATTTTTTAAAAAGCCACTTTGGAGCAAAAACATAGGTCATTACTACTATTATTTTGTAAATCAATCAAAATTTTACCTGTTTTTGGTAAGAGTGACAAAAAAATAGAATCCATTTTTGGTGTGCTGGAGAAATTTCCTCAGTAGGTTAGGTGTGTCCTGGGATGAAACAGGCTGACAATTGGAGCCCTAGCCTGTGCCCTTTGGAGCCAGTGTCCCTGTGCACCAGGAACAGGGCCACTGCTGACGCAGCAGACACCCATGCCAGGCCCTGGGCTCCGCCCTGAGACACAGTCAAATGGGTCCCACCCCACCACCCGATGCCCATCTGTGCACAGTGCAGCAGGGCCGCGGTGGGCAGGAACCCTGGCCTCCGTGGGACTTACAGTCAGGGGCAGGAGACAGGTGGTGGTGACAGTCCCATGGGGAGGAGTGTGGGGCAGGGGACAAGGACCGCTGTGTGTGCGGCAAAGCAAAGGAGGCGAGGAGCTGGGCACCCTGCAACCTCGTGTCCCATGCGGCTGTGCTGACACAACCTCCCCACCCCCCGCTGGGTCACCCCTCCTGGGGACCATGGGGCCTGCACATTCTGTGCCTTGATGCTACTTCTTCACGCTAAGTTTACCTCAGTGTCTGCTCAGCAGGACCCAGGGATGGGGCAGCAGAGGGGCTGAATGGAGCCCCCAGGGACAATCTCTGAAACAGCCTTGAGTTTAAGAAGGAAATTGGGACAAAAAGCGCAAAGTGACTTGGCTGAGAATTACAAGTGACCAAAGTCAGGACCGTTAAGTTCTCCTAAAGGGTGACTGGAGATGAATTTATATGATGTTAGAAACAAAATGCCTTCAGACGGAAGGTTTTATGTTATAGCACCTATTCCATAAATACCGATTCCTCAGTTGTGGAAAATAGGGTTTTACACGTTTTGGAGCATAATGACAAAAACAGTGTTACAGAGAAGTCATTTTTTTCCTATTTATTTATTTTTAAAGATTTTACTCATTACTTTTACTTTTTAAAAGATTTTAAAATTTATTATTTTTAGAGAGAGGGGAAGGGAGGGAGGCAGAGAGGGAGAGAGACATCCATGTATGGTTGCCTTTCACCTGCCTCCAGCTACAGACCTGGCCAGAGGCCTGGCTTGCGACCCGACTGGGAATTGAACCAGCGACCTTTGGGTTCACAGGGCGACGCCTTATTCACTGTGTCACCAGCCAGGGCTGAGAAGTTGTTTTTCACTGACCTTATCAAGGAATGTTTTTGGTGACAGGCACAAGATACTAAAGCGTATGTTACAAATTAAAGTCTTAGCATCTTATTTTGAAGTACGATTCAAGTAAACCTTGAAATTTACCTTCAAATCACAGGAGAAGGACGGCATGACTGGCCACACCTGGAAGCCAGTCACCAGTGGCCCCCGCAGGCGCTCACCCTTCAGTCACGCACGGCCCCCCGCGCCCCCGCCCCGCGCACGTACCTGGAAATGCGGGCTGGAGACGCACTTGGCCAGCTGCCGGAAAAGTGGCTCCATTATCTTGACAAACTCCGACGGCTCAATCACATCTAAAATCTCTTCTAACTCATTTAGGAACATGACTTCTTTTGGACTGTGAGTCTTTGGCCAGTACTTGAGAAGAGCCATCACCACCTAGGGAAGAAGAGCACACAGGTGACACCCATGGAGGACAGCCACTCTGACCCGTTCCCGCACGGCGAGCTAGGGGAGGCGCTTCCCCACGCAGGAGTAAGTGGTTCATCAATTACCACCTGGGTTTTTTTGGGTTTTTTGTTAGAGACTTTGTTCATTATTTTCAGAGAGAAGGGCAGGGAGGGAGGAAGAAAGGGAGAGAAACCTCCATGTACGGTTGCCTTTCACCTGCCTCCAGCCACGGACCTGGCTGGAGACCTGGCTGGCAACCTGGTCATGTGCCCTGGCTGGGAAAGGTCACTGCGAACCAGTGACCTTTGGGTTCGCAGGCTGGCGCCTTATCCACTGTGCCATCAGCCAGGGCTGTTTCTAGGATTTAAAAAGTACCCTAAGATAAATGCTATCTCCTTTCCTGTTTTTCTTTTCCTTTTTATTTTTGGAGCAGAAAAAGGGAGGTGGCATGTTAGAATTTCTTCACATATAACTTTGTCCAGTAAAAACTCTCACCCTTCAGTTTGGAGAAGACCCCCAAGTAGGAAAATTCACATTAGGATTGGCTGACAGTGGAGAACGATATTAAAGCCTTTAAGAATTATTCGAGTCAAAGGAAAGTTGCTCGCGCCATCTCCGTTGTCTTCTTTCTAAGTCTGTTTTATTGATCATGCCGTCGCATGCTCCTTAGCTCCCCTCCCCATCTCCCTCCTCCTTCCCCATCTCAGCTCGTCTTCAGTTCCAGGAGGGAAAAAATAACAGGCCCTAACTCTGAACGGAGGTAGATACTGGTA
This sequence comes from Noctilio leporinus, assembly GCA_004026585.1. Lineage (NCBI taxonomy): Eukaryota > Metazoa > Chordata > Mammalia > Chiroptera > Noctilionidae > Noctilio > Noctilio leporinus. Next base: position 218,207 of record PVIW01001365.1, on the reverse strand, counting down.
AGATTGAGTACATTTCTTTCCTGGCTGGTGTGGCTCAGTGGCTTGAGTCGTGGGTTCAATTCGTAACCAGGGCACAGGCCCCCAGTTGGGGGCGTGTGAGAGGCAGCCACACATGGATGTGTCTCTCCCTTCCCCACTCTCTAAAAATAAATAAATAAAATCTTAAAATAAAACAAAAATCTAGCATTAAAAAAAAAAAAAAAAAAAGATGTGGTACATTTCCTTGGGAGCCTCTGAAATCTCAGAGCTGAGGCTGAGGTGTGAGGCCACCCCAGGGGCACAGTGTAGGGACATGTCCCTGTGAAGGGAGCTGCCTTGTCACTTCTACAGGCACAGCTGAGGGACGTGACCAGGGCTGTTCCTGAATTCAAGAGTGCAGTGGGGGAGTTTACCCACAATTTAGAAGCTTAAAAAAAAAGCAGAGATCAGAAGTCAGCTTCCTGCAGGAACGGAGAAGTAGGACTTCATGTATTTTCATGAGAAAGCTGAAAGACCCCTGAAGGGACCGGAGACTCAGGAATCACAATATTTACCTTCCCTATTTCAACCGTAACTTTTTAAGAGCCCTCAAACCTTTTAAGCACCTAATGCTTATTACTTTGTTACTCGGATAATGACGTGCAATGACTTTGAAGATGTCCCTGGAGAGGATACACAGATGGCCAACAGGCACACGAAGTGGTGACAATGTCGCCATCGTGGGGAAGTGCACAGGAAAATCACTGTGAGGCCCCAGCACGCACCCACTGGGACGGCGGAGTGAAATGACAGAAAAGCCCGAGTTCTGGTGAGGAGGTGGAGAAGCTGAAACCCTCATGCACCGCTGACGGGGATGGAAGGTGCTGCAGGTGCTGTGGGAAACGGTCCAGTGGTTCCTCCACAAGCAAAGCCTGGCCCTGGCCACACGGCTCCGGGGCGGAGCACCGGCCGGTGAACCAAGGGGTCGCTGGTTCGATTCCCAGTCAGCGCACAGGCCTGGGCTCTGGGCCAGGTCCCCAGCCGGAGGCATGTGAGAGGCAACCGCACATCGAAGTTTCCTCCCTCTTTTCCCACCTTCCCCTCTCTAAAAACAGCAAACAAAATCTTAAAAAGAAAAAACCAATGAATGCATCAATAAGTGGAACAACAAATTGATGTCTTACTCTCTCTTCCTCCCTCTATAAAAATTAAAAACATTTAAAAAATGTTTATAACATTATATACCAAAAGCCAATGAATTGCGGTACATGAGCTGTGTCCCAATGAAGCTGTTAGAAAGTGTCCCAGCACCTGACACGCCCGACTTCATTCATCTCGGCTACAATAACATTTGCATCTTTAATCAAGATAAAATGTTAAAAAATAGAAAAACCTAAGCCCTGAATGGCAGCAGTATACCACTCACTGCAACGACCAGCAAAGTGACACGAACGTGGGAAAAACTCTCCTGAGAGGAGCCCTCTTCGGTGCTGGAGCCCCCACTGCGGTCCCTCCGACGGAAGTCAGTTAGCTATGCTGCTCACAAGAGAAGGGAAAGGGTTGAACTGCACATGACTTAGGGCAACAGCTCTGCAGTTCATGGACGATGAGGGACAAGGTGAGGACCACACTGTTACTGCGATCATGGGCCCCTCACTGAATGGACCATGCCTGGAGAGCCTCCGACGCCCTGCCCGAGTGGACGCTTGTGTTCGTTGGGACTGGAACTCAGGGGCAGCTGGACAGCTGTGTCCTGAGCAGAGCGGAGCGTGGACAGTGAGCGCCCTGTGGGCAGGCAGCGGTCAGCGGCGGGGCGGGGCGGGGCGCTTACCGGTTCCGTGAGGGTGCTGTCCTTCTCCAGAAACTGCACGACGCAGTAGGCCAGCTGACAAGGGAAGGGGAGAAGCATCAGCATTTTAACTGCTGTTTCAGGACCCTGGCAGCGCCGCAAACTCCCTCCTTCGCTGAGACAAGGGTCTGATGTGCGCAGGTGCGGCCGGGGGAGCCCAGCAGGCAGTGGCCCCGCGAACCCGCCCGGTGCAGCAGCACATGTTCTCCCCCTTCAACCGTGGACGGTGCCGGGAAAGCCAGAACCCAGGACCCGGTCTGCTGGGCTAACACCAGGATGTCAGCGCCAGGTGGACGGGGCTTTCCCTCGTGTTCTCCTTCTGTGAAAACTAATGAACAAGGAACCTGATAGCTGGGAAACAATTAACATCTGGCTCCACCTTAAACCTCTGAACTATTAAATCCTAATGTTGGTATCTAATAATTAATATGATACCAACCAGGCTGAATGCAAAGATCTTACCAGTTAACAGCAGTTAAAGCATCACAGAAAAAAACTCTGAACAAAGTGTCTCCCAGGAAGCCAACGCCATTAGAATTATCTGAAGACACCGCTGGCCCTTCAACAGTGGCCAGTGGCCATGCGGCTGAAAACCCGACTGGAACTCCAGCTGGCCCTTTGCACATGGGGAAAACCAGCCCCCAGCTGACCCTGAAGATGGATCTGAACTGTGTGCGTCACGTGAGGAAAATTCTCACCCAGCAAACCCGCACCGTTCAAACGTGAGCTGTCCAGGGGCAACTGTCCTTTCTGTAGCGGACCCCACGCCGCAGCCTCCCGGGGGGCCCTCAGAGCTTCCCAGGGGCTTCCCAGGCCCTGGAGCCAGCTGGCTGCAGGGCCCAGCTCCAGGCCGAGTCAGAGTGGAGGAGACAGATCTCTCGGGTACACCAGCGGTTGGTAACCACCGCTGCTTTCAAATAGGACTGGAATTAGATTCTCCGAGTTGTAAAAATCCAGTTTACAAAAACCTCTACAGTGGCCGTGGGCACGCGGACTTTTTAAGGTGCTAGACTCTAGGTGCCACTGCAGACACGGGCCCTCTGGGAAGTCTTCCCCGACTCTTTCCGTCCAGCTGGTCACTCCCTTCTCTGTGCCTAACACTTGTTTTGAAATTCTCCATTCCTGAGATTTTTCTGATTTTACTGAAAAGGATCTTCCCACCCTCTCATCCTGTCATTCCTCCCCAGAGCCTGGACACCCGAGTCACTACCGGGGGCCAGAAAGGAAACTCTCCAGGCCGGAGGGCCTGCGTGAGCAGCGCTCAGGGAAGACGTGTGCGGCCTCACCTGGGGGTGGTAGACGCTCAGCGACTTCACTTTGTGCAAAGGCAGTAACACCTTCAGTAAGAAAATCTTGTGCTCCTCTTTTAGGGGTAAGGCAAATCCATTAATTATACTGTGAAAACAGAATTCATACCAGGTTTGAGTGTTTGCAAGTTCTAGGGTTAAAAATGTATTTTGCTATTTTTCTTTCCATTTTTGTGATTAAAAATAATATTTTATTCATTATTTTTAGAGAGAGGGGATGGGAGGGAGGAAGAAAGGGAGAGAGGCATCAACGTATGGCTGCCTTTCACCTGCCTCCAGCTACGGACCTGGCTGGTGACCTGACTTGCAACCTGGTTATGTGTCCTGGCTGGGAATCGAACCAGCGACCTTTGGGTTCACAGGCCAGCACTCAATCCACTGAGCCACACTCCATTTTTGTTTTTAGCATGAAAACTAGTGGACAAAGATATGTTTTGAGGAAAAAAAGGAGGGTATCAGCAGAAAATGAGAACCTTCACGACAGCACAGTCAGTTTTACCTTTGCAACCGGGGATTAATTCTAAATTGGGGGTTTGCAGGGCGTTATCCAGACCGGCAGCCTCGGGGCAGGACCTCCCTCCTTAGGCCAGACACCAGGCAGCCCAGGAGGGGCTGTGCCCGGCACCTGCCCTCACCCTGGGGCCTTTTTCCCTTCCAGGAGAAATTCTGGCTCTGACTCTCCTGCTGACAGAATAGTCTGAGCTGCACAGAGTGGCTCTGCTTAAAAATCACCAACAACCCAGTTTTCTTAGCAAAGCATGTGTGTGGGTCCTGCTCTCAACCTGCAAACCGAAGCTTCTATCCCTGACAGCACGTAGTTTATTCACGTGGTTTTATGATTAGGCAGGTGCAGATAAACGTTACCGAGAGCTGCAGAAGCAGTTAAAGCATTTTCTAAACGGTTCCCCCCTCATTCGTGAATCTGGGGGACATGGGCGCTGCAGGCAGGGTGGTCCTAAGTGTCCATCAGGGCAATACGGTCCTGCATGTGGGGCACCTCAGGCTTAGCCCCCCTTCTGCAAGGACGGAGTCCTCGAGGCCAGCGCGGGGAGGCACGTGGCCCCAGGCTGTGCCCCGGCTCACGCAGCCCCGACAGCCCCGCAGGAATGTACGTGATCACCCTCCCGTCTCATGGCAGAGGAGGGAGCGGTAAGCACCTTGCTCGCGGGGCGTCCGCCTAACCTCGCACTGCAGGCCACCGAGACAGGCCAACCGAGCTCTCCGTGAGGACCCACACTTTCCCAACTGTACCTCGAAGAGCAGGAGTCATGACACAAAAGTGCCCAGGGCTGCCCTGCCCGGTGGGGCTCAGTGGGCTGGGCGTCGTCCTGCAAAGTGAAGGTCGCCAGTGTGCTTCCCGGTCAGGCGCACGCCTGGGCTGTGGGTTTCGTCCCTGGGTGGGGGCGTGTGAGAGGCAACTGATCAACGTTTCTCTCCCTCTCTTTCTCCCTCCCTTCCGTCTAAAAATATATACAATCTTTGGAAAAGAAAACCCACACAGGCTCTTTTCGCTGCAGGGCTCTGCAGAACCTTTAGCTGCCCATGTGTGGGGACCCGGGACGGAGGTGGAGAAACTGCTCTTCCCAGCCTGGGAGGCCGTGGAGCCCCGGGCGCTGGGCAGCATGGGGGCAGGAGACCGGACGTTGGGTCTGCAGTCGCCAATTGAAAAATGAAGGCAAGAAAGAACTTTACTTGGAGCAAGATCCATTTTTTTGAAATGTTAATTATTTGGTAAGTATTCATATGAAACATTTATAAACATCAAAGCAATTTGAAATGTTAGCATTTACTCAGTTCTCCAAATGTACAACGATCCCTCTTGCTGCATGTCAAATGTAAACCTTCCCAATGTCACTATTTTTAGCGGAACCCGTGTTTCCGTAGCGATGCCGAGGTAAAGGAGACAGGGTGACCTAGGCCCCACGCAGGTGGGGAGGGGCAGCTGCCCACAGGGCCCCGGGTGTCTGGCACACGGCCCACACGCTCCACCTGAAAGTCACTACCAGTAACCGGTGACTCACCTTCCCAATATTTCCAGTAACTCTGCTATGCCATTGTGATGCTCTGTTTCATAAATAAACCTGGAAGAAGAAACTTGTCATTTAGAATTAGACAGTGAAGCAACAGCTGAAAAGAGTACAATCCTCCGAACAGAAGAACGAAAAAGCCAACTGCTTTAGGCGGGAAAGCACGCGGCTGGTTTGAGAAAACCCCTCGCGGGCACAGTTCCTGTCGCCCTATGGCCTCCTCGTGGCCTGGGTCGGGAGAACACTGGCAGCGGAGAACAAACCCTGCTCAGAAACTTCCCTGGTTCTATTTTGAAAGTTTTCAAACAAAAAGAAAAGGTGAAAATTTCAGTGAGCACCTGTGTTTCACCCACTGACTCGACAATGGACAATCTGCCGTTTGCTCTATCAGATCCACCTCCATCCATCCATCCACCCATCTTTTTGCAGGGGGTCCGCCTGGCCGGCTTCCCCTCGGGCACGCCACACCCTTGTGACTTCCCCGCAGAGTCTCCCACACTGTCAGCCTGGGGACCAAGACCCCAGGCTGGGAACAAGCCTGAGACAACGGATGGGAACTGAGACACGAACCAGAAAGACACCCTCTCCCTCAAAGGCTCTGCTCAGAACCGGCTGCCGGTGCACACGTGCAGGGTGAGTCGAAACCCACACGGGCTGGCTGGGCCGGAAGCGTCAGAAGTGCTCCTGCCCGTCAGTCAAAAATAATGTTTGTGATGAACGAAGAATTTGACTCAACTTTTGTCCTTGTTTGGAAACAAATGGTTGAACACCTATAGGATGTAAGAAAACACTGCAGGACGGTCTAGCACATGCATGTGTATTCCTGGATGACCAGTCACTCAGGGGCCAGTACTTGAACCACACCCTGATGGAGGACTCCCAGGTTTTTTTAAAATAAGATTTTATTTCCAGAGAGAGAGGGGTAGGGAGAGAGGCAGAGAGGGAGAGAGACACCCATGTATGGTTGCCTTTCACCTGCCTCCAGCTACGGACCTGGCTGGAGACCTGGTTATGTGCCCTGGCTGGGAATCGAACCAGCGACCTTTGGGTTGAAGGCCGGTACCTTATCCACTGAGCCACCAGCCAGGGCTGGGACTCCCAGATATTTTTAAAGAGGGGGTGTGGAGTGGGGAGAGAACTGCTCTGGCCAGAACAAAGGTCTGTGACTTGGAGCAGGGAGCAGGCAGCTGGTGGAAAAGGGGGCAGGAGCCCTCGGAGGCCAGAGGCGGCCTACACCAACCTGGACCCCAGCCCACAGGCGCCTGTCCACTCCTGCATCCCACCTCCCAGCTCGACTAGTCCCCGCACCCCGCAGGCCTACGGGGAGCCGTGGCACCTAACGCTGCTCTCCGCAGGGCACGCAGGGGTGTCTCCAAACCTCTACTGGAAAGTCTCAGATCCCCTAAGATTTCCTGAAGATTCACTCCTGACCCCTCCCTTCACTGCGACGTGTGGGGAAGAACGGAGGAACGGCAGGAGGAAAGGGGAGTCAGCTTGGACCGTCACCCCCCTGCACCCAGGGGACGGCTGGCTTTCGTAGACACCGAAACAAAGGAGCTGTGCGGCGAGGTGCCGGGGGCGGCCGCAGGGAGGGCGCGGGGCCAGGGCGGCCCACGGAGGCACGGCCCAGCTGCCCGGACACCGCCACCGCGGCTCCTCAGCCACTGGGGGGAGGAACGCAGGAGCATCGCTGCACAAAAGAGAAACATCGCCCAGGCTGACTTACCTATAAAATATATTATTTATCTGTTTTCTGATGTAAGCTCTTAAGCCTAAGAATTTCCCGTAGATCCTGTGAAGGGTAGTTTTGAGGAAATCTCTCTCGCGAGGGTCTTCACTGTCAAAGAGTTCTAAAAGCTTCAAGAAGAAAAAGACACTTAGTGGCTTGGATTCTCCTTGTCACTTAGGGCTTTCGTAGTTTCAGCTCATTGTACCTTACCTGCAATACAAACTTCTGATCAATATATTTCTTCGCTATATTAGGTTGGAAATCTGGAGATTCTAAAAATCTTAAGAAAAATTCATAAACAAGCTAGGAGGGAAAAAAAAATGGAGTCAAAAACATGGTATTAAATGGCGATTAAAAATACACCATGAGTCAAGTCTTGTCTGCATACGTTGGCCTCAATAAAGCCACGTGTCTATAGAATCAACACCAAACGACATGGCCTCATTTCATTTTAATTGATGATAGTAATTGTCTTATTTGGCTAAAAACCACAGACTGTCTCCTTCAATGGCATTTATACAAAATAATTTCCGTGCTGGTGTCATCAATGCTTAAATTACGCTGCTTGGAGACCAGTTCACAGTGGCCACCAGCTGGGCTGTGACCAAGTTCTGGGTGGAACTTGCAGCCTGTCACCTCCAGGTATCCTGGGAGAGGCAGGAGGACAGGAAGCTGGGACCAGTCAGTGGGCAGGGGCCCCAGGTGCCGTGGAGAGCCCTCTGCTACCGAGACAGCCCTCCTTTTCCGCCTGTCCCCAGCTGGCTTCCTCCCAGGTTGTCCCCTCTCCCCATCTCCCCTCCAAGGACCACCCAGACATCCCAATTGTGCTTCGCGGCACATTCAATCTAAATGCCCCAAACTAGAAAATGTCCGTGCGCGTCCTCCAGGCCACCAGCAAAGTCGTTTCCATGAAAAACATACTGACAATTCCGTATCTCCGTGGTCAACACACAGTGTCCCCCAGACAAAACCCATCACATGCTCTCTCTCCTGCTAGAACACTTGCACGTGCACACGGGGGTGCAAGGCCCTCACCGCTGGCACCTTTGCTGGCGCAGCCCCGAGTTCATACCTGCAGGTGCGGCCAGGCTGCTTCCAACGTTGGCTCGTCTTCCTCGGGGTCAAACTCCGCTCCCGTCGGATTGGAAGAAGGTGGTAATGTTCGAAACATGTTAACTGCAAACTAAAATCCACACGTTCCACAATTATAACCGGGCACTAAAAATATTCACGGGAACATTTTGAAAAGCCTGCGGTATTCTAACGGGAGCTGGTTCCAGTCGTTCCCTATCTCACGACACGGAAGCAGCCGGAGGGCGCGGGGCTGGATGTCATCCGGCCGGGCTGATTCCCGGCTGGGCACCAGCCTGGCTGTGGGGTTGGTCCCCGATCTGGGCGCGCACGAGAGGCAACCCACTGACGCTTCTCTCGAACAACCATGTTTCTTTCTCCCTCTCTTCCCCCGTCTCTCTCTGAGAACAAAAGAAACCAGAAGCATGTGGGCCCCCAATAAAACTGTGGCAGGAAACACGGCTGTGGACAGGCCACCACGGAGCATGTCCTTGTCTCTGAGCTGTCAACTTTGACAAACTGCACCCACAAAGGCGAGGGGCAGGGGTGATGGCTAAGGCCTTTTTCGGGTCCAGTAAGGGCAAAGGCAAGGAAAACATTCCAGGCCTGGTAAGAAAGGGGTGAGATGGTGAAGGAATGAGTAGACATTCAGAGCTGCAAACGGTGAAGAACAGCAAATGCCGCTCTGTGCCGGGATGTCCTGCGCACGGTTGCCAGAAAAGTCCGCTGCTGTCAACAGAGGTGGCGCCAGGCCAGACGGGCGGCTTCCCGGTGCGCGGCCAGAGCACCGTTCCTGGACACGGGCACGCTGGCAGGAACAGCTGTCACAGGACGGCATGGCCGGCGCCCAGGCGCCCGACAGCTCTTGTGGTGTGTCTGGACTCCGAAAGAAGTTTCTCTGGAGTGTGGGGGATTCTCTCCCAAGACTCCACCCCTGTTCTCTGGCCTCCATCTTTACACTGCCCTTCCCCACCCCCACCCCAGACTCCGATAATCTTCAACTTTGCAAAAGTCAATGTGCTTCACAACGGGTGTTTCATACATTAAGTCTAAGGCTCTTTGGAGCACAGGTCCACTTTTTAAATCCTCACCGAGGACACGCTTATGGACTTCCGAGAGAGAAGGAAGGGAGGGAGGAGAGAAACATCTTGTGTGCACCCCCAACATGACCAAACTCACAACGCTGGCACGTGCCCTGACCAGGAAGCCAACCTGCCACCTCCGCCCTACGGGACGATGCTCCAGCCGCCCTGGCCCAGGTACATTCTAATGTCCCTGTGACTGACAGGAAAACTCAGCTCTCTCAAGGAGGCTCAACGGACAGGTTTGTGATACAGTTGTTTTTCCGTACAGTCAGCTGTTCGCTTAAGCATGATCGGTTTCCCTGAGCCTGAACCCAGCATCTGCCAGTGCAGGGTTGGGTCCTTACAGGTGATGAGAAAAAGACCCGCCCCACCGCCCGCCAAAGCACAAGATCAACGCCCCGACTCGAAGACAGACTCCACCCCCGTAACTAGGTCCAGCGCCTCTGTGGGGGAGAGTCTGGGACGCACTGAGCGCCGCCCGTCTTCGCTCTAAAACGTGACATCATTTTATACGCAGAGAAAGGCCCCCCTTCAGCCATCAGCTGTAACAGGCCAGCACCCAGGCCGCTCCGCCTCACCCAGAGGGTGGGCAGGTGCAGAGTCACTGCGATGGGGTGCAGGAGTGGAAGGGATGAAAAAGATGCTCAGAATCCAGAAACGAGTGGCTTAAAAAACTTGTAAGAGCTCGAGCAACGCTGCTGAGACCCGGCAGAGGCCCGGAGCCCGTGCAGCTGTGAGTAAGGCTCCAGGAGGGTCCCTGGCAGCAGGTGACGATGAAAGGAGGCTGTGACAGGTGGTGCTAGGTAGACGGCACATCCTGTCCCTGTCGCTGGCCCCTGGGGGGCTCCTCTGGGCACCCTGACCCCAAAACCCACACAAGACAAGGAGGGGCCGCGGGCCGCACCCCCACTGAGGAAAGGCCACACCCTGGGGGTCACTGCACCCCCACTGAGGAAAGGCCACGCCCTGGGGGTCACTGCACCCCCACTGAGGAAAGGCCACGCCCCAGGGCGGTCGCCACATCCCGGGAGCAGAGCCCCGACCCTGCAGGGCTACGAAGTGATGGCGGGAGTCAGGCTGCTGCCTTCACGGGGAGGGTGGCATTTGTGATCTGCGGTTTCAAACCCAAATGAGTGGGGGGCCCCAAGAGGGTCAGCAGAGGTTGGGGGTTCCCCCAAGCGCTGGAGGTGGACACTGGTGAAGGCAGTGCAGGCTCAGCGCCCCTGTGGAAACAGTGAGCGCAGACCGCCGGCCTCTCCTGGGTTCTCAGGGGCAGACGTGCGGGGGCACCTGTGACTTGGCCCGCACCGCACCTGGAGGGGCCCACAGGTGGGGATGCTCAGGGCCTGTCAAGGGAGCAGTCAGCTCACCGGGGGGTGGGTACTAGGGACCTGGCGGAAGGCAGAGGGGTCTCCGAGCACAGGTACCTCAGACGGGAGGGCCCGGGCGGCAGGCGGCAACACGGTTGGCCCTGCGCCCGCTGCCCGCCTCGCCCACTTGCCCTGAGCCTGGAGTTAAAGCGTTCCACGGGGCGGCACCGCCATAACCAGAGGTGGCTAAAGGGGCGAGAAGATTTCACAGGTCGTGCTTCAAAACCTCAAACGCACCCCAGGGTAGCGGCTAGTCTGACAGCCGCTGGCCGAGAGCTGCTGTGAAGGCCGTGGGCAGCTGCTGACCCCAGTTAGCCGGCTGCAAGTGAAAAAGGTCACCGTTGCAGATGGGGGTGAGCCCCACCCAGTCAGCTGGACAGCCTTAGGGGTGACACTGTGTCTGAGGAAGAAGGAATCCCACGTGTCCGCTGTCAGCCCAGCCCTGGTCCAGCCTGCACAGGCCTCAGAATCCCTGAGCCGCCGTCCTTCTCCGTCCCTGCCAGGGCTGACGGACACGCAGGGCAACGCTCTGGTTTCAGCCTCAGCCCGTCCCAGCAGTGGCACCTGCTGAGCCCCAGGTGCTGAGCCAGGAGGCGGCACGGGGCGTGGCCCAGGTGCGGTCAGACAGACGTCCCCTCCCAGTGTCCTTGGGGGGTGATCGCACTGGACCCAGGCAGTTTTATTAGCAACCAACTCTGCTTGATAAAGATGATTTATTTTAGGCAACGAACAAGTATTTTTCCCTTTTTATTTTATGCATTGGGTGACACCACACATGTGGACACACATCTGTGGTTTACACGGCCCAGACTTGACTCTGCAATATGAGGAAGCACCGGCTTTTACAGCTTTCTTGACATTTCCACTTTCAGTACTTAAAAATCAGCCCACCAACTGCTAAATTTACTGCATGAGACGCAGACCGAAGGGGCCCAGGGAGCAACGTCATGGAAAATCCTCGCCGCTGTGACGATCCCACAGTCCTCTGTACCCGTGTGCCCTGCCGTGGGGGAGGCAACAAAGTACTCCCGCCAGATGTCACTGCAGCACGGGGGACCCGGGAGTGTGCGCAGGATAAGATAGGACGGGGTTCATTCCAAAGAACAGATTTGACCATCTAACTGCAGGGACGATGCGGAGAGAGAGGCTGGTGGTCGGGTTCTCTGTTCACAATGGTCAGGGCTACTGTCCTGCCACACGGACGCTGTTCTCACCTGCACGGGGCCACAGTGGGGCGCCCCCCAAGGCCCCATCAGTTCCTCCAGACGCTCCCTCCTGGATCGGGAACCCGGGTTCTCAGTACGGTTGCCAAGGGACACAGTTGGGGGAGGAAGGGCAACGGAAGCCTCCACGTTTCTTTGTAAGTAGAACGTTGCATTTGCTTGTAAGTAACATGTTGTGCCGTATGTGGAAAAACAACTGAGGCAACAAACAGACCATCTCGGCTGACCAGAGACAAAACCCAGAACACTCAAACTACAAACCTCACGGCCGCCGGCTCTGCTAACAAGCAACAGGGAGACACAGCCCACAGGAGAACCCCAGGTCACAGCCACGAAGAGGCCTGAGGGCACCCTGCTAGTTCTGGTCGCAGCGGCAAGCGTGCGCACCCTCGCGGGGGACACTGAAGGGGCCCCCAGGGGCGAAGGGACTGGCAGTTGCCAGGGCTGGGAGAAGGACACGCCACTTCTCCACAGGCAGTTCCTACACGAACACAGTGTTCAACGTAATCCTAATGGGACCTTTGATGAACGCAATGGATGTAATGAAAAGGCAGGTGGATAGTAAGTCCCGGCAGCAATCTTAGAGAGACTGTCCCTTCCTAGCTGTTACGTCAGCCCAGCTCGGCTTCACCAGCCGAGCTCAGGTGCCACAGTCCACCAGCCTCTGCCTCCATCCAGCACCTGCCTGAGGGCCTCACCATGAGGTCCTCAAACAGCTGCCGCCGGCCAGTCACCTTAGTAACCAGCTCCAAGTAAGAACCGACCGCCCAGGTCTCAGCAGCAGGGAGCCTCACAACAGTTGGGGGTGTGTGATGAGGGGGGAGAGAAACCCCAAACCCCATCTTCACCGGGGCCCTGATTTTAAGCTCATCAGTCAGGCTGGGCATTTCTTCATGGCACCTGTCAGGTGTAAACTGGTGGCTGGGTGACTGTGGGGTGAACGTCTGCAGCACCCCTGCAGGCTGTCACCCTCCGCAGAAGGGCCCCCAGCAAATAGGCGTGAAGCAGGGTGCCCCTCCCCCAGCAACCTCGCTGCTTCCTCACGGCTAGAGCCCTCAGAGACGTCTATCTTCAAACAGGTACAGAATATGATATTTAAGGAAAAAGCTGCAGTTAAATTCTTTTAAAAAGCTTATTTTTATTTTTTAAAATTTTATTTATTTTTAGAGAGAGGGGAAGAGAGGGAGAAAGAGAGGGAGAGAGGTATTAATGTGTGGTTGCTCCTCATGTGCTTCAACTGGGGACCCGGCCTGCAACCCAGGCCTGTGCCCTGACTGGGAATCAAACTAGCAACCCTTTGGTTCGCAGGCCAGCACTCAATCCGCTGGGCATACCAGCTAGGGCTGAAAAAGCTTATTTTTATAATCATTCAAATGTACTCTTAAATAACAGCTAATGATATTGCGGAAACAAAAAAATTACGCAAGATGAGCAATAATTTGTAACAGCAGTTCCTTGAATATCATTTTGTTCAACATTATTTCGTTATTATATATATATATATATATATATATTTTTTTTTTTTTTAAAGATGTTATTTATTATTTTTAGAGGGGGATGGGAGAGAGGCAGAGAGGGAGAGAAGCATCCATGTGTGGTTGCCTTTCACCTGCCTCCAGCTACAGACCTGGCTTACAACCTGGCTTACAACCTGGTTATGTGCCCTGGCTGGGAATCGAACCAGCGACCTTTGGGTTCGCAGACCGGCGCCTTATCCACTGAGCCACTAGTCAGGGCCTTGTTATAGCCTTTTTGAGGAAAACGATTGCTTCCTGGCTGGGTCCCCCGTGCGTGGAGCGTGCCCAGTGCCCGTGTCCGGGCGGGCTTTCCCCAGGTGCTCTGGTTTCCTCCAGTATCACGCAGCGTGTGCGGGAGGTGGGTGGCGTGTCCACCCTGAGTGGGTGTCACTGGAGTGGGTGTGAGCTCCCCTGCGAGGGGACGGTGTCCAGGTGGTCTCACCGTGCAGCCTGAGCAGCCGGGGGGCACCAGCCACCTGTGAGCCTGAACTGGAATCAGTGGCTGGGAAATATCTTTCTATTCACGTTTCTTCGATGTCTGTGCAGCTCACATTAATTTCAATGTTTAAAATCATAAATGTTTTAGGTCTTCATTTAGAAATTTGGTGACATTTCTCTGATAAATGTGCCGTAGGAACTTAACTCTCATTCACATCAGTTGCCCAGGGTGCTGCTGGGTTTGTTACACTGCTTTGCTTCCCTTAAGGCCACCATTTCCAAGAACCTCCTGATGATGTTAAATGAGGACTTACTATATATAATTCATCCCTATTGGTGTTATTTAAAGATCACACTGGATGTGGAAGTTTCTCTCAAGTGATTTACTTCGGGCCAAAGTTTAGTTATATACAGATTCTGAGGGATGTATATTCTGCAATATTTTGTTATGAAAAATAACCAATCAAAAAGCCTAATCTTTGCCCCGGCCGTGTGGCTGAGCTGGCTGGAGCGCTGCCCCACAGACCAAGGGCTCGGTCCCCAGGCAGGGTGCCTACCTAGGTTGTGGGTTCGGTCCCTGGTCTGGGCGTGTGCAAGAGGCAAACCAGTTGATATTTTTTTCCCTCCTTCCCTTCCTCTGATTCTAAAAGCAATGAAAACAATGTCCTCCGGTGAGGATTAAAAAAAGCCTAATTTTGTAAGGGACAGCTGTGTGGCTAGATTTTACGTTTATGTTCTAACACACTTGCTTTGTCACGTATTCCGCTTGTTTTTGCAGTGAAATGTGCGAAAGCTTAGGAATGCATTAGAATAGCAAAGTGATATGTTCTGTGGCCCCTGTGATATAAATAAACTTCACAGGGAAGCCTCAGAACCCCGGCACCGAGTCATGTGTGCAGAGCCCACCTTTCCACGCTATGCCCCTAACCAACCAGCGGCTGGATGCACAGAGTTACGGTTACAAATTATACAAGTTACCTCTGATCGTACACCCTTTAGAATCACTGCTGGCTGGAGCTGGGTCGATTATTATACATGAAGACGAGACTCACACTGAGGGGGCTAGGAATGGGGTTTACCCAACTTCCTGACTAGAAATGCTGGGAAAATATAGTGAATTACGGCTTTGAAGACGCTGGCCCTCAGAGGACACGGACCTTGAGAACTGGGAAGTCGTGTGCGCCCCACAGCGAGGCTGCAGCGCCGGGGGCAGGGCCCGCAGAGGCCGCATCTGTGCGAGGAAGCCACTGCAGGCTGGGAAAAGGGCCACCGGAAGACACCAGAGAGACCAGCACAGTCATGGGGAGAATCAGCCAGAGAACTTCCGTGCTTCTAGTTCTTCCTAACACATCTTAGCTTAAAAGCAAGAACAGGATCAAACCACTTCCAGGTAACTTAACTGCATCTCAACCCAGATCTCAAGAACATGAACAGAAACATGTAAGGAAATAGCACTCAACAAGACAAAACTCAGTCAGATCTGCAATCAGCAGACATGCACAGAAGCAGGAGAACACTGTTTATAGTGAGAGAAAGCCCAGCAGCTGAGCTGACCTGGAGCTGACACAATGCTAGAACTAGCAGATGTGGATATGAAAGCAGGATTCTAGACCTGGCTGGCAGCTCAGTGGATAAGGCACCAGCCTGCGGACCCAAAGGCCGCTGGTTCGATTCCCAGCCAGGGCACGTAACCAGGTTGCAAGCCAGGTCTCCAGCCAGGTCCGTAGCTGGAGGCAGGTGAACGGCAACTATACATGGATGTCTCCCTCCCTCTCTGCCTCTCTCCCTTCCCCGCTCTCTGGAAATAATAAAATAAATAAATAAAGCAGTATTCTTCATGTCCAGTTAGGTGAGACATGAAGGTACACAAAAGACACAAAAGATCAAAACTGCACCGTGAGATACACCTTGGACTGGACGTGACTCACACCGGACAGCAGGGCAGGAAGGTCCGTGGGCTTGAAGACGGGAAAGGAAAACCTATTGCACGTGTGGCTGGAGTCTTTGCAGGATAGGGAACGAGACAGAAAAACATATTTAAAGGTAAGAACCAAATACTTTTCCAAATTTGATGAAAACTACACATGAACTTCAAACACAAGAAAGAGAGGAAAAACCACACCAAGGTGCATCATAATCAAATTGGTCAAGAATCATAGGAAATGTCAAAAGTGGCCAGAGGGGAATAAAGATGGAGCACGTGCTGGGGAACCCAGGCCAGGCAGCAGCAGGTTTCTCACTGGCCAACGCCACCAAGACAGCGAGGGGAGCAGACCTGCAAAGGGCGAATCCTGGAGGTTTAGCCCCGCAAGCACGGGTTCAACATCAAAAGCCAAAGAAAGACTTGGATCACAGGCACTGACTCAGCCACTTGCGCTTTGAGAAACTTCAGTGAAGGCCCTCCAGGCGGAAGGAACCCGACAGCAGGTGGATTGCTGCATCTACACAGTGCAGTGAAGAACACTGAAAATGCCAAGTATCCCGGAAGTATAAAAGGTTTTACAATTACTTAAGTAAAATGTACGCCAACAGTAACGGAAAGGCTGGGAGAGAAGGAACCGCGCTGTCAGCGTCTTATACTCTGTGTGAAATGGCACGTTATTACTGCTTGAGGGAAGACCATGGCAAGTTACAGTCTAGAAAAGTAGGAAACTGAGATCAAACAATAGAAGCTACAGTTAAAAAGCCCACAAAGGATATAAAATAGTCATAAGACGTACCCAGCTAACCCCAAAGAAAGTGCAACAAGACAAAAAGGAAGAAGAACAAATGGGACATACAGCAAGATGACAGATTTCAACCCATCAATTCACACACTGAAAGTAAATGACTTTAATACCCGATCAAATGGCAGAGATTGTCGATTGAATAAAAAAGCAAGACCCAATCAAATAAGCGTGAAAAAGACACATCGCAACCACACTAGTCAAGTTAGAGCTAAATCAACATCAAAGTAGATTCTGAAGCCAATAGTATTACCAGGGATAAAGAGGATCACTTTATAATGATAAAAGAGTCAGTTCAGCTGATAATACTAGTATTTATAAATGAACAAACAGGAAATAAAAGCGGACAGAACTTCAAGAAAAAACAGATAATAAACAATTAGAAATAGAAAATAAATAGCCCCAATTACAATAGTACCCAAAATTGAAATACTTACTTATCTAGAAAGATACATGTAGGATCTGAATGCTGGAAACTATAAAACAAAGAAGAGCAAAATAGGGAAATACTGTGTCCCTGGATTGAAAGGGTTAATATTGTTAAACTATTAAACTATCATTTCTCTCTAAACCTACATATTCAACATCATCTAATCAACTCCCTGAAAGATATTTTGCTGGTTCTAAAATGTACAGGGGAAGTTAAAATAACTAGAAAAGCAAACAATTTAGGAAAAAAGGAGAGGTTGGAGAATTCATACTCCCCTATCGCAACATTTACTATAAAGTAACAATAATGAGAACAGGTAATGATGAGCAAGTCCCTAGATCAATGGAACAGAATAAAACGATTCACTTGCAAGTATGGTCACATTGTCGCTGGGAGAGGTGCAAAGGCGACTTAGTGAAGAATGGTTAGTCTTTTCAACAAATGGTTTCCTACAAATAGAACACTGGACATCCACACGCCAAAAAACATGGACCTCAAAGTGGATCACAGACCTAGATGTAAAATGCAAAACTCTAGCTCTTTTAGAAAAAAATCTTTGTAAACTTGTGTTAGGCAAAGGCTTCTTAGTTGTGATACCAAAAGCACTATCTGTGAAAGAAAGAAATCATAAATCGGCTTCATTTAAATTTGTTAAATGAAGTTAAAAACTCTGTAAAAGATACTGTTGAAGTAAAAAGCCAAGCCACAGATGGGGGAAAATATTTGCAAATTACAAAACTGGCAAAACAACTTTTATCCAGAATATGTAAAGATGTTTCCAACTTAACAAAATGAAAACAACCCAATTAAAAAATGGGCAAAGGATTGGAATAGACCCTTTACCAAAGAAGACACAAGCAGGGGGCAAAATGCGCAGCATCACGACTCATTAGGAAAACACCAACTAAATCCAGAACGAGACAGAAGGACGGACGCCGCTCTCACGGGGCCGCGGGCGCAGTCAGGGCGTCATGCTGTGACACGGCAGGGCCATTTCTCAGGAAGCTAAACACACACTTACAATACGAGCCAACAGTCGCATGTCTACATGCTTACCCAGGTTAAATATAAACTGGTAGGCCCTGGCTGGTGGCACAGTGGACAAGGCGCTGGCCTGCGAACCCAAAGGTCGCAGGTTCGATTCCCAGCCAGGGCACATAACCAGGTTGCAAGCCAGGTCTCCAGTCAGATCTGTGGCTGGAGGCAGGTGAAACGCAACCATACATTGATGTCTCTTTCCCTCTCTGCCTCTCTCCCTTCCCCTCTTTCTAAAGATAATGAAATAAAATATTTAAAAATATATACATATAAACTAATGAATATTTATAGAAGCATTGCCAAAAATTCAAAATAAACCAATTATCCCTCACCTGGGAGATGGCTAACCTGCGGCACTTGGGTGGAATGAGCTGCTACTAAGCAGAGGAATGAGAGGAACAAACTACGGCCCAGGCCGCGTGGCTCCTCCGTCTGGAGTGCTGCCCAGAAGGTCTGATGCCCAGTCAGGGCACAGGCCTGGGCCGCTGGGCACATACGAGAGGCAACTGACTGGCATCTCTCACTGGGGTCTTTGGACACCTCCCGCCCTCCCTCCCTGCAAGCAGGCAAACTATTGCTGTATCGACACCGTGGATGAGTCTCAAACACATTATGCCAAGAGACGGCGCCGGACTCAAGGCTCCACACTGTATGCCTCCAATTGCCCAACACTCTGGAAACGACAAGCCGGCAGAGGCGGGACGATGGGAGGGGACGGCCTGACCCCGAGGGGTTGCTGAGAGCACGTGTCCTGGAGTGCGACACGGTTCTCTGTCCCGCCTCCGTCCTGACTGTGGTGCTGGTCCCGTGACTATATGCCGCTATCAAACCAGAGAACAGTTTGCTAACAAGTGATTTTTGTTCATGTGAATCACACATTAATTAAAAAAATGTTATGGAAAGATATTTACTAGGCATTAAGTTCCCAAAGCTTATGGGTTCACAATGTCCTTAACTGTCTAAGTAAGTAGTTATTTATTTGAGGCAGGAGGGGAGGAGGGGGACAGAAACACTGATTTGTTTCCCACTTCCTGACGCATCACTGGTTGATGCTGGCAGGTGCCCTGACCGGGGATCGAACCCACAACCTTGGCAAATCAGGATGGTGCTCTAACCCATGAGCTGCCCGTCCAGGGCAGGGCCACTGACGTCTTCCCTGTACCCCTAGACCAAAGGAGATACCCTTCAACTTAGGAGCTTTAAGCCCTCCCCCGACCCTACTCCAGGTTTACTGAGGTAGAACTGACAACTAACTACATGTTTGAAGTGTACAATTTGCTATATTTAACATATGCATACATCTGTTACCACAATGCAATCAAGATAATGAATACATCTGTCATCTCCAAAAGTTTCTTAGTAGCTTTTTGGAGAAAAACCTATACACATACATGTAAGTTGGTTGGTTGGGTGTAGGCAGAATTGTGGGGGGAGTGGAAGAAAGTTTTACTTCCTGCGTTTTTGTATTTATTTCACTGATTATAAAATAAGCAGGCACTGCTTTTATAATTTAAAAACATCAAACAATGTAAAGGGCAAATCTCCAAGAAATGGCTCACTACTACTTAAAGTAGAAAAATCATTCTCTGGATTCCAGAAAGCACTTGACGCTTTGACCTCTGTAGCTCATGGCTGACATCAGCGCCTCTCTGACCTACCGTCCTGCAACTATGGCGAAACAAACAACTCAGCAAAAGGGGATATGTGACTGAAATCACCATTAAACGTGCAGGCCACTGGTGGTGTCCCTGGTGATTATACTCCATTCTTCAATCAAAGCATTCTTGCCCATCCAGCCCCTCACGAGTAGCAGGTATCAGATATAAAATCAAAGAACCTAGTGTAAAGGAACCATGGACATGGACAACAGGTGGGATTGACTTTGGGGGGAATGGGTGGGTGGGGAGGGGGACAGAGGGGAGCAAAAAGGGGATGGATGTAATACAACAACAATAACATTTAAAAAATAATAATAATATGAAAAAAAAAGATATAAAATCACAAGGACCGTGCTCACGTCAACCCCACTCCCAAGTGACAACCGCTGTGGGGACCTGGGCACCCCAGAATGCCCACCCTCTTAGTACCACGTGGGGACTTGACACCACGCACCAAAGACAACTTGTAAGTCGCGTCTCCTCATTCCCAAGCAGTGCGGATTAAAATAACGCGATAAACTGGCTTTCCCTGGAAACCTGGCACAAGTGAGCCCTGATGAGAACAGCACTATAACTATACCACGTATGGGGAGCTTGCTTTTTAAAGAAAAAATATACTTATTGTATTTTGATGATCACAAATGTGGTACGTGTGCAGTAAAAATTCTTTAAAGTACAAACGAGGAGAGGAGGGCCTGCGTGACCGCACGTCCGAGGGCAGCCTTCCCGCACCAGCTGCCCGAGCTGCCGGGACAGCCCCGCACAGGCGAGGAGACCGCAGGGCGGCTCCGCCTCTTCACCGTCCCTGCGCGATGCCCCGGCGGAACGCGAGGGCTCTTCTACGGAAGCCCCAGGCGCCTCGGCTCATGCTGCCACTGACCTAAGCCGGCCCTTTTCTGACCTGCGGGCCACGTTCCCCGTGACGACTAGGCTAGTGGTCTTTTCAAAACTTCTTTGCACCTTCTTCACCCAGTTGCCCAGCTCCCCTCCCCCCCCGCAACGCCCGCTCTGTCCCCCGTAGCTGCCTGTTTCTACTTTGCTTGTTGGTTTATTTGTGCAGGAGCGTCCACGTAGGAGTGAAATCATACCGTATTCATCTTTCTCTGACCTTTCCCACGTGGCACAGAGCTCTCTAGGGCCATCCATGCTGTTGCCAAATGGTAACATCTCCTTCTTTTTTGACTTAATGCCATTGTCTATGCACAAAACTAGGGGTAGACAAAAGTTATTCTGGTATCGTTATTTATTGATCATTGCATTATTTTCCACCCAAACAACTGTAAAGCCCCTTTCTGCCCACCCTGTAGGCAACGGAGCATTTCCGGAGCCTATGAAAGGCTAAAAGCAGCAGAAGGAGGGAGAGGGCACTCAAGCCCATCTCTGGGGGCAGGTGGGGTGTCTTATGACCTGGGCAGCCAGAGAGACTGTCCCAGGCCCCATGCAAGGGCTCCAGTGGCAGAGGGCGGGGTGGGAAGGTGACTCAGAACAGTGACTCCAGCAATTCTGAAGCGTCGGGCATGTTTTTATTTAATTTTTATGTTTGTTAAGGTATACTTCATTGATTACACTGTTACAATTGTCCTACTTTGCTTCCCCTTTGTCCTATATTATTGACTTCCCTTGTCTATCTTGTACCCACTAATTATGCTTCCTAATCCCTTAGCATACTTAAAAAATGCCTTTTATTTTAAAGGTTTTATTTACTTTTAAATAGGGGGAAGGGGAGGGAGAAAGAGAGGGAGAGAAACATCAACTGGTTGCCTCCAACCCGTAGGTACCCGACCAGGAATCGAACCAGCGACCTTCCACTTTGCAGTATGGTATCCCACCCTCTGAGCCACACCGGTCAGGGCCACTTCCAGTAGGTCAAACAATTGCCTGGAGAACAGAGGAAAACGGTGCTGGAACCCAAGAGAGGCCCCGGTGAGGCTGGTGGTGTGGCCTTCTGACCCCTTTAAACGCCCGAATTATTCAGGACCCCAAAGACCTTTTGTCTGTGGGGGTTTCATCTTTCAATAGTGCTGTATTACACGTTAAACCAGAGACCTTTAAAAACATTAATTCATTTAAAATAAACCTGCTGTGTCTTCATATAAATACCATTTACAAAAAATAACTAATTTTCCCTAATATTAGTTATTTCATAAAAGAACTCATATTAAATAAAAATATGTCCCAAAACAAATTCCTTGAGACCCATGTCATTATTTTACATTTTTGCAAATCTCTTTAATTTCTGGCTTCACAGAAGACAGCTGGCCCCTTACATCTGCGCCTACGTTCAGACGTTGGTTTGGCTGAAACGTAGGAAGCACGTCGCTGGAAGAGGGAGGGTAGCTAGCTGCCCTGCACACAACCCCGCTTCTCGAAGCCCAGCGCTGTTTCTCGGCCCACGAGTGGTTGTGTAACGGCACCGCTGCTCATCTGGAAGGTTCTGGTCACCGGCTCGCGCAGCCCTGCCAGCGGGGACCCTTCCACCAGCCGCAGTGAAGACCCCGGTGGTCCGCAGCGCGACACTGCGACACCCAGGGGCCGAAGCCTGCACTGGTGACACTAACTGGCCTAAATTCAAGGTTCACCAGACAGCTTGACTCCATCACGGGCAACAAACATGGTCTGTTATTTTCCTCCCATTTTATTTTTTGAGAAAATGCTTGTTAATTATTCAAGTCTGAGTAAGCAGTTTGTCATCCTTCAAGTAAAACTGGTGTTTTGAGGAAACAGTGGCTGTGGTGCTACTTGGTTTTGCTACCATATCAGTGTCTAAACTGTAAGAAAGTTCCAATGCCTGAAAAACAAGACTAACCAGATAATCTAAATGAAAACAAAACACAAAACAAGAAACAGATGGCGGGTTATGCTCACAGAATGACTGAAATGAAGAGGTAACGGAGTATCTCTTCACTGATGTACATTCATGACGAACACCTTGACGCAGCTCAGGCCCGAGATTGCAGAAGCCCGGACACCACCACCCCGGCCTGTGCTGATCCTTTTCATCCTCATCTCCCTGAACCCAGGCTTTTAATGTATTTTTATCTGTTTTTATCCTCACCAGAGGACATGCTCATTGATTGTAGAGAGGGGAAGGGAGGGGAGGAGGGAGTGAAACACGGATGAGGGCGAGCAACACTGGTCGGCTACCTGCCGCAGGCGCCCTGACTGGGGACCAGTCGCCTTTCGGTGGGTGGGACACGCCACACTGGCCACACTGGCCAGGGCCCAACCTAAGTTTTGTGCAACTGGAAAATGCAAGGGCCGGGCCAGATGACTGATCTGCAAGGTTCTGTTAAATTTCAGGACTCAAGTCTGTCCTGGACAGAAGCACGCAGCCAGGGGGGAATGCCGGTCAAAGCCAACGAGACACCCGCCAGGATGGCTGTCACCTAAGGAGCAGCCGGGCGGCAGGCGGTGAGGCTGTGCAGACACGCGCTGCTGGCGGAACGCAAACGGCTGCAGCCTGGAGCGCAGCGGGCGGCTCTTCCCGGCTGGACAGGCAGGCGGCACGCCGCCCAGCGGCCCCACCCCCGGGACACAATCAGGGGGAGGACAGCCGCTCACAGAGCCTCTTCCAAGCTGCCGAGGGGCGGAAACACCCAAAACTCGTCAGCGGCGAGCGGGGAAATCACGTGTGGTACATTCCACGATGGAAAGGAGGTTCCGACGCAGGCGACGACAGGGGTCAACCCCGAAAACATTGCGCCAAGTGAAAGAAGGGCCACGTCCCGTGTGATTCTGCTGACATGCGACGTCCAGGTCGGCAGGTCCGTGGAGACAAAGGAGGCGGGCGCCCACCAGGGGCGGAGGAGAAACGCCCGTGCCGTGAACGGTGGGTTTCTTTTCGGGGGATGGAAACGGCATGAGTGAGGCATGACAACGGCTGCACAGTCCTGTGACCATATTAAAAATAACCGAATCGTACCTTTTCAATGGGTGAGTACATGGTATGTGAGCTTTGGATTCTTCAAAGTGGAAATTAATGTCTAAAATCCTATGGCAACCGCGCCCCCTGCCCCCCGGCAACCCCTGCAGCGAGCCTGCCACGCACCGGCCACTGGCCACGCGCTGTGTTGATGGCCACGCGCTGTGCTGGTGGCCACATGCTGTGCTGGTGGCCACATGCTGTGCTGGTGGCCCCGCACGCCAGGCACCAATGGAACTGGGGGCCCAGCTTCGCCGGCCGCCGTGCTGTGCGGGCCGAGGCCTTCTCGCGGACGCGCCGATTCTGCAGCGCACCCCAGGCCTCCCTCTCACCCGTGCCCTCTGTTTACAGAACAAACACCACTCGCGAGGAAACCCCTGACCCCGGCGGCCCTGCCCTCCACTCCTGCCCAGAGCTGCAGACCAACTCGGGCAGGGAAAGGCGCGCTCTGCCCCGCACGCCCTCCGGTCAGGGCAGGGAGGGAAGAGCAGCTGTCCCCCTTCTCAGCGACACAGGAAGGCGCCTCACAAGCATGAATCTCTACGACACAATCCAGTCCAGCACGTGGATTTCCCTCCGCACACAGCCCCACCACACGGGCACCCATGTCCCTTCCGCGTTCCTTTCCCTCACGGTGCCACCGTCACCTAAAGTGACACACCACGGGTCGGCTCACGCTAGGCCTGTCCCCCATGCACAGGAAAGCTCTGGGTGGGCAGAAATCGGGTCCCCTGCTCTAGTCTCTTACCTAAAAAAGCGCCTGGCCTGCGGTGGACACTCACTAAGTGCCCGCGAGTGCGCCAGGGGTTAACTGTCCAACACTGAACACTGGCCTGGTTTTCAGGACAGATCTAGTTAGAACAGGATTTTTTTTAGATTTTATTTCATTATTTTTAGAAAGAGGGGAAGGGGGAGAGGTGGAGAGGGAGAAAGACATCCATGTATGGCTGCTTTTCACCTGCCTCCAGCCACAGACCTGGCTGGAGATCTGGTTTGCAACCTGGTTATGTGCCCTGGCTGGGGAATCGAACCTGCGACCTTTGGGTTCGCAGGCCGGCGCCTTATCCACTGTACTACCAGCCAGGGTCTAGAACAGGATTTTTGAACAGGGTGAGGAGAAGTGGTGATTATTTAATCCAAAAATGGTCTTGGGGAGGTGGGAATAAAAAGTAAGTAGTAAAAAATTATTTTAAAACATTAAGAACATTAAAAAAACCTTCAGAACTTCAGTACCCCAAGTGGCTCTGGTAACGCCCACAGCCACTGCAGAAAGTGGGTGAGCGCCTGACCCAGGCGGGGGCCACCCTGGGGCTGAACCAGCCAACCGAGTCTGCACTGGACCCTTCCCTCCGGGTGAAGAGTGGGACTCGGGGGCTGCGGGCAGCCCAGCCAAGGCTCCTTAAAAAGAGAAAGACCTTTCACACGTGTGATTTAATATAGAACAAGTGTTATGTGTTTAGAAATTTAATACAGCTTAATAAACTTAATTGAAAGTGCATTTATGTAGAATAAAAAAAGCATTTAAAATCAATGGGGAAAATGGAATACTCAATACATGGGTAGGGACGAATGATTTTTCATTCATTTTAGAAGGCAATAAAGTTACATCCCTACCCTATACCATCAAAAACAAATTACAGAAGGATTATGAAGTGAATTGTGGACAAAAAAATAGGAAAGT
Source organism: Noctilio leporinus (assembly GCA_004026585.1). NCBI lineage: Eukaryota > Metazoa > Chordata > Mammalia > Chiroptera > Noctilionidae > Noctilio > Noctilio leporinus. Next base: position 193,178 of record PVIW01001365.1, on the reverse strand, counting down.
ATCAGGAGAAAAATATCAGAGTTTTCTTTGTGATTCTGGGGTCTGGAGGCCTTCCAAATAACTGAGCATTGAAAGCAAGAGGGGAAAAAGATCCTCCCCAGCTTTCCTGAGTCTAGCGGGTGAGGTTTTGGGGAACTGACTGCTCCGGTGCAGGGGCCTGAGACAGTCCGTTAGGTGTGAGTTTGGGGAAGAAAACCTACACGCTTCTGCAGCCCCAGACCGACTGTATCCTGGTAAATTTGGAACTTGGAGACATTTAAATAACCAAGTTGATCTCAACTCCTAACATAACAGATTGTGAATTACAAAAAAGAACATTACTTTCATCTTCCGAAGCAAACATGTTTTGAGAAATAAGCGTATTTTAGGTCAAGTCTAGTCAATTCTGATATGTATATATATGTATGTATATATATATAGCTGTGGGGAAAAACACTTGAACTTAAGGAGTTCCATGAAAACAAGAAAAAATATGATATCAAGTGGCAAGGACTGCGAGTACCAATTTCAAAGGCAGAGAAGCATCAACGATTAAGAAAAAAGCAAGACAAGACTGAGTTCAGTGTCAAAGAGCAAGAGTTCAGTCACCCGAGGCATCACACGGAAGGTTTCCCGGGCGAGGTCACAGCGAGACGGCCCAGAACCCGGACACAGGCTGCAACAAGGGGAGAGCAGAGGACGGACAGACACCGGCGCAGCTGACCGGCTGCAGGGGGGTCGGTCCGTCGCCCCCTGGCTGTCACCAACGCGGAGGCGGAGCCCGTCAGGAAGGCCTGACACCAGCGACACCCATCACCATTTTCGCTGCACCCACCACCAGAACATGCATGTGTGCAGAACATGTTTACTGTCATATTACGTACGGGTACTAATGTTACAGGTTAAAAAATGAAGCAAACTTAGAGGACAAGAGAGTAGGGCAAACGCACGAGTTGTTTCTATCCCGTCTGGTAGGAAGGAGCCAGCTCTGCGACCTGCCCCGCAAGGCATCGGGCGTCCCTCTCTGCTACTGGGCATTGCCGCCCAGGGCAGCCTCAGCGCTTTCCTTCCTCAAGGGGTGCGCACAGACCCTGGCACCGGGCAGTCTCCATGGGGAGTGCGGCGTGAGGCTCACACACCTTAGCTTCCTCCGACACGCCAGGGTCCTGGCTGCGGACACTTACCATGTGGACCACTTCCGGGTAGATGGGCTCTGTGATCACGTTGCGGTTATGGGTGATGTATTCCACCATCTCACTCAGGGCAGCCCGCTTGACCTCCTTCCACTTCAGGTCGCTCAGTGGATCGGAAACAAAGTCAAAGAGGACACAACACTGACGCAACTTCTGGATGAAAAGCTTCTCTTGGTCAGCAGGAGGAACATCTGAAAAGCAGGAAGCAAAGCATATTGACTGCAAAAATGCTTAACCCCAAATTACTGTGCAACACTTAAACACTTTTCAATGAATAAATATTCAAGAAAAAAGAGACAGGATAGGGTGAAGAGACGTTAAATATGCCTTAAAGAAAATGAAAGGAAAAGACCCACGAGTGATGGCCCAGATCGTGCAATTCACACTTCTTACGTCTGAAACCCCTGGTTGAGGGCTGCTCAACACGAAGCCCCTCCGCACGTGTGCACTCAAATGTTACCCAAACACCCACATGCCGACACCATGCGCAGCGGAACAAGGGGCGAATGGGACCTGGTGACGCGCGTGGACAACTGAGACCACAGCTGCAGGCAAGGTCAGAAGACGCCGCAGCCGCGCGGGGGCGCCCGCAGCTGGCGCAGACACGCTGACACCCACGCCCAGCAGGGCCCCACACGCGGCTCCACGCAGCAGCAGCACCTTTCACTCCTTCCGGTCAGCAGGCATGGCAGGTGAACGCAGCACAGGGGCACCCCGGCGACCACGTCACTACTGCTGACTGGTGCTCACCTGGGTCACTCACTACCTTCTTAAACGAAAAGCCTGGCACATGTTTACATGTTTTTTTCATAAAATCTTCATGATGATACAAGACTAAGCAACAGGACTAGCGGGTCACTGCGGGGCAGGAAGGTACAGTAAAACCCTGTGCATCTTTCCCAGCCCCGGGACGCCTGGAAAACTCCCTGCCAGGGTGAGCTGGGCGCTCGGCTGAGGATGGGATCAGGGTGAGGCTAATAATAAACGTATTGATGCAGACACTGAACCCTGTCCGTGACTTGCAAACTGTCTTCGGAGGTTTGTGTAACTCAGTGACCAGTTTTTCCAAGTGATCAATACAGGGTGTTTCAAAAGTGTTCAAGGACAAGAGCCATTCAAGTGCGAGCCGGTCCTCTGGATTCAATGTAAAAACACACAGGCAGCTTATCGATACGGTTTCCGAGGCCGCATGGTCGGGGCTCGGTGGGACGCAGCGAGCACGTCCACTCCCCTTCCCGGTCCGGCTTCCTGGCTTCCTGACTTCCACCGGAACGAGGCAGCCGCAGCTCAGGGCGCGAAGGAGAATCCAGCTATTCCATGTGAAGCCGGAGAGTCAGGATTTGCAAAAGTATAAAAAAATGCTGCCCTTTCACTAAATTTGTTTTTATTTTAGAAAACGTGTGTAACAGGTCTGTCGTAGTAATGAATTAATGAACAACGCTTAAACTTTTTCTGCGGTTTAACTTCAACTGTGGGCAACGCTGATAGCGAAACCCGCATTACAAAACCTGTTTGGAGCCCCACGTAATTTTTCTGAATGGGGGGTCCTGAGACCAAAGCTGCGGGGGTCCTGCCGGCCAGCCGGCCCCCAGGGCGCGGGCGCCGCTCTCCCCGGCCTGCTCCCTGCCCTGCCGCTTCGTGCAGGGGCCTCCGGCCTCTTTCCCACCCCACCGCTCAGGGCCCCTGCGGCCTCGCCTTCCTCCGGAGCCGACCGGACGCGTCCCTCTGAGGCGGCCACGGGCACTGCTGCTTCGTGTTCCTTCCCCAGGCAGACGCGTTGGGAGGGCTCCCGCTCCCGGCCCCCTAGTGCCACACGGGATGGACCCGCCCTGCGGGGAGCCGTGGTTCCTCGTTCCTGCACCGAGGGCAGCGGGGCCAGGCCCGGGGCAGTTCCCAGACCACAGGGACTCAGGTGCTCCGACTCTCCCGTCGTTTTAAACCAGTAACACCCGGTCAGTGCCTGGGTCTCACAACAGTCCACTGTCGGCCTCTGCAAGGAAAGGCGTTTCCTTTCTGAGTGGCCTTCTTGCCGAACTTCCGTCTGCTGCCACTCCCGCACCCTCTGTCCACCCTGCAGGTGGCAGATTACATGAGCAGCTCCTTTTGGGGCCGCAGCTGGTGCACCTGGAACCTTCCAGCATTCCTGTCCGGCACTGCAGATAACTAAGAAACCATCCCCTAGGGCCCGCAGCCCACTGGTTCACAGGCCGGTGCCTGCCCACTGACCACCAGCCAGGGCCGAAGGCCCATGTGAACCAAAAGCCCCAAAACCATCGGCAGCTTTTGAATACAGAACAGTAGCCAACATTCATAAACAAGACTCAGCTGTTACCAAAACCAAAACACATACATTACTCTTAAGACCAGACTAGCCCTGGCTGGTGGCACAGTGGATAAGGCGCCAAGCTGTGAACCCAAAGGTCTCTGGTTCGATTCCCAGCCAGGGCACATGACCAGGTTGCAAGCCGGAGGCAGGCAAAAGGCAACCATACATTAATGTTTCTCTCCCTCTGCCTCTCTCCCTTCCCCTCTCTCTGGAAATAATAAATGCAATCTTAAAAAAATAAAGAAGAGCAGACTAAAATCTTTTTCTCCCATAAAATTTCAATCTGAAATTCCTCTAAAATTGTGCAAGAAAATTTCAATTTTGTAGAAATAATCTCAATTCTTCCAGGGTTCCAGACAGTGAGGATGTTACCAGATTGCTTTTGCTTATAGTTTATAAAAACGTTTGGGATTATTCTCTCATAAACTCTTTTTACTTTTTAAAACCTCATTTGCTATTTTTACAATTTCACTGTTATGGGAAAAAATTTATTGTCATAACAATCAAATTGAACAATAAAAATATTACCACCCAGTATTTCCACATGTACGTTCTTTTTAAAAGATTTTATTTAGTCACCCTGGCTGGTGGCACAGCGGATAAGGTGCTGCCTGTGAAACCAATGGTTGCTGGTTATGCTGGCACATAACCAGGTTGCAAGCCAGGTCCCCAGCTGGAGGCAGGTGAAAGGCAACCATACATGGATGTCTCTCTCCCTCTCTTCCTTCCTTTCTCTCTGAAAATAATTAATAAAATCTTAAAGAAAAAAGATTTCATTCATTTACTTTTAGAGAGAGGGGCAGGGAGGGAGCAAGAGAGGGCGAGAAGCATCAACATGTGAGAGAAACACTAGTGGTTGCCTCTCACAATCTCTCAACTGGGGACCTGGCCTGTAACCGAGGCCTGTGCCCGGACTGGGAATCGAACCAGTAACCCTTTGGTTTACAAGCTGGCACTCAGTACAGTAGGTCACACAAGCCAGGGCTCCATACCTATATTGAAAAAGTCTCCACTCCCTGCTGTGTTAAGAGGATTGCACCAACGGGGAGTAAAAATCAGTGGGGGTGGTGAAGGAATAGGCTTTAGGCCTTGACATATTCTGATTTTTTAACAGTACAAATGAGTTTTTTGTAATTAAAAGTAAAGTCTTGGGGATCAATAGTAATGAAAAAATACAATAAAAAACAAAAAAGTCTTGCCCTGGCTGGTGTGGCTCACTTGGTTGGCACATCATCTTGTAGACCAAAAGGCTGTGGGTTCAATTCCAGGTCACAGTGCGTGCGGGAGACAGCCGGTCTGTGTTTCTCTCACACTGATGTCTTTCTCCCCTCTTTTTCCCATTCTTCCCCTCTCTCTAAAAAGCAGTAAACATGTCCCCAGGTGAGGATTAAAAAAAGTCTTTATAAGTTAGCACTGTGATTCTTGAAAGAAGGACAAAAGGTAGGACTGAATATAATGGGAATCTGACTTGACTCTTCCGATTATGCACGTCCTAAGAACCAAGTGTGAACCCTTCCCTGGGCCATCATGGGTTACACAGCTCCTCAGGGCTTGGCCTTTAAGACTGCCGACTCTTACATGATAAATCACGACCCTATGATGTGAGCCAAATCTTACAATTGCTTCTTGGAGCAGAATAAACAGAATATCAGATTTTGAATTCTGCCCATGAATGACAGTGGCTTAATTTTTTAAAAAAGATTTATTATTTTTTGAGAGAGGGGAAGAGAGAGAGGCAGAGAAGAAGAGAAACATCAATGTATAGGTTGCCTTTCACCTGCCTCCAGCTACGAACCTGGCTGGAGACCTGGCTTGCAACCTGGTTATGTGCCCTGGCTGGGAATCGAACCAACGACCTTTGGGTTTGCAGGTCGGCGCCATCCACAATGCTACCAGCCAGGGGCTTAGTTTAATTTTAAACTGTACATAGGCTCTGACTGGTGGCACAACAGATAAGGCCCTGACCTGTGAACCCAAAGGTTGCTGGTTCGATTCCCAGCGAGGGCACATAGCCAGGTCTCCAGCCAGGTCTGTAGCTGGAAGCAGGTGAAAGGCAACCAAATACTGATGTCCCTCTCCCTCTCTCTCTCTCCCTTCTTCCTCTAAAAATAATAAAATGTTTTAAAAAAAAAACAAAAAACGTACACAGACTAATAATACAGACACACTTGTTTTATAACATATTAATGGAAAGTCTTGCTCCCAAGAGAGAATAGCAACTAAACAGCACAGCCTGAGATAAACCTCAAGTGCAGGCTGTTGGGGTGGCCCAAGGACTGGGCTCTGACCAGCGAGGGAGCTAAAGGACGCCTGCCGGACAAGCCCCTGGAACCACTGACGGACAGCCCAGCCCTACGCCAGCACAGTTTAGGCTAACGGTGTTAACTTCTATTCACACTTCCCTCTGGTATTTTCGAAGCTCAGAACTGTGACAGTCTTCCGCACAAATAATATGTCACAGGTGCCTTACGTTGCAGCAAACGTCTGTGCCTCTTACTCCCTGGATTTTCATCACTGATTTGCCCCGGTGAACTGGGGATACTTCCCAGTTACTTCAAGGCCACTCCTCAGTGACAGCGGGAGCATAATGTGTGGGTATCCTGTGTCAGACCTGCCTTGCCGTCAGAAATAAACAAAGAAGGTGGAGACAGAAATGTACATAATATTCTTTTAAGAACAGTATCAAAGGGAAGTCTGCAGTTAACACATTGTTGACTGGTCATGAAAACACCGGCGTTTTCATGCCCAAACATTGTTGGTCAATAATGAGTTAACTTGTTCTTGCACTTGCATTAGCTTTTGCTATAAAACTGCTGGTCAAGCCCTGGCTGGTGTGGCTCAGCGGATTGAGCGCTGGCCCGAGAACCAAAGGGTCGCCGGTTCGATTCCCAGTCACAGCACAGGCCTGGGTTGCAGGCCAGGTCCCCAGTTGGGGGTGCACAAGAGGCAACCACACACTGATGCTTCTCTCCCTTTTTCCTTTTCTCTAATAATAAGTAAATAAAATCTTTTGAAAAATAAAATGGGCGGTCGACAATGTGCTAATAAATAGCGACTAGAGATGCTCACTGAAGGTTACCATCAGTGCCGGAGGGAGCAGGCCCACTTCTGCCTGGTCGCAGTGCCGCAGAGGCAGAGAGCAATCTACACGACGGGACTGATCCCCCAGACCCTAGATCTTCAAGCTGGGGACAAGCCCAAGGGGTTCCCAAGATGACAACTTACATTTGTTCTGCTATAAAGAACTAACTTTCACTACACAAACCGATACGCACTGCAGGGGCATCCGAGGCCCCTCTGGCCAGGTGCAGGCTGCGCAAGGCAGGAGGGAGCCTGTGGCTTGTACACAGGAAGCTGCAACGGCCGGTCACGTCACAGCCACCTGCAGAGGCGCGGCAGGCTACATGTACCGCACCTGCGGAGGGACTGATGCCCGCGACCTGCAGCACCAAATCGTAGGGTCTGATGTGATACGGGCTGAGTTACCAGCCTGCCTTTGCTGTATGCGGAGAGGCATCATGGGAACTGCGATGGAAAAAGGATTAAAAAAATTAAAGCCAAGCTCATGTCTCCATAGCAAGTCTTGGTGGTGAAAAGAAACGCTCCATCATGCAAGAAGGACCAAGCGTCTGCATGACGGCCGCACAAGAGGGCAGGACCAGGCTGCCCAAATCGCAGGCCTAGAGGACATCAACTCGGGAGGACCACCCACTTCCTGGTCACATGCAGGGCGGCTGAGGGGCAGGTGGCTGCATCACCCGGCCACCCGCGCTCTCGGGCTCGCGGCCTGGGGCCCGTGGCGCAGCAGGCAAGCGCGCAGCCCCCTGGAGGAGGCGCCTCAGGCCACACGGAGACCAGGCGCAAGCGCTCCGAAGCAAGCAGCCACCCTGCCCGAGACCCTCTAGTCTCGTACAGAGCAAGCGGGGGCGCAGTGCAATCCAACTGCTAACAATCCAGCGTCAACCGGCGCCTTCATCACAATGCGCTGCTACGTTCCATTCGGCTCCGCTCCCGACGTGGGGAAACTTAGCAGGTGGCTATGAAAGCAAAAATTCAGCAAAATCAATCTGCCTTTGAAAGAGTAAATTCATGCACCATTTTCTGAAATGACCACTGACCCTGCTGCCTGCGTGTCCTCCGTCCGGGACAGCGTCCACAGGGGCGGCACAGGCCCTCTTCGGGAGCCGTCCGGTTCCCAGCACCTGCACCAGCCAGCCTTGGAATGAGATATACTGCCTGTCGGATTCAGCCCCTGGCCTTGCTCTGCTCCAGGTCTTAACTATTCATGACTTCTTTAATTAAAACATTTTATTTATTTTTAGAGAGAGGGGAAGGCAGAAAGAGACAGAGACATCAGTGTCCGGTTCCCTCTCACTCGCCCTCAACTGGGGACCTGGCCTGCGTGTGCCCTGACTGGGAATTGAACCGGCGACCCTTTGGTTCTCAGGCCGGTGCTCAGTCCACTGAGCCACACCAGCCAGGGATTGACCGGCAGTTTTATACAAAGGCTAATGCAAGTACGAGCACGAGTCAACTCGTTATCCATCAACAACGTCTGGGCTTGAAAATACAGGTTTTTCTGTGACTGGTCAATGCGCGTTAAGTTAAAATCAAGGTCTTCGGAGAAATTGCTCGACCAGGCATTCTGGCACTCCGGAATCCTGCAGTCGAAGGTGGCGGGATGGAAAAACAAGCAAAACTCAGCGCAGAGATCTGGGTCTTCAAGGCCCGTTAAGGAGATGCCCGATGCCACATGACCTGGGAATAAGAAAGATCTGCTCGCAAGGGACCCAGGCACTGACATGAAGATGCCAGGAGCAAGGAGATCTACTTCAAAAGAGAGGGCTGGCCCATGAAACCAGCACCTCAGTTTCCCCAGGAGGCAACCACCACACTGACGCTCCGGCGGGACTGGCTTCCTCTCTGTAAATCCAAACCTCTGCTGCCTGAAGGTGTGATGAACTTGGTCAAGTGAAACGCTCGCTTCTGCGGAGATGACGTGGTTAAGACTAACTCCTACCCTGACCCTTAGCATCCACATAACTTCCAATTGAATTAATATTCTCCAGCTGTTCCCAACTTGATGATTTTCAAAATTACAGTAAGTTTCTCAATGTCAGAATGCAAGTATTAGTTTGTCCATTCTATTATGTAACTTTCCAAGTTAATATCCCCCACAGCCGTTTCCTCTCTCTCCCCCCACCTCCCTCCCTCTCTCTCTCTTTCTCGTCACTCTGAAAAGCTGGTTTGCGCTGTGCTGGGCAGCGGCGCCAACTCAGGAGGCGCTGGGGTAACGGCTGTAGCGTACGGGGTGGGTCTCTGCCAGCTTCTCAGTGGCTGCCGGAATGCGGCCATCGTGCGCCCTCTCGCTGTCCTCACGGCCGGTCACGGAAATGCAGTGACAGTGGTGATGTGAGGCAGACAGGACGCTGAGGCACAATGTCACAACCCCAAGGGAGTTCATGGGGCTGTCGATTGGTGGCATTCCGAAAAGAACCACCAGCAGCAGCAGCCCCTCCTGCCACCAGCTGCCAGGAGCGCCCTCTTCCAGGGGTCCCGCCTGCAAACCTACTTGGATAAAAATGTGTAACAGTGTCTGGCTGGCCAGCAGTTTCCACATCGCACTTCAGCTTGAAACATGTTTTCTTAGACAACCTGCAGCTCAGAACCCATTGTGAGTGTTCCCTTTACAACCCTCCCTGTCAGCCCTGCTGGTGGCACCGTGGGTAAGGCACTGGCCTGTGAACCCAAAGGTCGCTGGTTCGATTCCCAGCCAGGGCACAGAACCAGGTTGCAAGCCAGGTCTCTAGCCAGGTCCGTAGCTGGAGGCAGGTGAAAGGCAACCGTACATGGGTGTCTCTGTCTTCCTCTTTTTCCTTCCCCTCTCTCTAGAAATAATAAAATCTTAAAAATACGTAGATGTGTTAAAACCCCTCCTGTCTAGTCCGTCAGCCCGTGTCCTCCCTTGAAGGAAAAGAGCTGCTCTCCGGGGTCAAGGTCAGGGAGGGGTCTGCTTAGGACAAGTAGACCTTGTGGGGCCCCCACAGCCAAGTGGTTCCCCCAAACCGGAGGTTCTCTCCTCCCTCCCTCGGAGGGATTTGGGCAGCCTGCCCTCCTCTTGGGCTTTTCCATGATTCTTCTGTCAGCCTTTAGTTGCATCCACAAAGGGGTGATACTCACATTCCCAACAGCTTTCTACCACCGACCCCACCCCTTCCCCACCCCTTCTCCCGGCTCACATTATAATTTTACAAGACGGGTACTTTCAGTTCCAAAAGCGATGGCTGGAGCCACAGTGGAGCTCGCCCAGCGCTTCGGCCCAGCTGTCCGGGGCTGGCGGGGAAGGGGCACCCGCCCCCGGGGCGAGAAGGCCGCCCGCCTTCCCCGCAGAAAAGATCCTCGTCAGCGCGGCGAGCGGCCTGGAAGAAGCTGGCGATTTCCGTCGGGTCTGGGCTCTGCCCCCCGGGCGCAGGCGGAGCCCCCACAACCTAGGCCTCAGGTTCCTGAAGCTATACGGCCTCTCGCGGACAACACGGGTGCGTGTATGTACAGAAATGTGTCCCTGCCTCCTGGGACGCCAAAGAGGAACTTCAGAGCTCTTAGCTGAACTTGAAGCCTTGCCTTTTCCATAGGGGAAGATAAAGACAGTCAAACTCCTAGGAAGAGAGACAAGTCACAAATGGCCCGACGTGGTGACAAAGGCCACATTCCCACTCCGCCCCTCGTCCTGAAGAGCCGCAGGGACAGCAAGCCACCATCAGCACAGTGAGCTCAGCCCCTCGGTGGACGTGTCACGTCACCGTCCACTCGAACTCGCACTCGGGGGAAGAACCAGCTGTGAAACCATCTTCCTGCACGCGTCCGGCGGCCATCAGCCTCAGCCCCGGGGGCGCGATACCTAAAGCCCAAGGACAGGTACCAGTTCAGGAAAGCAAGCTGTTCTGATCGCACTTGACATGAAAAGTTGCCAAAGGAAGATTCCAGAACTCTGAGTATGTTCACCACCTGGCAGAACAGTGTAGAGCGGTGGGCAGGACACGCTGAAGCTATGTACACATCCCTGTCAGGTTCGACTGTACGTTCCCTGCGTCCTTCCTGTGTCCCAGGTACAAGTGGTTCTTTCTAGACCTGCTCTCCTCCAACCCATCCCGGGCTCTTCACACATGACGCCTGACCCAGGGCTGCCGCCAGGAGAGCAATGGGCAACAGTCACATAATTGCCTCAGGACCTGGGAGAGGTCAGGCCCTGACGTGACACAGCATCATGACACACGCGGGACCGTGTGCATGCATGTATGTCCCTCCGTGGGCAGGTGAAGCAGGTGAAACTTGGAGCTGGACCCTCTAGTCCCCACCCCAGGGTCTGCTAATTATTATTAATTAATTAGTGGTGTTAATATCCCCCTAGGCTGGGTTCCACTCTTCATCTCACCTGGCCATCAACCAATCCCGGTAAGAGGCCAACAGTGTTAAAAATACAAGCCAATCAAGAGGAATGAATGATACGTTTTACAATCTCCAGGGGCCCAGCAGCCCTGATGGTGGGGAGTGGCCTGTGGCCTCCTGGGGCAGGACCCGCGATGCAGAACTTTCACCCTCATCCTGGGAGGGGCGGGGCGTCCTCTGCCTCCCCTGTATCCCAGCAAATGACGGGGGCTCAACCAACGTGTCTCATAAACTAATGATGCTGATGAGGACAAAACCGCAGGTATTCAGACCCAGTGACTGCCATGCTATCATGCAGGAAACCCTCTTAGACAGGGAGCCCCTCAGGCCAGGCGGATGCCCAATAAAGAGAGCAAGAAAGCATCCTGACACTTGACTGTCTATTTATAAAGACGATAGGAGAAGGCTTTTCACTCAGAGTGGAGACTGAGGCAGAAACACTGGGCAGCTGCCCAGGGGAAAGACGTGACCAGCAGGTTTGTCCATCTGAGCCTGGCAGGTGTGACCAGCCCAGCCAGGTCCCAGCTCTGTGACACGGGAGGGCAATCCCAGGGTGACAGGCGTGCAAGCCCTCAGAGGCCCTTCCGCCCGATGGGGTGTCGTGGCTCTGAGGCAGCGAGCCCAGGTGGGTCCCTGGGTGGCGCACACACCACCAGAGGCCAGAAGCCAGGCGCACCCCACGCAGGTGAGCAGCCTGGAGCCCGGCAGCACCCGCCTCCCCGTGGAGGGCGCGGGGCCAGCTCCGGACAACACATCGCGTCACCTCACACAAGGGCCAGCGCATCATGGCCCAAGTCGCGCACAGCGGTCATTCGTCCCGTCAGCTCCCCAAGCGCCCACCCGGAAGGCCCATTTCCCTGGAGAAGAACGCGCCACCTCAACACCTGATGTTTTTCTTATTAAACAGGAAACACTGTAGGAGTTTTGGTGTCTGTTGAAAGGCATTTCAGCGGATCTTTTCTACGTATTTGGTCCCAAATTGCGTAAGAAATGGAAGGGGGATGGGCGGAGGCAGAGGGGAGTAAAGGTGGAGTCGACGGTCACACACAACACCATATATAAATCATGGGCTACAGAAATGTACACACGGGACCTATATAATTTTATTAACCGATGCCACCCCAACATGTTCAATAAAACATTTGCGAACCACACAAGAAACTGACGCTATGCTTCAAATCACGCATGTCCACGCTTCATCAGGTCCCCTCGTTCTGAGGCAGCAGTGTCTGGTGCAGGTTGAATCTGCGGGCGCAGTGTCCCCATGTGGGGGCAGGAGCTCCGCTGTCCACTTTCCTGGGGACACGGCCAGCAGTGGCCATTGAAGGTGGGGCTGACAGGAGCCACATGCAAGAAGCATCACCGGGGGCTGCAGCCTCCGTGGTCTCTGATGCAGGGCGCACACAGGACAGGACAGGACAGGCAGAGTGTGCTCGTCCTCAGAGACACCAGCCTCCGGGCCACTCACCCATCCCAGGCCCTGTTCCTAGGCCTCACAGGCTCCCCGCCTGCAGGTACCCCCCCAATCTTTACCCCAGACAGCTCTGTGTTGCTCCCCAGAGGGTCTCATTGTGGCAGCGCCTGTCTGCACAGGGAGCATGCTGACGGGACCGGCTGCTCTGTGCTCTACCCTGACGCTGCCCCTGCCCCCAGATAAAACTGGAAAGTGGACAGACCAGGGTGGCAGGAAACACCGCAGTGGCCCAGGGGTGACCAGCTGCGGGAGATTACTGGGCCTCAGCTTCCACGCCTGGGGACCTGGGGTCTTTCTGGCTCTGTGAGACCGTGGTGGGGCCCCTTCTCAGAGCCCAGCGCACCAGCTGCAGTCAGGGCGCAACAGTGTGTCAGCCCAAGTCCAGGGCAGGAGCGGATACGCGGGCACCATGTAAAGCCAAGGGCACGAACCTGCATGTGAAATCTTCCTCTCTCCCTAAGTTGCCCATGGGTCTTTCAATAAGACTGGAGCTTAGTACTGAATTGGCAATTATTGGATGTACTCACGTGTATTACGTTTTAAAGAATTTGGTTTTCAGAAAACACACCCTCACTGCGCGGTAAAAAAAAGAAGCCGACCACACAGAAAGGGGACTGCAGAGGGGAGTGCGGCCCAGTGGTGTCCGTGCGCGGGGGGCACCGGGGGCACCGGGCTTCCCTCAGCTGCATCGCGAGTGCCCCACAGACGAGTAACTAGACCAACGTCACCTGTGAGGCTTTGGCATTTCACTGTACACGTGTTACAGTTTATAAATCAAACCAGTTTCTTCACAGTAGAAAGCTAAAAATAATGCTTTAATTGGCAGGGGTAGGTGGCAGGTGGAACACATGTACCCAGTTAACAGCGTCTTCGTAAACCTCACTGAAGAGGACGGCGAGCCCTGCCAAGGGCTCACACCGCCAAGGCGACGGCCTGCTGGCGGACGGCAGGCTGGGCAGGGAGGCTGGCGGACCGCAGGGGCCGGGGGACAGGACAGTGGGGTGGCCGTGAGTGGCAGGGGCGCCGGTGGGGATGGCGCGGGCCCCAGAGCAAGGCGCAGAGGTGGGGAGGCAGGCTGCAGGCCCCTCCCAGACCCCCGGCCACGCAACAGGCCAGAGTCTCTTCTCAGCAGCAGGAAAGACCTGAGAAAGCGTTTTTTAGAACAATGCGCTCGAAGGCATCAAGGAGCTCATCACACAGGACTGAGGGGCTCAAGGAGAAAAGACTAGAGCCCGGGGCCCGCCTCTGGGAGAGGAGCCTGGACCCCGAGCTCCCTGAGAGAGGCCGTGGGCAGGGCCCAGACAAAGGAAACTCGACAAAAAGTCTTTGTGCTTTTCTTCAACTTTCCATACATTTGAACTTATTTCAAAAAGTTAAAAACACACACACCGCAGAGGTAAGGACTGGAAGTGGAATTTTACCCACGTCGCCTTAGGCTTCATGGAGATGGTCCCACGCCCGATCCTCCAGCCGCGGGTGACGCCCACCAGGGGTTCTCTGCCCACCAGGGGTTCCTAACCCTAACTTCAAGCTCTCCCCTTCCAAAGCGGCGCTCGGGTTTACCCTTTTTGTTTTCAGTTTCCTACCTGTATACAATACAGAAATTCTTTACTTTGGTCCTTTTCCATAAAAAAAGCACTTAAATAACTCCTGCACATTCCTACCCAGTAACCATCTTCACACGTTATCTCTGTAGGACGCCACCTTTTTCACCCCGTCGCTGACGGAGGCCCAGGTGACCTGGGCCCTGAGCGTACAGCCCGGCGGGCAGCCCAGCCCGGACCCCGGTCCTCCTGCCCCCACTGCCCCTCGCGGTGGGCGGCCGGGCCGGTGCCTGGCTCCCTGCGGGGCGGCGGTAAGGAGGAGCCGCGGTAAGAGCGCAAGTGTGTGGGCCAGCCCTGGGGCAGCAGAACTGCTCCTATTTTCAGCTGCTGTCTGTCTGCCCAACACTGAGGATAAAGCTTTCAACCCAACAGGCACAGCCCTGCCTTCATGGAGGCTTCACTCGAGTAGGAGAGAGACGCAAGTAAAAATAAAACCGTTTAAGGAAAGAAGAAACCCTAACGATGGGTGAAGTGGGCTGGGCCTGTCCCCAGAGGTGACTCCTGGCCAAACCGTGGGGGCTCAAGAGGAGCGGGCAGGGCCGAGCCTGGGGTTGCCCCCGCCGGGCTGCCCAGCACCACGCAGGAGGCCCGTGTCTACCGCCACACTGCCGCTTACTTTCACTGCATTCCTCGAGAGAAGACGGTCTCTGCTCGTTGCAAATTTAGGGAAACCACCGAGCCTTTCCTGGAAGTCCCCCTGGCCACCACCTGCTCTCGGGTGGGCGCACCTCCCTCCACCCCTGGCCTCACGGACCGTGTCCCTCCAGCACCTGCCGCCCGTCACTAGGCCACTGTCACTCACAGCAGTTTGTCATCCATGGACTGTACTTCTGCGTGAGGACACAATCCTGCCTGCCTGAATCTTTTCTGCCTGCAATTCTCCGTTTCCCAGAATGCAAGTCCTGGCCCCTGCTTTCTGCTGTGCCTGCCTGGCAAAAACATACTGTAAACGGAGCCGGCGTGGCCGCGCAGAGGGGGATTTAAAGCAGGCAGGAGCAGCCTTGTCACTGGCCGGACAAGAAAACCGAAGCAGACGTCACGGTCGCCGGACCGAGTGCCGAGCAGAAAGCCAGGCAGTTCAGCATCAGCACCGGCGCCGGCAGAAACGCCTCCTTCCGTGGGCGGCGGCCCTTCGTCTCTGTCCCCCACGGGAACACCAGGGGCCTCCCGCCTGAGCCAGCGCACCCGGGTAGCTCTTCCTGATCTCACTCTGAAAGGCGTCTTATTTTTAGGTCAACGTGCTCCACGTGTTTCCATTTTCATACCTCTTTATTCTTTTCCATGCTCTTCTATATATTACCCATCTTATTTTAGGATTTAAGGCTGGCGTTAGAACCACACTTGTTCCATTTGTTACATACAGTAAAAGCAACTTAGTAAAAAATTACTTAACAACCCTGATCTGAGCATATGTTTATTGTTTTTAGAAAGAGAAGAAAAGAAGAAAGAGAAATATCAACCAACTGCCTCCTGCACGTGCCCCGGCTGGGAACCACCCCACCACCTTTTGCCGAGGGGGATGAGCCTCCAACCAACTGACCACCCGGCCAGGGCTAAATGTAACTTTTAAATGTATGGAAATAACCATTAACTTTTGCTAGCCTAGAAAAATGTATCTAATCCTCCGTTAGTATATTTAAGTAAGTTATTTAGTTTAAACAGCACTTTGGAGAAGACCTCAGATCCTTGAGATACAAATGCCCACAATCACAGAGTGACTCGTTTATAGATGACCGAACGTCAGAGAAACTAGCTACGCATGCGCGCGACCCCAGGAGCTGCAACTCTGGTTGGAAGGGCCAAGAACATCGCTGCTTCTGCCCCTGCCCGTCCTGCTCGATGGCCCCAGCCAAGCAGCGGTGGCCCCGGGACTGTGCGGAGCGATCCGGCCACCAGGCCACCGGGCAGGCGCAATCAGAGGCCCTCAGGACGGCAGGGCAAGGGCACGCTGCTTTCCACACAGTTCCCCAGGGGCTCAAACACACGCTTCCTCCAGGAATCCGACAAGACAGGGAAGCCAAAGCAGCTCCTGCCAGACTTTTCTTTGACACTATCATCACATGCTCAGAGGGGCAGATTTAAGGAAGTAAATCACCAAGACTGGAGGGCGTTTTCTCAGAGCTTTCTGGCCAGGCCACTTGGGAGAGGAGAGGCAGTGGCGGTCAATTAGAGGGTTAATTGCTGGTTTTCCCAGTGTGCAATCAAGGTTCACTCCTCTAATCCCCAGCCAGACTCCTGATAAAACCGAATTGGTATCTTAATGCCTTAATCCTTCTACAAACGCCCCCAGGCAGCCTGGCAGCCTGTGAGTGCAAGCAGCCATTACATGACGTCACCCTTTCAGGGCGTTGGTGGCTGAAGTCTCACCCAGGGAGGTGGGAAGAGCAGCTCCTAGGAGCTACTTGTCTTGGAGCAGCTGCCTGAAGCACAGGGACGGACGCGGCCTCAGGGTAAGTGACCGCTGGCCGGTGGACAGCTGCTCCGCCCAGATGCCTTACGGGGCTCGTTCATGCCTTCCCACCTCCTCTCTTGGTGAAGACCCTGTGTGTGGGGATTGAAGGGAGCCTCGGTGTCGCTGCTTCTAGCCCACATCCGACTTCACTGGCCCGAGCGGGAGGCCAGGAGGGCCAGTCGAGGTCCGCGGCTGCCCGGGTCCACACTCAGGCTGTGGGGCCCAACACATCCCTGCCCAGAGGCTAAGGTGGCCTTCACGGGTGATGAACTGTCCTTCCTGGACCAAGGCACTCCCAGCCGTGTCGGAGAGAACCCCCGGAGGAAAACCTACTGCAGCACCTGGTCCTTGTCACAAGCCCAGGACAGAACTCCGTTTGGGAACAGACCCTTGACGGCAGCTGGGAGGGGCGCAGCTTGAACCCGGGCCCTCCCTCTCCAACGCCGCGTGCACCACACGCAGGGGCGGGCAGAGCCGCCAGCGGACGCGCACTTCAGAACAAGGGGTCACCACACCACGTGGCAGCTTCTGAAGAACGATCAAACCACATACTTAAACCAGGTGTTTTAGGCAACTTTGTGGTCCTGTAACAACTTGTGCCAAACTTCCGAGTCTAGGAACTCGGAGCTGACCGTCAGTAACCCTCTTCTTCAAACACCCGCTCCAGCCAGGCTGCTCACACCAGAGGGGCGGAGGCTGCCTGGGGCAGGCGCCCCCGGCGCGAATGGGAACCCCAACGCCAGCCAGCTCGCAGCAGTGCCCGGCGCCTGCTGGCCGCCCGTGGGCACAGGGCACAGGTGTCTGCCCAGGCCTGGCTCCCCGCCCAGGCAGCGTGGGCTACGAGTGAGCAACTGCATTAGAAGGCACTGTTTGGCCAAATCAAACCTTTTCTCCTGAAAACTGAAGCCAGCCACCAGCCGTTTCCACTACGGGGAATCAGTTTGGACACGTGGGGAGAACTGGGCAGATGGAATCGCTGTCCCTCCTAACGCTGTTGGCTTCAGTGCTCCGGACTCCATGCCAAGCGCTCGTCCCGTTCAATACCCACAAGTACCTATTCCACGGGGGGAACTGTCACGGCTCCCATTCCGCAAACGAAGACACAGGTACCCCGGCCGGTGAAGTGACTGGCCGCAGCCATCACGGCGTGGAGCAGACGTGAGAGGCGGGCGGAGGAACCAAACGGCAGGGAGGGAGGGAGGCGGCCTCCCTGCAGCTGCCGGCCTCTGCGCTGAAAGCCAAAGCGCCCGCGGACCCCCAGCCCCCACGGAGGGAGTGAGGGGCTCTCCCGCCCTCGCCCCGGGGCCTGCTCTCCTCACCTGGGCTTTACGTGGGCACTTTACTAAGCTCTGACCTAAGTCATCATGACCCAAGAAATCAGTTGACAGGCTAATTACATATGCATCAATCTATGATTATTAAAATAACATGCAGCTCTGAACCATCGCTCTGCCCGGGTGGCGTGTCTCCCGCACGCGGCCTCCAGGGCGACCGGCCTGTCAAGAACCCCTGCTTGGGCTCACGCACGGGCCCGGCCGCCCTCTGTCCCGGATGAGGACTCAGGCGATCATTCCACCCGTTGTACATTCTGTTTCTCGCAGTGGAAGGACAGACGGACAACGCCGCTCAGCCTCTGCTGATCCCCTGTCAGTCTTTGGTTCCAAAAATTAAATACTGCTTAGAAACCTAGTGTTGGAATCTCTCCACCAATCTCAAGCTATCAACTCGTTCTTTTCAGTTTAGCCTTGATTTTTGCATCATAACGTTGCTGCTCATTTAAGAGTATCTTTGGACAAATTAAACCCAACGTGAAGCCGTGTAACCAACAGGCTCATTCTCTCACTGTTTCAGGAACGTGCCAGGATAACAAGGTGGCACGAAACCAGACAGGAAGCAAACTTTCCTTTCGCACCTGCTGCGTGTGGTTTTAGCATGAGTAGCCTCAAAGCAGGGCTGGACCGGCTCAGAACCTGCGCCTGGTTCTGAGGTGACGGTCCTTTGTCGGGCGCAGCGACCCCGCGCGTGGCTGAGCTGGAGGCCGGGTGTAATTCCCGTGAACGTGGGCTGACAGCAGGGAGCTGGGGTGGTACGTGTGGAAATCCTCTCTTCTATGCACCAAGCACAGGGAGTCTTCCAGGACCAGTTAGGAATTATACTCCCGTGTTTCTAAGGCCTGAGAAAGCAAATATGCTCTTTACAAAGCTGCTATTCGTAGACTCTGCGGCTCAGACAACACCACACGTCTCAGGACGCAGCATGCGGAGCCGTCAGGGCGCTACACAGAGCCACAGCTTCAAGAAGCTCTTCTCGTTTGTCACTATGGGCGCTAACCTGGTGTTCAGTTTCTAGGCTCCCAATTTCAGCCCCACAAGGAAGCAACAACGAGGTGGGACCCGGCTGCCCGCCCCTGAGGAAGCGCAGCGTGAGGACGCAGGAGAGACGGGCAGGGCCGGGCCTGGGGCTGCCCCCTCGTAGCGCTGAGAGCCACATGCCTCCCCTTGCGACCAGGGACGAGGCTGTCCTGCGCCCAGGGCCAATGTACACATGAAAGCCACCTAAACACGGACAACATGCTTGCAGACATAGTCCAGGTCAACTGAAAAATACCATCTGTCTAAAAATATCCAGCTAATTATAAGAGATTACAGCGTCCAGAATATTGTAGGAGGTGCTCTACGAGGAGTGAAGTACCGTCAGTATTTTAAGTGACGTTAAGGTGGCGGCTCCATTACTTTGGGAAGCTAGAACCCTGGACAGCAGTGAGCGTTCACACTGCCCGGAGCCCTCCCCAGCCTTTACCCTTCCGCTCCTGCTGGAAGCAGCGAGAGTCTGAAAGTGCTGTCCTGGAATTCGTCACGCAGTTTCTCAGTCACTTGAACAGACTGCACTGCACCCCCTTTCCGTGCTGGGGACAGAGCTCAGCGCGGGGCCGCTGGCGCCCTCAGTCCCAGTGGACAAGGAGGACAGACCCACTCGACGGAGCAGGAGGACAAACTTGGTTCCTCCGGAAGGTGACGCCAGGAGTTCAACTTCCCAGTGAGTGCGGCTGACAGAAGTGGGGTGTGTTGGCTCCCCAGGAGACAGCAGGGCAGCCCGAGCCCCGGCGATGTCCTCCCGGCCCTCTCCCTACGTCGGAGCAGGCGTTGCGTCTGCCCGGGAGCTTGGTGGCAGGGCTGGATGCGGTGGATAATGCACAGGTAGCGTGCGCGTCCTTAAGCAGACAGCGTGAGCTCACCTGGATTTACGTAACCCGAATAAAACGTTCACCTCCCACCTTCAGGTACAACCAGAATGGAGAATAAAGTGGGCTTAATGAAACGAAGGTGGAGTTCACCTGAAGCACAAGCTGTTTTAAGGTGGATTCAGTGGCGCCAGCACATGCACTGTTGTGCGACTGACCCGCTCTCCAGGCTCAGGGCCTCTCCTCCCGTCCAGGAGAACAGCCTGCCCCTCCCGGGACGGCGCGCCTCCCCCGGGCCCCGGCTCCTTGCACCTGCTGTCCGGCTCCACAGACGTGCACCCACCGGACGTTTCACATAGAAGGAATAAAAAGAAATGGGCTTTTAAGTTACGTAAGATGTCTGAAATATTATGTGGTAATTCTAAATGTAAACGTGGTCAGAATCTGGGGTTTGTGGTTTAGCATGATGTTCTGGAGTTAGGGTTTCACAGACCAGGGAAATTTTGTAAGGAATCTTGAAGACTGATAGTGGTTTACCACTGCAATTAACAAATAAGAACATACAAAATCATAACAGAAAAGATATTTTAATACTAAGAAGGACACTCTCAGAATAGAAAGCTGTTCTATGAATAGAATAAACTGAGCTTTGTGAGCACACAGGCTGCCCCCGGTGAATTTCTGTCCCAGGCTGGTGAAAGCCTTGTCATGGGGCGGCTCGGGGACCGGAGAAGCTTGGCACCGGGCGGCCATCCTGGTGACACCTGAACCGAGGTAAGCTAGGGGCGCGTGCTGCCAGGCGGGAGACTTGATTTTCCCGAAAAGGTAACTTAGGACCAAAATGGATGCCATCCTGTGGCGATGAAACCTTTTGACAGCCAAGGCTGACAGGATGGAAGTCCACCTCAGGAATCAACAGAAGGGACAGAGCTCCGCAAGAGGCCCTGACGGGACACAGGCCGGCCTGGGGCGCAGGCGCAGGGGCAGGGGGCAGGGAAGCCACCGCACAGACAGGAGCTCCCTCAGCGGGCTTCTCCCCAGCTGGGCCTTCCCCACGGCTCTGCGTTCTGGGGGTGCACGAAGCTGCAGGGTCACAAACCTGACAACGTCGTTCACTCATGTCAAGTATTTTTTCAATCAACTGTCATGGTTATGAAAACAGAATACAACGTTCAATTCGCTTTTCATAACAAACCCTGAGATTATGGAAACGCACCCTTTGGGGGTTCTCCGCAGATCGTACTGGGCCCAGGCCCCGGACGCCCCACAGGCCCCGGCCAGGACACATTGGGCCCCCAGTCCCGATCTCCACGGGGCTCCAGAAAGAGCCAGGAATGCCGGCACACACGCCCTAAAGCTCACATGGAAATGCCAGGGACCAAAACAATTCTGAAAAAGAAGAACAAAGCTGGATTCACACTTCCTGATTTTAGAAGTTCCGACAAAGCTACACAATCAAGATTGGTGCTGCCATGCAGACCAAGGAAGAGACTCGGGTTCAGAGGTAACCCTGCACATGTATGGTCTGCCACTCTCAACATCAGAGGTCCACGTCCATCCGACGGGAAGGAAACAGTCTTTCCAACAAACGGTGCCGGGAAAACTGGACACCCACAGGCAAAGAATGAACCGGGACCCCTCACCTAACACCATGCACAGAAATTAACCCAAGACGGACTCAAGACCAAATGTAAGCGCTGTGATTACCAAACTCCTAGAGGAAAACATAAGCGCATTCCCTGGCTGGGTAGGTGGTGGGTTTGATTCCCGGTCAAGGCACATACAAGAAACAATCTATAACTGCATCAATAAGTGAAACAGCAAATTAATGTTTTTCTCTCAAATCAATAATAAACTTTTTCAAAAAATATTTTATTTTTTATTATTTTTAGAGAGAGGGGGAGAGAGAGAGGTAGAGAGGAAAAGAAACATCAATGCATGGTTGCCTTTGACCTGCCTCCAGCCACGGACCTGGCTGGTTATGTGCCCTGGCTGGGAATCGAACCAGTGACTTTTGGGTTCATAGGCTGGCACCTTATCCATCACCAGCCAGGGCAAAATAAACTTTTTTAAAGGATAAGAGCAAATCTTTGTATGAGGCAATAGTTTCTTAGATATAACACTAAAAACACAGCAACAAAAGATAAATGAGGTAGCTTGGCCTTCATCCAAACCGAAACCATTTGTGTTGCAAACGATACCGTCAAGAGCGTGAAAAGCCAACCCACAGACTGGGAAGGAAGACCTGCACGCACCTAGATAAGGGACAGGCATCAAAACGCCGGGTGTGGCGGACGCAGGTTCACACCTGTGAGCCTGCAGAGCCGGGTTCCTCCTACACCACTGCCAACTCCCGACCCCTTGTCCATACCGGCTGTGAAGCTCCACCCGCCCACCCCGTCTGCCAGGACGTGGCTGCTCCACAACCCCATCCTGGTCGGCTCCCTCTTCCCACCGCCCCTTCCCCTCCAATGTTCTGCACACTCTCCCTCAACGAAAGCCACCCTGTCCTACCTTCCCCAACCCCTTCTCCTGGCTCAGAACGTGGTGAAACCCTCTGACTTGCTGGTTTCGCCCCTGACCGCTCACGGACAAGGAAGGGGCCGGGCTGAGCGCAGTGACCATGTTGAAGTACAGCAACCATCCGCTCAGCGAGACGGACGAGACGAGCAGGTGAGACGCGCCGGCGACGGGCCGCCTGAGTGAGGCGCTGGGTAGGACGTTATGGGGTGACTAACCCCCGCCCCAGCCCCCTCCACCCTCCTGGTGCTCAGTGCCCTCCCGAGGGGGCGGCCCGCGCCGGGAAGGACGGGCAGAGCTACCTCCTGGCCAGCCTCTCTCCCTGACTCCCCAGCTGCCCCCATGCCACCGCCCACAGAACAGTGTCCCTACACAAACCCTGCGCTTCCTCAGGAGGAGCCCTGGTGGCATAAGTTCACGGGGAGCCCTGAAACATTCCTCCAATGGGGGTCCCCCAGGGCGCACGAAGCCCCTCCGCCAAGTGGACGCTGCCAGGAAGCTGCTTCCCGGTCGCCGGCTGTGCCGGGGGCGAGGGGGCCCCGCCGAACCGGACAGTTCGAGGTTCGGCCGAGTTAATTTCGTCCCCCACTGCGAACCCGAGGCGCAGCCTTACCTTCGCGGCCCAGGATCTGCATCTTTGTTTTTCTAGATGCCACCGTTAGACGGGGGGCAGGTCTGGGCCGCGCTGCAGCGACCACGTACAGAACCCCGCGCCGCCCGGTCTCCACCTAAAGGGACCCGGCGCAGCTCGGAGCCTGCCCGCCGCCGGTCAGAGCCAGCGCCAGCCTGCGCTCTCTGGGTCACCTGCTGGGACCTCAGGCAGGCCGGGGCCCCGGTACAAAAGGGGCTAATGATACCTGTTGGCAGCCTCACGGGAGAGGGGACAAGTTAATGAACACCTGCAAGGAGCTTTGAAGATGAAAAAGGTCCCTGGGTGCTGATGACAAACGTGTCCACCCGCCCCCTTGGGTGCCCCACTGGGCTGCAGAGCGAGTGCTCCCAGCAAACTGCTCTTCTCAGGCTGCGAGGAAGCCGGGGCAGCAGGCCGGGCACTTCGGATCTGCGCAGGTGGGCAGGCGCCGCACGGGCAGCGTGTGGGCTGTGGCCCTCCCGCCGCGCCTGAGCTGGGTGCGTGTTTACTGGGACAGCAGGCTGTCGTTACTATGGATGCCACCGTGCTGGCTATCACCTGGCTGGCAAGTTCCTGTTTCCCGCCGAAGGAACACTCTACTGAAAATGCTTCTTCCACTTCCCTTTATCAGGTCTTTGGCATTTAATTAAATATGAAGTATGGTGTAAAATTTATTTTGGGGGCCCCAAGTTTAGTTTACATTCCACTTAAGGGTTTTCCTCTTTTTTTTTTAAATAGAGAAAAGGCTCAAACAAATATTTAATCCATTTCTCACACTAAATGATAAAAGACTACAGACTGAACTGGCTTTTTCAGTTGATATTTGGCTTCACGTAAACACATGTGCACGCACATGTCTTCCCCCTAAATATTTTTCTAACCTATGTAGGCAGGACAATCTCTGTCCATTTAACTGGATACTGATAACTGCAACTCCTATCAAAATTAAATGCAAATATTCAAGGTTAATATTTTGAAAGTTTATATTTAATGAACAAAACTTAGTAGAAAATACAGGATTCATGACCACTGATACTGAATTATTTGAGTTAAGAAAGTCCACATGTCATAGAAAAGGCCAGTTTCAATACCTGAAGGCCTCACCTGAAAAATAAGATAAACTTAAGAGGAGGAAGCAGGAGAGAGGAAGCAAAAAATCTGAAAACATTGTAAGTTTAACTTTGACTTAAAAGTGTAAATGTAAGTTAACCTCTGTTTGAGATGGGCAACTCTTTTCGATATGGCATTTGTGACTTTGTTTACAAAGAACAGGCTTCTGAATGTATTGGTCTTAAAAAACCCTCTTCCACTGGACAGCCGCTGGTTTGCTCGGGGTGCAGCCATTGTCCCCACGGAGGGGAACAAGGACAGACCTGCACCCTCACGTGCCTGCCCTGGGGACCACAGCCTGCAACGCTCTAACCAAGCTCCTTTCTTTCAATTCCCTTGAAAACATTTAATCAGGTATAATCTTAAATTTTTTTTGTTTATCGGTTGATTTTAGAGAGAGGGAGGAGAGGAAAGAGAGAGGACCCTGCCTTGTTCTCCCACCTGCCCGTGCAGTCACGGTTAATGCCGTGTGAGTCCCCTGGGGCACAGGACCCGCAGCCCCAAGCCTAACACATCCGCAGGTCCAGGACGGGATGGGGTCCGGGACCCCAGTAACGGACACCGTTGGACCTTAAGCCTGACTCTGACAGTCCGGATGCTGGTGTAGCTGGGTATTAATTTAGGGAGAGGGTGTGTGTGTGTGCACGCAGGTCACAAATGAACAGAACCTCCATGTTTTCAAGTCAAGTAAAATATGTTTAAGTATTTTCTATTGTGGTTGGTGTACAATATTCTATTGCTTTCAGGTGTACAGCACATCGATTTCACATTTATACACCTTATGACGTGATCACCCTGGTAAGTCTAGTACCCGCCTGACACTGTACCTGGTTATTTCGTTACCATTGACTGTATTCTCTGGCAGCAGTAAAAATATTTTTTAAAGCACGTACAGAAGTGTCAGCAGTGCTCTCTCAAGTAAAAAGTCTCCTGAGGACCATGTCCCAAAGCGGGGGAAACGGAACCCCACGTCCCGGCAGCCTGCTGCAGCTGGCGCGCCCCTCGCTGTGTGTTGGGTCCGCCTGCAGACACTCGTTTGGACAACCACAAAATGAGCACGGACCAGCTCTCCTGCCCGGCTGCGGGGCCAAGTATCTGTGACAGCCCCTGGGACCATCCCAGGCACCGGGCAGGCGCTCTGTGCTCACCAGACACCTCCTCCCAGACGCCAGCCTCGTCTGGGAGCTGAAACCAGTGGGCAGACTCAGGAGAGCTCAGTTCGTGCCATGCAGATGCAACAATTTAGCTCGAGCGTCACAAATCATTTCAGAGTATTGTCAGGAGACGAAAAACTAAGTATTTCTAAAACTGTTCATCAATTTCTTTCTTAAGAAATACGTAAGAGGCCCTGGCTGGTGGCACAGTGGCTAAGGTGCCGGCCTGTGAACCCAAAGGTCGCTGGTTCGATTCCCAGCCAGGGCACATCACCAGGTTGCAAGCCAGGTCTCCAGCCAGGTCGGTACTGGAGGCAGGTGAAAGGCAACCATACACGGATGTCTCTCTCCCTCTCTGCCTGTCTCCCTTACCCTCTCACTAAAAATAATAAAATCTTCTTTAAAAACAAAAGCACAGAACTGGGTAAGAAATGCTGTAAACCCGCTGTGAGTTGGTGCGCATTTATACCGCGGGCTCCGCGGGCACCGCCTCCGCGGCCATTCAGCTCCGGGGCCGGCAGAGGCAGGAGCCTGGCTCGTGCTGAGGCTGGGGGATGCTGGTTTTATTAGTAATTTTGAGAAAAGTTTAAAAGTGGCTATCTTTATATATGAATTTTTAAAAATTGGAAGAAGGTAAAAGGCACTGACTAAGGCAGAAAGGGAGGCCGCAGGGCGCAGGCGAGGTTCCTGCCTCGCATGGTGGCCGAGAGCCTGCGGACGTGTGGGCTGACTGGCGCACCGCACGTTGGGGGGACAGAAGCTTGTAAGAACAGTCGGGGTCACAGCCAGGCCACGCTAGAGAGACTTCCTAAGCCACTTTCTGGGTGTCAGAAGCCATGTACACTCTAAAAAAGTATGGGGAGCCTAAAGAGCTTGGGTTACACTTATGATAATTACCAGATTGGAGAATGTTACAAATATTTACTTATTAATTCACTTAAAATTGACGATAGGCTCGTTCCATGTTACTTACGTAACACGTGAAAAGACCCACGTTTTGAAAACGAGGGAGAATGGCTCTCCTGCACTTCGGCGCGCCTCTCCGGTCGACGCGGCACAAGACAGGAGCCCCGAGTCCCAGCGTCTGCCCGTCCCCAACCTGTCTGACAGGGTCCTTGGTCGAAGTGTCTGAGCAAAAGCCCAGCCTCACGCAGATACGTTCAGCTGAAAAGGGAGGCACTTCAACAGCTTTATTTTAAAAAACCGTGATGCTCTCTGACGCTGCACAAAGATTCAGCAAGTGGTAGTTTCTCAAAGACGGGTTGCGGCGTGGACCCTGAGACCGGCTGGTGCGTGTCCGGTGACGCCAACTCCGGGGCACCTGGCACCTAACGTCACCCCCTCGCGTGTTCCGTCGCAGCAGTTGGCCGCTGCTGGCACGAAGACGCCCGTCTGTCAACGTCACCTGCCTCCAGCACTGGCAGCGGTCCCCTGGCACTGGCAGATGCCAGCTCCCTCCAACTCACGTGTCTGCCTGCAAGCTCGACTTTCGTCACAGGCGATAACCGGTGTCCCTGTTGTTTCCCCTGAGCTGACAGGCTTTGTTCCTCTTCAAGGAAATGGCTGTCAAGTATTCAAGCCCGATAACCAGCCTGTCTGTCTCGTGCTTTCGGGCAGGAAGGGTCCTGAGGAAAGTGGCCAGCTCAGCCTGCAACTCAAACAGCTGCTCGGCTTTCGGGACACGGCCTCACAGGGGGCTTCACGCGGGCTCCGTGGTCACCGCGCAGCGCGGAACAGCTGTGTGCGCAGGGCTGGGACTTCATAATAAAATCAACCAGCTCGTGCTCCTCCACGGAATCCTCAGGTCACCGGGAGCACACAGCCACCGGCGCGGGTTCCCGCCTTGCTCCATCTATGGAAGGAGGTGACCTAGGTGCCACCACTGCCCTGGAACCAGGCGTGCAAGGGTCCTTACAAAGACCCCGTGGCCTTGCAGACCCCCGGAGAGCGCCTGGATCCGCCTGTGGAGGCTGCCCTGTGAAAGACGGAGGACAGAGCTCCCCAGTGCCAGGCAGCCCCGGACACGCTCAGCCTGTCACATGCACGGGCCTGTGGACAGCCACCCCGCCCTTGCTACCAAGAGCCAGGGACCAGCCACTTCGGACGAACGGCACTTGTTCCCCGGAGCGAACCTTACTCTTCTTAACATTGTAAGTCAGAATTCTGTAAGTGGAACACAACTCTCGCGAATAAGACAACAAGCAGATACCTACCCAAATGCTGCACTGGGAGTTCACACATCCACGACAGACTGGAAACCTCACCAGTGTTGAAGTTCAAATTGTGTGAAAAATAATTAAAACTTAAAACAGTAAGATACGCGGTTATAGTTGATACCCCACTTAGTTCCAATAGCACCTCAATTAAACAACGCTCAACACAAAAAAGGAATTCAGAGGAGTTTAATATTACAAGGTTTAAAAATAGCAAATTTTTGGAAGTCAAACCGCTACCAAACAGAAAGCAACATTTGCATTAAAAACCACTGAAGGAAGCCCTGGCTGGTGGCACAATGGACAGGTGTCAGCCTGAGACCCCAGAAGTCGCTGGTTCGATTCCCAGCCAGGGCACATAATTAGGTCTCCAGCCAGGTCCGTAGCTGGAGGCAGGTGAAAAGCAACCACATGTTGGTGTTAAAAACCAACCAACCAACCAACCAACCAAACAAACCCAAACCACGAAAGGGGTGTGGCAAGTGAAGTTATCCTATTTGTGACAATCCCATATAATGTCTCTATAACTTCTAAGTAACATGCCTTGGGAATGTTATGCAAAAACTCTTTTCTTTCAAAGAGCTCAACTGGGGGCGGAGAGGTACATACATAACGTCAACCTCTTAGTTAACTGAGCAGCCGGACCTGCGGGAACTGACAGGGGCACTGGCTCACCCCAGGCAGCACTGCCCCGCAGGATACGTGGCCGACCCGCAGGATACGTGGCCGACCCGCAGGATACGTGGCCGACCCGCAGACCCCACGCGCTCTGTACGGCTACCGCCACACTCGTTCCTCCCAGGGGTGACAGGACGAGGTGAACAAGTACAGGGGGTCCAGTAGTAGAAAAATAAACAAGTGGGGTTGACGTGCTGGCCTCCGAGCGCCACGTAGGACCTAGAGAAGGGGCGACCACCGTGACCACTGACACCGAGTGAGTCTTCCAGCGCAGCCAGCACCCTTATCGGCCCCTCGCACATCCTCACTCATTTAACTCAAAAAACCCCAGGTGGCAGGTCCCCTTGCTCTCACTTCACTCCAGTTTCCAGGCTCTGAGCTGAGTTGCTGGCCGAGACTCGAGCTTGGTGGGTGGGGGGGACTCTCACCCCACCCTAGGCCTTCAGGCCCCGCCCTCGGCCCCATTCTCCCAGAGCTTGCCTTATGTTACCCTTTACCAGACCAACAAAAATGACAATAAACATCGCAAAGATGCACACCCCCAAATACCACTGGTAAGAGGGGACCGTGCTGCGGGGACAGGCGCCCAGCTCCAGGGTCTCGACCTCACCCTGTCCCGATGGTGAAGCCTGGTTGTGTCACTGCCGGCCACCAGCTTGTCAACAATAAAACAAAAAGGGAAACACAGGAAAAGCCAGAACTAGAACATAAAAGACTGTTGCCCGCCATTCAGGAAACAATGCTAAGCAATTACATTCCCTTTGCACATTTTTTCTGAAAATCGCGGTATTTCTGTCAAGCGTCCGGAAAAGTCGAACCCTCTGCGGACGCTGAGCAGACCCAGGTCCCGCGGGTGACCTTCACCGGCTGCAGCCCCAGGGGTCCCGAGGAGGGGCAGCCCCTCTGCTGCACCCGCGGGGGAAGCAGGAGCAAAGCTCCCAACCCCCCGACAGCGGCTCCTGTGGTGACGCTTCTCCCAGGACAAAGATCTAAGCCAGGCTCGCTCACTGCGCTTCACCACTCCTCTTCGGCTTTGTGTCCTTGAGCTGGACCTGACCGATGGCGGATCAAGGGCCTGGGCCGTGCCCACCTGCCCACCTGCCGCAGCAGCAGCCTGCCCGGCCCTGGCCTCCCCAGCTCAGGCGCGGCGCCCCCCTGTAAGGCGCCCCGTTGCTGGTTCTCCACGCCCCCCATTTCCACTCGCAGGGCAGGGAGGCTGGGGTGAGGGGAGGCCCCGTGTCCGCCTTCCCCACAGGGACCTCGTGCAACTTCGCATGAGCCTGACGAGTAATATTTGACCCAGTAACTGGCTGAGAAATACAGCAAATAACCACTACCTGAGTGGTCATCTAGAGAAATAACTTCATTTTCAGCTCACCATGCTTACACACGAGATGGTCTCAAATGCCAGCAGCACGGCCCAGCTGACCGTGACCTTCCCCGGAAGGCTGAGGATTCACGGAGGACACGAGAAAACTAAGGCAACAATGATGAGTACCTGGCCACCTGGTAAGTGAACGGTTCAGCAGGGAAGGGCATTCCCAAGCTCCCCTCACCCCAGGACTGTGTCTGTGGGGCTGCACAAACTCTCACTGAAGCAGGAGGTGAGTCTGAACTCCAGCCAGGCAAACACACCCCGGTGCAGGGAACGCACTCAGGAGGTGCCTGTGACAGGAGCTTTCCCAGCCCCTCCGGGACCCCACACTGCCCAGGGAACTGGGCTAACCCTGCTTCCTTCGGTGCGAAGAGGCCACCCCACTCTTCTAGATCAGACCGAATGACACTGCCCCCAGCACTGGCGGCTCCACCAAGGACAGAGGGGCCTGCCCTAGCCTGGCACGCTGATCCGCACCACAAATGCTGTTCTCCTCCTGGGCTGCCTCCAGGGCAGGGCAGGGACTTCAACTAGACTGGTGACCCTGAGGACACAGATGCCAGGATGCGACACCGCCCTGGCAGGGACGCTGAGAGGACCAGGTCAGCCCGAGGCTATAGGGCTCCAGAACAACTCTGCCACGACAAAGGGACACAAGGGGCCAGAAGGGGCATGTACCCCAACTGCTCTGCCTGTGAGGTGTCTGTCCCTCTCCTAGGCTTAAAAACACACGTCCTTGGCCCTGGCTGGTGGCTCAGTGGATGAGGCACCAGCCTGCGAACCCGGTCGATGGTTCAATTCCCAGCCAGGGCACATAACCAGGTTGCAAGCCGGGTCTCCAGCCAGATACGTGGCTGGAGGCAGGTGAAAGGTTCCCTTTTCTTCCTCCCTCCCTGCCCTTCTCTCTGAAAATAATAAGTAAAATCTTAAGGGGAAGAAAAAAAAACATACCCTTTTCTTGACTACTAACTCTACCTCTTTATTTTTCTCTTATGCTTCAACACAAGTGATACTGTCATGAAAAAAAAATGTAGAAAAGAAAACCAGGGGTTGAGCGTTGGCTGCAAGGCAGGCAGCACGATGGGAGCGACACGGCACCCCGTGCGGGGACAGGCCACCCCGTGCGGGGACACGCCCAGTAACAACACAGGCAGGCTTCACACCAACAGGCACCCCACCCCGCCCCTCGGAACACCAAGAAACGCCTTTGCACAGAGCGTCATGCCAGGTAAGCTTTACAGGTGCATTTCTAGAACACCACCTTGCAGAGAGGGACAGTTACACAACATACAGGTTCTGAATAATAGTGCATTGCTGCACCGTTCAGAGAATGAGTCACTAGTTTGAGCTTTTGAAGGGTCTTGTGTTTTTGGTCACCATTGAAACCCTTTTCCTTCCTTCCTTCGGAGGTGAGGACCAGCCTAGGCATCGCCCTCACCGGCAGGCGCTGGCGGCAGGCATGGTCTCCATCGCGAGCCCGTGTACCGGTCTCGCCAGCAGCACCGGCTACGCATCAACTGAGTGTGCAGGAAGTGACACACACAGTCCAGCTGGCACAGGCTTTCCCGTGCACTCTCCTCTAAACTTTTGCTGGGAAGGTGAAGACTTTCTCTCAACTGGTGATCCAGGAAGACTTGTGAGAAAACAAACTCTTCTACCATCAGATCGCCATTTGCCAGGAAGAATGGGGTTCCCACTAAAGAACTTGCTCTCTGGCTCCCCACCCAGTCTTTCAAAGACTCAAAGGCCAGCAAGCCCAGCAAGGACTAGAGCAAGATTACAGCAGCGAGCGGCTTTCTTGAGGCCAGAATAAGAGCAGCTGGAAGAAGGTCAGATGGCTCTCTGCTCGCCACGGCTTCCCTGCCTCGAGCCTCCCTCTGGAAGTGGGCATGAGCTCCATGCCGGGCCCAGCACCCAGCCATCAAGGGGGGGCTGCTGGACACCCCTTTCACTGCTCCCCGCAGGCAATTCACACACGCGAGCAATTGTCTACAACAGGGGCCGCCTGGACTTCTGGACGGAAGGCTCTACCGGAACACCATCGGCTCCTTTGTTTGCTGTCCACGGCTGCTTTTATCCCAGCCCAAAATAGCGACTGCCCAGAGACGGGGAACGCTGCCCGTGCCCATCGAGAGCTATGCTGTCCAATACAGTTGCCACGGGACATGTGTCTTTTTAAATAGAAAATATGGCCCTGGCTGGTGGGTCAGTGGATAAGGTGCTGGCCTGTGAACCCAAAGGTCGCTGGTTCAGTTCCCAGCCAGGGCACATAACCAGGTTGCAAGCCAGGTCTCCAGCCAGGTCGGTAGCTGGAGGCAGGTGAAAGGCAACCATACATTGAAGTTTCTCTCCTTTTCTTCCTCCCTCCTGTCCCCTCTCTAAAAATACTGAATAAAATCTTAAAAAATAAAATAAAAAATAGATTGAAAATAAAATACAAAACTCAATTGCTCAGTTGCACGAGACCCATTTTTAAATGCCTGACGGTCCCAGGTGGCCAGGGGCCGCAGCAGTGGACAGACAGCATGGAGAGACCGTTCTCGTGGGCAGTGCTGCAGGACAGGAGTTAAGTCATCAGGCTCGATTTACAGCCACTGAGTTCCAGGTTCCTCCCTCCTTCTACAGGCACAAAGTTTACACCAAGTTTCAACAGTGTGTCCCTTTCACTTTTAGAATATGCACCATATTAACGGGAGACTCTGGACTACCTGATAGAAAGGAATTATCGAGCCAATTGGGACTGATAATTGTAGTGACAGTGTTCATTTATTTGTTTCCTTGACTCTGCCCCGTGCCAGGGGACCATGAACTCGGGGAAAAAGCTGGACTATCATGGTACTCCAAGTTAGGACCCTCCATGGCACAAGAGATTAGGGCTGGACAAATACTTGTAGAGGAAATGAAGGGCCCTGGGCACAAAACTGTCACACAAAAGAGGCCACCAGAACAGGTGGGTGTTTGGGAAAAACGCTGTTAGTCCTGTGGCAAAGGTTGATAAACAGCCCAAATTTCCATTAAAAAAATCCTTTCACAAGCTCCACAGAGCCACACAACTAGCTGGTGTGGACCCTGGCTGGCCCTGTCACTGACAGCTGTGTGACCTTGGGCAGGTTCTTTCCCTGTGGGAGACCATCCCTGCCAAAGTGGGGACTCCACAGGTGCCCCAGGGAGGGGGACCTAAGCGCCGTCCTGGGCCTTTCCCAGCGTAGTTCCATCGGGCAGCGCTCCAGGGCCGTCCTGGCCAGAGCTGCTCCCCCGGGCAGGGCTGCGTCTCTGCCACTTTGATGACCCTCAGCACTGGACACACAGCAGAGCTGCTGACTGGATGTTAAACTGATCAGACTCTAAAAGCCAATATAAATACAACATGTTGCTAAACCTCTCATTAACATGCTTCCTCTTTGAAAGTTCTTATGAGTAAGTCAAAGATACTTCGAATTAGGAAATTAGAATGTACCCCATTGTTCGAACTAGAAATTGGTTTTCAGTCTCGCAAGATTTTCCCTTCCCCTTGTTAACAACTCAAGAGTCTTTCGGGTTAGTGCGCTTCACTCTTTCCCAAGGTTACAGAGCAACCAACCACCCACTCAACCAACAGCAGAAAGTACAAGCCAGCCATAATCAGGTCTTGGAATTTAAAAAAATAATCAAGGTGGTATAAGATATAAAATCAAATGACAATTTCAGAATAAAGTCATAGTTAAAAATAACTGGTACATTAAGTGTGTCTAATAAAATCAGAAAACTTACAAACCAAAAAACTATTTTGTAAGATAACTTACAGGAATAAAAATGTATACACACACACACACACACACACACACACACACACACGGTTTTTAAAATTTTATTTATTATTTTTAGAGAGGGGTAGGGAGAAAGGCAGAGAGGGAGAGAGACATCCATGTATGGTTGCCTTTCACCTGCCTCCAACTACGGACCTGGCTGGAGCCCTGGCCTGCAACCTGGTTATGTGCCCTGACTGGGCATCGAACCAGTGACCTTTGGGTTCATGGCTGGTGCCTTATTCAAAAATTTATATTTTACATGCAATACGATAACCTTATTACTAAGTCGTTAGTGTTTCAGAAATGCTAAAACACTAACTTTAGAAACTGAAACACAATTTTACATTTGTGTCTGCCGCCTGCCCTGCAGCTGAACTAGGATGACCGGGGCTCCAGTCTGACCTGCAGGCTGTCCACTGTGGACACGCATTTCTACCCACTCCAGTCAAGAGGTTTGGGGAGAAAAGCAACACGTTTCATTCCACCGATGAGGTCTTTCAGTGCAGTTCTTTCCTGGGCCCACCCTGGGATGTGAAAACTTCCGCCCGCCCTGGAGCCCCCCCACCCCAGACATGGTGCCCCACCCTTCCTCGCATGGCTTGAAAGCAGACGGACAGCCAAGCTGTCCCGCTAAAGCTGTGATATAAAATTTTAAGTGCTTGGACGAAGCTTAACATCCATTTTCTATCTCACCCAATTGTGAACAAAATTTGCATGACAAATATTTTAAAATACTAGCTAAGAATAAGAATACTACCACCCCGACACAATTTTATGTTACTGTTATTAATCACTACAGTAATTGTCTTTAAAGCTGAATTTGTTTTTAAGCCAAATTTTGTATAAACTGTAAGGTGAACTGTAATTACTAAAAGTAATCTAATGCACGTAGAAAACTTGTTGTCATGCTAAATTTTAAAGTCCAATGGCAACGCAGAGCCAACTTAAACGCAAACTATTTCCTTAGGAGCCTGTGAAAGTGTGACAATTTCAGAAATTAGGACCCATGCTGGATTTCAACGCTTCACAGCACGCGTATACGTCACTTTTAGGTTCCATAGGAGGAACGAAACAGCGCTTTTCAAGGAAGTTTTTTCTAGTGGTTTCTGCACATTTTCTGACTGCAATTCATCTTTAATTCAGGGACGCGTCCCTGACGAAGACACAGAGGCAACAGAAACTGCGGCCAGGCAACTTGGCCAGGCGCTGCCGCCCGCCGCTCCTTCCTCCCCCGCCCCACACCTTCCCCTGGCGGTGACTTCACATCCTTTGACATCAGCACGGCTCGGGAAGGGGGATGGGAGCGGGAGCCGAAAGCAGAAAAACCAGCTTTGAACTGTGCATGGAAGGCCTCTCTCTAGACTCAAATTCCGTGAGTAGTTCGTAAAATCCCCAACAGCGGGACACGCCCAGCCCCCCGTGGTTAGGTCTGCAGCGAAACGCGAGAATTCTGCCCGAAAGGACTTCCTGCTCGTCTATCTGAAGCACAATAGCCATTTACTAACCAGCCCCGAAGGTTCCGACTCAGTGAAACGCACACTAACTCACCTCGAATGTGCAGAAGGGCCCCAGGCTGGAAAGGCCCGTTGGAGTTGGCCGCATCCACCACCATCCTGCCCCCCGCTTTATTACATGTCAACATCTAGACTCGCGGGGAAGGCAATGGGCTCCTTACGGCAAGAAAGCAGCCTCCATTTTAGTTTGAAAAAAGACAAACTGAAGCTCTGCAGCTGGAGGGAACCGGCTGCCTCGTGATGTCAGCGGGCAGGGCGCCTGCCGATTGGCCGGAAGCTGCAACTTAAAATGACACTGAAAACCTGCAAATGGAAAGAGCCTTCTGTTTGGCTGTCAACGTGCAGGGGAGCCGGGGCATTTTCGGTGTCTGCAGCGTCCCTTCCTCTACAGCTTTCGGGCAAAACCTCCTCTCTTAGGGGGCGGGGCTGAGGCCCTGGCCGGGGCCAGACTGTAAACAGTGGGTTCCCAAGAGCTCCCCCCAAAAAGTGTGCGTCTGCCTCCCAGAGCTGGCACTGCCAGCAGGTCCCCTAACTGCCCGCCCCCCCCCGGGGCAGCGGTGTTCTACGCTCACCTGGCCACCTTGGATTCTCCGTTCTAAAGACTTTACTGCCCAAATCTTAGCATTTCTGCAATCGCGTTTCCTTCCTTCCTTTTTTTTTTTTTTTTTTTAAGCAAATCGCTACTGAAACACCCCACAGCCCCAGCGTGTAGGTCTGGCTCCCGTCAACCTCTCCTGCCCGCCCCGAGATAAAGCTGATCTTCTATCAATAGTTCTCTCCAGATCCAACTTTTCATTGGAGAAATTCAGTTAAAAATTTAAAAAATTAAGCTACATGGAAAATGAAAGCTTCTTTAAATAGCTAGGAGTTTTAAAAAGTCATAAAATAAAATTCAGTATTTAGTTTTGCATTTTAAAGATGTCAACATATTAGATCCTTTCACATTTTAGACATTCCGTTTAAAAATATATTTCACTGATTTTTATGGGCCGAGCAATAAAAGCTATGATTCAGGTTCCCTCCCAGCTGTCAACAGGTGAATGAAAAAGCTGTTCCAAGGAGGAAGAGGTGGTGTCTGAACGGGACACCCCGGGGAGCTGGGGAGATGCCTTCCGAAAAGACTGGTCCTGAGGAGCACCAGGTAAAAACAAGAGACTCTAAGAACTCTCTCTGGCAGGCAAAAGTGGGGAAATGAGACTTCTTCACTCGCTCAGCGAAGTTTCCCTGACCACCTTTCTCCTAACTTCTCCTACAGCCCCCACCCTCCCCCACCGGCTCCGCATTAACAAGACAAAACCCCTCGGGCTCCTGGGCCTAACTCCCCACTGGGAGCAGCGCTGGCAGGCGGCTGCGCCGAGGGTCAGGGGCGCCTGGCCAGTGCCCCTCACTAGTGAGAATGGGTTTCACCGTGCGTGCCAACAGCCATGGGAAAGCAGACGAGTGAAGGCACCCACACCCCGGCCTGCCCTCCTTCTGCGGCGCGGAGGGCGCTGCTGGAGCCCACAGCTGGCCACGACCACGGACCAGCAAACCCCTGCCCTGACACAGACGTGGTTTACAGAAACAGCCTGTGCCTGGAGCCAGGTGCCGTGAATTCAGGTGCTGCTTGCGACCCTCTGCGTCGGTCAGAGGTGGCAGAGGTGGCTCCCGGGACTCACCAGCACCCTGAGCAGCCGGGTGGGGCGTGCGGGGCTCGGTGACAGGTTCAGAGGGCGTGCCGACTGCACGCCTGCACTTCAGGGACAAGAGACCTGCCCTCAAAGGCTGCTCTTTCCCCTGGGATGCGATGGGAGAGGAGCTTGTCTTACACTGTGCTGCTGGGTCGGACGCAGAAAGAAGGAGCAAAAGTCTCCCAGGATCTTTGTATAAAACAGATTAGAAGTCAAAGGAAACGGGAAGATACTCCCTGATGGTCTCAGGTCAAAGGATCTCAGCTCAGGGATCCCCGGGCTCTTCGGAGCCCTTCTTATGCATTACAAAGTAGCTCTTAAAGAACCCAAAGGCTGATCTAAAATATAAGCAAATCAGTAACCTGGAGAAGCAACAAAACTTGAATAAAGAAAAGGTATGTTTCTGAACTGGAAGCATATTTAAATAGGCTGATGTTAATTCTTCCCCAAACCGGTTTACAGTCAAAAACTGCCTTTGTCTCTATTTTTCTGGATACTTGACAAAATAATCCCAAAATTCACCAGGAAAAATAAGAAAAAGAATGAGAACACTTCTAATTAAAAAAAAAAAGAGCCATCTTATCAAATACAAAGCATATGAATTAATGACAGTGCAATACGGGGGTTAGGAGGCTAATGGGACAGAAGCAACAGGCCCCAAACAATATTTGTGCAAGTGTAAAAATATCTGTACAAGTGTAACATTATGATAAAGAATGAATCTCAAATCAATGGAAAAGGGAAGCGTAGTTAGGTGAATGGCTAGACGTGGGGAAAATTAAAGTCTTAATTTCATACCAAATAAAATCTGAGTAGGGTTAAACAGTTAATTAAAAAAGATTGAAACAACAACCCTAAGTCTCCTGAGCCTTTAGGAAAAAAAGGGAGTGACCATCAATTCTGAAGCAGAGACCAGTAAAAACACTGAATCCCTAAGGGGTATCACTCACGTTAAAACATTTACAGATTTCCCTCCAAAAACAAACGGTGCTATAAAGGCTGCAGATGCAAGGAGTTAGTACTATAACTGACGGGGAAATCGGGCCTCAATATTTAAATGATTCACAAAAGAACGATAACTGATCAATAACTGTACAAACGTATTTCTTCACCTCTCAAATCAGTAATTTTAAAAGAGTGATAATTACTCAATATTGGTAAAGGCAACTTGTAACCCTGCCGACAAATCCATAAATGTTCTGATCCTTTTGGGAAGTAATTTGGTAATGTGTGTCAAGATTTCTTTAAGTAATTTTACTTCTGAGAATCCATTCTAGAAATGTAGTAGCCAGGAATGAGCATCTGATATCGAGGTCTGCCCTGAAAGGTGTTATAATTATATTGACATTGGCCTGATACTTTCAGAACATATGCAAACACACACATATATGTATAGAGACATATATATGTATGTGTCTCTATGTACATACAAGGTGTACATGATCAATTGGCAATAACTTTGCATCTCCTTACTTCATGTGCTTCTTGTTAATTTTGAAAAACTATGTTTCCAAGGTTATGATTTAACACCATTGTTTCAGATAGAAAGTATTAAATTCTGAGAGCAACCATAATTTCTGGACTGCACACAGAGCAAACTGCTAAGGAAATTGCGGACTTCAATAACATCCCTTTACGTACAGTTGACAACGTCAAGAAGGCGTATGATGCTGATCCTGATGTCACCACACAAAGAGGAAAACGCATAAGGTACACAAGGATCACACAAGTCCAGATATTGTGTACAGAATCCAGGAGATCATCCATGAAGATCCAGGATGTTTATCTTGACGTTTTGAGAGAAGCAGTTGTACCCCGGATGAAGCAAGTTGCAAATGGACGTCATTTTATCTTCCAACAAGATGGTGCACCAGCACATAACGCCAAAAAGGTGCAAGAATGTCTCAGTGTCAGTGTTCCTGAGTTCTGGTCAAAGGACATCTGGCCACCTAGTCCACCAGATGCAAATCCCTTACACTATTACGTATGCACGATTTGTGAGGGAGAAGGTCATCAACGGCCTCATTCCCATAATGAGGCTGTTAAAGCTAAGATTGAAAACATGATGATGTCCATGGATAAAGAAAAGTTAATAAAAGCGTGCTCAAGAATCTGAAGTCAAATCGAGTCTATTATTGCAGCCAATGGAGAATTTTCTGAACAATTTAAAAAATAATGACTATATTTATGTATTTACCTATAAGAATACATTTATTTCAAAATATAACACTTTTGTGGCATGTTTACTAAAAATTTACCAATTGATCGTGCGCACCGTGTGTGTGTGTGTGTGTGTGTGTGTGTGTGTAAATATACATAAAACCCTCCCCCAAGTATGTGTTTACTGAGTTCAGAGAGTGGGAAAGGAGGGAGGGAGGGAGGAACATCCACCGACCAGACGTGCCCCACTGGACACTGAGC
Organism: Noctilio leporinus; assembly: GCA_004026585.1. Lineage (NCBI taxonomy): Eukaryota > Metazoa > Chordata > Mammalia > Chiroptera > Noctilionidae > Noctilio > Noctilio leporinus. The sequence goes on along the minus strand of PVIW01001365.1, from coordinate 154,449 downwards.
CGGCAGCCCACACATGTGCCCCGACTGGGTGTCAAACTCACCGCCCCCTGGTCTACGTGGCACCACGCCAACCAACCGACCCCAGCCAGGGTGTGCACTGCATTTTTTTAACTTAAAATATGCACAACAAAATCCATCGTCTTACCCTCACCCCTTGCTACCTGCACAGCTCAGTGGCACTAGGTACGCTCAGCCTCGTGCAACCGTCCCCTCCGCCACCTGCCGGACTCCCCGTCCCGTCCGGCAGCACAGACTGTCCTGGATAAGCATGATGAGCTCTGCAGCTGTCCATGAACTCGACCGTTCCAGGGACCTCATGGACGCGGCATCACACAGATCTGTCCGTTGACAGGACTATTTCATTCAGCATAATGTCCTCCAAATGCACCCATGACCTCAGAATTTCTTTCTTTTTTAGGGCTGAAAAACTTCCATTCATCCCTTGGGGGACATTGATCTCTTCCAATTTTTGGCTAATGCAATAATGCTGCTATATACCATGGGTGTACAAATAGCTACGAGGGTCCCTGCTCTCAATTCTGTTGGGTCCATCCTAAAGTGAAATTGCTGGATTACATGGTAATTCTCTTTCTAACTTTCTGACAAACTTTCCACAGAGGCATGCTCATTTTCTATTCCCACCAGCAGTGCATAAGGGTTCCTATTTTTCCAAATCCTTACTTCCTCCTTTTGTCTCTTTTTTTTGATAGTAGCCAACCTACGGGGGGATGAGGTGGTATCTCACTGTGGTTTTGATTTGCATTTTCCTAAAGATGAATAATGATCATGTTTTCATGTGCCACCTATATATCTTATTTTGGAGAAATGTCTATTTAAGCTCGTTGCACATTTTTAAATAGGGTTATGTTTTTGCTTTCTTATTGTTGACTTGTCATTCTTTAGTAATTCTGGCTATCGATTGCTTATCAGATAAACAATTCTCAAGTCTTTTTTCTAGTCTGTAGATTGCCTTTGTACTTTGTTGATTTGTAGACTTTGATGTATAGAAATTAAAAAAAAAATTTAAGTAGATTTTACTGGTCATGCTGTTATAGTTGTCCCAATTTCTTCACCCTTTACTCCCCGCTGCCCGGTAACCCCCTTCCCTCCAGCAGCCCCTACCAGTTAGTTCATGCCCGTGGGTCGTGCATGTAAGTTCTTTGGCTTCACCCTCTCCTACATTATTCTATTTTTTCCTTTTTTAAGATTTTATTTATTATTTCCAGAGAGAGAGGAAGGGAGAGAGGCAGAGAGGGAGAGACACATCAATGCATGATTGCCTTTCACCTGCTGTTATTCTTAATATCCCATATATTTTGTTCCTACCGGTTATGCTTTTTTATTTTTTTAAGATTTTATTCATTAATTGTAGAGAGAAGGGCAGGGAGGGAGGAAGAAAGGGAGTGAAGCATCAATGTGTGGTTGCCTTTCACCTGCCTTCAGGTGGGGACCTGGCTGGGGACCTGGCTTGCAACCTGGTTATGTGCCCTGGCTGGGAATCGAACCAGTGACCTTTAGGTTCGCAGGCTGGTGCCAATCCACTGATCCACTAGCCAGGACCTCAGTGATGCTTCTTCTTCTTCTTCTTCTTCTTCTTTTTTTTTTTAAGATTTTATTTATTATTTTCAGAGAGGGAAAAGGGGGAGAGGCGGGGAGGAGGGATATCAACGTGTGTTTGCTTTTCACCTGCCTCCAGTCATGGACCTGGCCGGAGACCTGGCTTGCAATCTGGTTATGTGTCCTGGATGGGAATTGGACCAGCCACCTTTGGATTCACTGGCTGGCACCTTACCCACTGGGCCACCAGCCAGGGCCTCAGTTATGCTTCCTAATCCCTGCACCTGCACCATTTCCTCATTTCTCCCCCTTCACCCTCCTAGCTGACAACCCTCCCAATGGTCCCTATACCTATGATTCTGTTCCTATGCCAGTTGTCTGCTTAGTTTTTGTATTTATTATTACTTTTGTAGGTTCTGTTGTTGATAGTTGTGAGTTTGTTAATAAGAGTTAGATGATGATGAACTCCTTTACCTTGTCTGGGAAGAACTTTCTCTGCCCTTCCATTCTGAATGACAGCTTTGCTGGACAGAGTCATCTTGGCTGTAGGTCCTTGCTTTTCACCACTTTGAATACTTCTTGCCAGTCCCTTCTTGCCTGTGAAGTTTCTTTTGAGAAATCAGCTGACAGTCTTATAGGAAACCCTTTGTAGGTAAATCTCTGCTTTTCTTTTGCTCTTTTAAGATTCTCTCTTTATCTTTAACCTTTGGCATTTTAATTATGATGTGTCTTGGTGTGGTCCTCTTTCGGTTTAACTTCTTTGGGACTCTCTGTGCTTCCGTAACTTATGTGTCTATTTCCTTCACCAAATTAGGGAATTTTTCCTTCATTACTTTTTCGCGTAAGCTTTCAATTTCTTGTTCTTCTTCTTCTGGCACCCTTATGATTCAGATGTTGACATATTAAAGTTGTCCCAGAGGTTCCTAAGCCTCTTCTCATTTTTTTTCAATTCTTATTTCTTCATTCTGTACTGGCTGACTGTTTACTTCTTCCTTATGTTTCAAATCATTGATTTGAACCCTCGTTTCCTTTTCTTCACCATTGGTTTCGTGCGGCTTCTCCTTCCTTTTGCTCAGTATAGCCTTCACTTCTTCTCTTATGGGTGTCATACTCAAGTGTATCAGTCAAGTCTGTGAGCATCATTATCACCAGCGTTTTGGACTCTGTGCCTGTTAGGTTGGCATCTCCTCGTCACTTAGTTTTCCCACTGGAGCCTTGATCTGCTCCCTCTTATGGGCCACACTTCTCTGTCCCCTCAGCTTGACAGGCTCCTGCGTTCGCCTGTGTCTCAGGTAGAGCTGGCGCACCTGGTACGTTGTAAGGGGCGGGGCCTTAGTTACCCAGTGACCCGTGTCACCACACTGGGGTGCTGTGTGGGGGAGGGTCTGAGGGGGAACAGGCTGCTTGCTCAGCACTCGCCCCTTTCCAGGCCCTTCTCCCACTTCCTGTGGAACTGGTGCCCCTGTAGCTGTTGCCCTGGCCATGGTTCCCATCAAACTACCTGAGCCCTTGGCCCGTTCCTTCCCGTAAGAATCTAACCTAGAAAACGTGGCTTCACTCACAGTTTAAACACCGTTTCCTTAGGCAGATTGAATACACCAGACAGTCGGCTGGGTTTAGAGGTAGCCAGGGGCAAGGACAAAGGGACAGCACTTGTCCTGCAGCTGGCTGTCAGTGAGCCCTGCCAGTGGTCAGAAAGGGCGCACCTGTGTACCCAGGCCAGGCCAGCGGAGGGGACAAGGGGAGAGTGCGACTGGGGGGCCTCGGCTGGCTTCTGCTGTCCCCCGGCTGTGCTGGGAAACCTTTCCAGCCAGGCCAGTCCCCACGGCCCTTCCCTGTCCTGAGAAGGTGGGAAACGCACACACAGTGTGCAGAGTACACGTGATCCTCTGAGATGCTTTCATGCCAACTCCCGGTGACAAACCTGTGTTAGAAACAAGAACTTGGGGCAGGAGGGCTGGTGAAGCCGGACGGGTTCTGGCTGCCCCACGAGAGGTGAGGCCACAGCAGTTTTGTGGGAAAGAATAGGCAGAAGCCTGAGCACATGTCAACGTGTCAACGTGTCGCCCTTCAGCAGCCGTCTCTCGGGGCCCCGGACTGGGCACATGATGTGCAGACAGCCTCTGTCTATGGGGACACTTGGGACAGCAGCAGCTGTGCGGGGAGCCCTCTGCAACCCAATGTCCCCAGTGGGTGAGGGTGAACCAACGGTGGCCCAGCCACACAGGGGTGTCACTCAGCCTTAAACAGGAAGGAGATTTGGACAGACGCTACGTGGATGAGCTGTGCAGACATCATGCCGGTCACAAAAGGACAAACACCGTATGACCCACGTACGGGGGACCTGGGGGAGCTGACATCGCTGGGCAGAGGGGGGTGCCAGGGGCTGTGGTGGGACGCGGAGAGCGCGGTGCAGGCACATGGTGCTGTGGATGCATGTAAGGCCACTGGACTGTACACTTAGGAATGGTTAAAATGACAAACATGCTACAAAGATTTTAGCACAGTTTGAGAAGGTAAGGCAGGCTCAAGTCAGGGCAGTTCAGGAGACACTGGAGGAGACAGAACTGCCTCTGGGAAGGGCACCGAGGAACCCCAGGCCCACGGGGCCTGGAAGGACTGGACAGAGGGTGGGACCGTCCTCGAACGAGTGTGTGTGGGGAGGGAAGGCGGGGCAGGAAATGAACAAGCTGAACGGACGGTGCTGGGAGAAACCCAGGGGAGGTCTGGGGAAGCCCGAGCTAAACATCCAATGTGTGACTACAACCAAACCCCAGTTCTGCCCACAGGGTCTTCAGAGTATGACAAGCAGAGGCCCAAGATCATGCTAGAGCAGCAGCCCCATGTGTGGCCTGAGAGGGGGCAGGCTGTGGCTGGCGGCTTGGCTCGGGCTGTCTGACGGGAGACCATCTCACGTAGCACAAGACTAGCCCGACGGCACCTCCGCTGCCCCGCCGCTGGCAGAACGCACCCAGAGGGGCCGGAGCTGGGCACCACAGAGAGAGGGTCGACTGGGTCTGTCTGTTCTGGAGGGCAGGGGCCGTCTTTGGTCATGTCATCATCCTGACCACTGCCCCATGCTCCGCATAACCCAGGTGGTCAGAGAGTATGTGCTGGGCACTGACACCTGCCTCCTCATGCCCAGGGCTGCTTCTGCTCATTATTGTGTCGGGAGAAGATGTGACAATCAAGACATGACTGGAGACACGCCTGGACCACAGAAGGAAAGTGGGATGGAAAGAGTTCACACTCTGGGAATGTCTCGCTCCATTTCTGTTCTTTTTCAACCCATAGGCAAGAGGTTCTAAACAGCTACATCAGCCCTGGCAGGTGCGGCTCAGTGGAGAGAGGGCTGGCCCTCAAACTGAAGGGCTGCTGGTTCGATTCCCAGTCAGGGCCCAGGTCTGGGTTGTGGGCCAGGTCCCCAGCTGGGGGCGTGTGGGAGGCAACCACACATTGACGTTTCTCTACGTCTCTTTCTCCCTTTCCTCCCCTCTCTCTAAAAATGATAAATTAAAAAATAAAAAAGCTTGGGCCCTGGCTGGTAGCACAGTGGATGAGGCGCCGGCCTGTGAACCCAAAGGTCGCTGGTTCGATTCCCAGCCAGGGCACAGAACCAGGTTGCAGGCCAGGTCTCCAGGTTCGTAGCTGGAGGCAGGTCAAAGGCAACCATACATGGATGTCTCTCTCCATCTCTGCCTCTCTCCCTTCCCTCTCTCTAAAAAAAATAAATAATTTAAAAATTATTAAAAATAATAAAAATAAAAGAGCTTGGCTATACAACTACATCATTCATTTTTAGGGAGGAAAACAATCCACATGGTGGCAAAACTTTCAACTGTAGCAGAAAGAAAATGATGCTGAGTGAGGTTGAAGTACTGTATTTTCATGGAGGAGGGGCAAGAAACATAACATTTCAACTGTCACACCATAGCCAATTTTTAAAAATTCAAGTAAATTCTCCCAGCAACAATGTGGCAACTTTTTTTCACAAAAGGCCTAATATTTAGCAACTACATTTCTGCCTCAGGGTCTCCAGCTAATGGTCATTAAGTCCTACTTTTTTCTGTTACAACTTCTAACTCTTCCCAGCCTTTTCTAAAACAGAGAGAATGCTTCAAGAAAGGGTCCATGGTTAATTTACTCTTCCCATAAATCATTAAAAAAATTACTGTTAACATTCATATTTATTTATCTATTTACTGATTGATCTTAGGGAGGGAGGGAGAAACATCGACGTGCTGTTCCACCCACCTATGCATTGCTGACTGGTGTTTGTACGGCCCCTGACCAGGGATCGAACCTGTAACCTTGGCCTATAGGGACGATGCTCCAACCAACTGAACTACCCAGTCAGGGCTCTTCATTTAACATGTAACACTTCTAACTTCCAGACCAAAAATGCTGAACGAGGAAACCAATTCAGAAAAAAAACAACTGAGTCAACAGGGCTTGGAGACGCAGCACTATTTTACAAAATTATTGAAATAGAGGTGACATAAAATATTGTTAGTTTAGGTGTACGATAACGCCTTGGCCTTTTTACCCCTTACAAAACGATCATGAAGAGAAGTTTAGTGATTATCTGTCACCGCAGTTATTAGCGAATTATTGACTATACTCCCTATGCCACACCTGACACCCCGTGACTGACTGACATGACTGGGATTTTGTCCACTTCCACCCTTCACTGGCTTTGCTGCCCCACTCAGCCCTCGCCCCGCTGGCAGCTGTTCGCTTGCTCTGTGTCTGTGACTGAGCTGCTTTGTGTCTTAGGTTCCACACCTAAGTTAAACCATATGGTAGTTCTATTTTTCTGCTTATTTTACCCGCCTGTTAAGTAAATGAAAACCGGAAACACGCTTTTCCATTTAATAAATGACCACTGAAGCGTTTAGGCGACCCGGCGCTGGGAGGGTGCAATGGACAGGCTGTCACACGCGCTGGGCAGAGTAGGCGCCACCTCTCTGGACGGTAGGCACAAGGTTAAGGGCTCTTGAAAATGCACGGTCTTTGATTCAGTACTTCTGTTCCTTGAATCCAGCTTTAGGAGAGGTTCGAAGAAGTGAACAACAAGAACAAAAGACTTACATTACAGCGCAGTTAAAATCTTTTTTAAATAATTACTTTTTTAGAGAGAAGGGAAGGAAGAGCGAAAGAGAGAAGCACTCATGTGTGGTTGCCTCTCACACGCCCCCAAGTGGGGACCTGGCCTGCAGCCCAGGCCTGTGCCCTGGCTGGGAATCGAACTGGTGACCCTTTGGTTCACAGGCCCGCGCTCAATCCACTGAGTCAACCAGCCAGGGACAAAAAACTTATTTATTTATTTGTTTTTTGAGAGCAGGGAAGGCAGGGAGAAAGGCAAGGAGAGAAACACTGATGTGAGAGGGAAACATCAATCAACTGCCTCTTGTATGTGTCCTGACTAAGGACAGAACCCACAACCCAGGCTGCGCCCTGACCCGGACTCAAACCAGCAACCTTCCACTTTGCAGGATGACGCCCAACCAACGGGGCTGCTCTGGTCGGGCCTCACAGCACACTTTACAGCAGCTGAAAACCTGGGAGCCCACCGAAACGGTGGCCAAAAGCCACGCTTCCATTTCCATGAAAGCCAAGAATGAGCAAGCATGACCCTTCACCACCACAGAACCTCTCACTGAAATTGTCAGTCAACTCCAGAAAAAGTCAGCACAGGTACAAGAACAGGAAACGAAGAGGCGCAATTATCATTACTCACAGATCTAATCAGATACGTCGAACATCCAAAAGCAGCACCTGAAACTGCTGCAGATGCTAAGTCCGTGTGCAAGGCTCGGGCCTGCGCCTTCATGCAAACACTTAGCAACTATGTCGACGACAGAGTGGGAGAGGAGACCCCATTTGTTGTACCAACAATAACAGACTCTCGGGGCGGACATTAAGAAATGTGCAAAGCCCACAAAAGGGAAACTTAAGAACACCGTAAAGGAATGAACTGCCCTTGAGCGGACAGGAAGATGGGGTGGCTCCTACCCTACGCAGGGGAAGGCAAACGTGCTTGGGAAGGAAACCTCCGTGATGTTTTAAATCCGACGGGATCCCAAACACAGCAACAATGAAACAGGCCAATTCAAAGTGCCCGCTGTTCCGAAGCATATCTATATCGTTCCTGTGAACTGATGTCATAGGAGACAGCAATAATTGTGTCGATGGTGTTAGAAATAAAGACTGTCGGTGTAAGATAATGACATCAAATTATGAAAAGTCAAGAACAAGTTACAACTATAATGGTAAAGTTGAATTAGAAACATCCATGTGACCACATGACTAAAAACGTCATTTACATGTACATTCTGGCTTTTTCCATTGAAAGCACCTGAAAGCAGAATCAGCCGGGCAGCAGCAGGCTGGCCGCTCACCACTCCCTGCTCTGGGAGGAGTCGGGCTCTGTGGAAGCTCCGACCCCAAGTCTGGGCAGGGAAGACGCAAGCCAGAGGGACATGAAGGAATCAAATGCTGACGCAAATGAAGCCACGGCAAAAGCAGGCAGGAGCAGGCCCGAAGGGCACACAGTGGCTCAAATTATGGACCTGCACATCAGCAAAGTTAACGATTTGGGTAGATTAAAACGCACCGAAATCAACAAAATCCATGAGTCTACAAGATAGGCAAAAGAAAGCCAGAAAAAACGTTTCGTCTTCACCACTGGAGGGAAAGTGGTAAGAAAAGGCAAAGAATTAGGCTTATCCCGACTCTGCAGTAGGAACTACGAGAAAAGATATGCCAACATCCCCTGCTGACAAGGAAGGGCTCCACGTTCGGAAGAGCGCCAGGTTGAATGCTGACACTTCCAGCGAAACCGCGGATCAGGCGAGGCCGTCAGCGTCATGCACACAAGGCACACGCGGGTGGTCACACACAGACGCTGGCTGGTGGCTGCGCTCACCCGTGCCGCGCTGATCACTAGCAAGCACCTCCTGAGTTGCAAAGAAAAACTCCACAGTCAATGGAGAGTTAATCTGCCACCACCTGTCCCCAAGGGTAAAATTAGCATCACTTCTACGCTCACTTCATAATCGGCATCTCCCATGATGCCACACTGCCGTCCAGGTCACAGTGTCTTCCCTACGCGATCCACACAGAAACCACGTAGAAGGGGGGCTTGTTTACTGACAACCAGCCCAGCTAACTTAACTAGCTGTCACCAGTGTTGTGGCTGCTGTCACTCAGACTGGTAGTGACCCCAGGTACCTGGAAGAAGCAAAAACAAATCCCTGTGGGCCAAGATACTTTCATTCTAGGTTTTGATTGATTTCAAGTATTTGAGTACAATTAACAAGTCAGGCACACATCATGAGTGAACTGCGACCAGGGCTTTGGACACCAGAACTGTATGACAAAGATTACATAGAAAGCAATTGTGCTTTCTACACTTAGAGAAATGACACATGTTATGGTATTTGCAAGAGAATAGGAAAATACTTTCATAATCGAAGTGCAGATGAAAAACAGAACTTGCAAAAATGAAAAAAGCATACCTGACGTTAGAAGTTCAACAGGTAAGGCTGACAAAATGCACTTTAGGACTGACCTGAAAACTCTTTAACAAGGGAACAGAAACTGAATGGAGGTTAGAAACTTGCATAGAAACGTAACAAGGTCATTTTATGTCCACTGACTATAATAACCATCTTTGGTTGCATTTTATATTTCATTTCTAAAAGGTTTTACTTATTTATTTTTAGAGAGAGCAGGAGGGAGGGAGAAAGAGAAAGAGAGACATGGATGGCTGTCTCTCCTACATGCCCCAACCAACTGAGCTACACCAGTCAGGGCTATACTTCATTTTTGTAGTAATCTATTTTGACTGTGTTTTTGAAAATATTAATCCATGATAAACTGAAGATTAAGGAAAATAATATTATCAAGATGGATAATGTTGAGAGATTCTGATCAAGAGTATAGCTGGTAGCCCTGGCTGGTAGCACAGTGGATAAAGCACCAGCCTGTGAACCCAAAGGTCGCTGGTTCGATTCCCAGCCAGGGCACATAACCAGGTTGCAAGCCAGGTCCCCAGCCAGCTTTGTGGCTGGAGGCAGGTGAAAGGCAACCATACATTGATATTTCTCTCTCTGCTTCTCTCCCTTCACCTCTCTGGAAATAATAAGTAAAATCTTAAAAAAAAAAAAAAAAAAGGAATTAAAAATAATTTTAAAAGAAAAAAAGAATATAGCTGGTCAACAAAAAGGCTGAAAAATACAGATGGGGATTAAGGAATAACAGTAAATGAAAAAGTCCAAACATATTTGATTAGCTCCAAAGAAAGAAAGAAGACTAATGTAGAGATAACTGAAGAAATAACAGCCGGGAACTTTGCACTACAGGAGGAAATATAACAATCCACAGATTCCAGATTAATCCCCCCGAAAATTGATTTAAAAAATAAAAAAATCAAACCCTTGGACCCCAGCACTGGTACTATTGAAAAACCAACGCCAGAGGCGAAAGTCAGAACAGGGGTCAGGAATCCCAGCGGCAGGGAGAAGTCAGAGGCATAAAACGCTTCTCTCCGTGCCCTGGAGGACAGTCGTTCAGCCTGCACCCCGCTACTCACTGAGCACACTTCAGGAATGAGGGCAAAATAAACACATCTTCTGGGTAAACAAATTCCAGAATCTGCCACCAGTAGCCTCTTGCTGAGAAAATTCTAAATGATACGTTTAAACAGGAGGGGAGCGGCTTGGCGTCTGAGATACAGAAAGTGAGTTGCCAAAAGGACGGAGGATGAAGTGACCAGCAGGCGGGTTCATCTAAGGGTCCCTGACAATGAACGGACTTTAATTTTTAGGTTTACAGAAAAACTGAATGTTAAGTACCCCCCGCCCCGTTTCCTCTGTTATTAACCTCTTGCGTGAATGCGGCACATTTGTTACTGTTAACAAACACTGTTATTAACCAAAGACCATCCTTTATGAAAGGCAACCATACACTGATGTTTCTCTCTTTTTTCTTCCTCTCTTCCTTCCCCTCCTTCTGGAAATAATAAATAAAATCTTAAAAAAAAAAAAAAAAAAAGACCATTCTTTACGTCAGGGCTCACTCTGCATTTGTAATTCCTGAGGGTTTGGACAAAAGCAACCGTCATCCATGTGGTCACAATTTGGTGCCACAGGGCAGAGTTTCATGCCCTGCAACTCTCTTGTGCTACGTGAATTCATCCTTTCCTCCTCCCCACCCACAGCCACTGATGTTTGCTGTCTCCGTGGTTTTGTCTTCCCCGGAAGGTCTCCTACAGGACACAGCCTTATCAGGCTGGCTTCTTTTGCTGAATAACATGCCCTTACGGTTCCTCTGTGCAACCTTTTCATGGCCTGATAGTTTCTTTCTTTTATTTATTTATTATTATTTTTTAGCTTATTTCTTTTTATTGCTGAAAAATATTCCACTGTCCAATTGACCAGCTTGTCCATTCATTCCACAACTGAAGACAACATCTTGATTGCTCCCAAGTTTCAGCAGTGAAGACAAGTGTGGCATCGTTTTTAAATCCCTTCGAATTCTTGCATAAATCACACAGAGCAACTGGACAGCAAAACCAAAGACCCTGGCCAGCACCTACAACAAAAATTGCTGAAAACGTGTCCCCATACACAGGTGACCCGCACACAGACTTTCTGCAGTTACAGACCTGTGTGCTGTCAGCACGGTGAGGGCTGGCCTTGGAGACCTCCGACCAGAGCTGGGTGGGTTGCGAGCCCATCTGGGGGCGGCAGCGAATACGGAAGGGTCTGCACCCTCCAGCGGGTAAGAGCAAGGTGGCCAAGCTAAGTCTGGGGGTGCTGAACCCATCTGAGCCCGTGAATCCTCGAAACTCAGTAGCGGAGGCCCCCTTGCGGAACTACTCCATACTGGGGAGAAGCTGCTGAGAAGAGAAAGCAGCTGGGGACAGAGGGAAAACGGAAAAAGCAGGGCCAGACAGAAGCAGGGGAGGAGGCAGAAAAGGGAGCTAAGAAGGTGAGCTGCCCTATTTTTGAATATTTCACAAAAATAACCTCAGCTACAACTCTGGAGCCTAAGTCCCTCCTCTCCAATCGATCAATCAATCTCACATACACGCTCGAGGAGCAGGAGGGATCAACGTCCTACACAGAATGATGACAAGGGAAACAAGGAACAGGTTGACATCTCTCCAGACAGTAAGTACGGGATGTCAGAAAGACAACCCACGTACGACATAAAAACTGTAACTTACTATTTCCAGATGAGCCAAATACATTCAAGGAATACAGAATGTGTGAAAGGACTACATGAATCTTTAATGAAAAAACACTCAGAAATAGGTAATATAACTCTGTAAATAATTAAAAATAAAAACATAATTGAAAAAAGATGAACTATAAGGAATAAAAGCAAATGAACACAACATAAAATGTCTTATAAGAAATAGTACATAAATACAACAACAATAAAATTAAAAAAAAAAAGAAATAGTACATAAAAAATATGACTTAGAAAGAAAAGAAAAGCATAAAGAGAAACAACAAATGTAAAAAGGGGCAAAGAAGATTCAATATTTATACAATAGGAGCCTCCACAGGAGAAAATGGAAGGAAACAGAACAAATCCTCAAAATAATCACCCGAGAAAAAGATCTGCTACTACACATAGAGGAAACATGACAGGCATGTGGGAAAACCAACCCAGAATGATACATTCTGAAATGACGGGGCTTTAAAGAAAAAACCCCAACTAGGCATGAAAGCAAACAGAGAAAGACCCCGTGCCCTGTGAGGGACAGAAAATGAAAGTCACACCAGCTTCTGCCAACAGCGTTTATCACCAGAGGAACCGGAGGGAGGGCCTTAGGACTCTCTGGAAAAGCAAGTGCGAGCCCAGGATTTTCCGGCCAGACGTGCTCTCAGCCTGAGGCTGTGAGGGCAGCGCGGGTGCGGAGGCCAGGGAGCCCCACTGCACATGCTCCGCCCCCACAGCGGCGCTCTGACAACAAGCAGAAAGCAAAACTATGAACACGGGATGGGGAAGAAAATGAAAACATACAAAAAATGTTAACCTTTCACTCCTCATGTTGATTATAACATTGGTATCATCTTTCAGAGGATATTTTGTGTTCAATGTGGAATAAAGTAAGTGAATAATGATCTGATGTTTAAGTTCTATTATCTCTGATGTCCTTGAGCACCAGAAATCTTGGTGTGGAAAAAAACCCATCTAAGACAGAGGTTAAATAAGTGCCTGACCACCTGAACTCCAACTGAAAACGTCAGACAGACTCCTGATGTGCTACATCCTAAAGACATGCGTTTTCTCGTTTGGTCCCCTAGAAAGGCCTGCAAACAATGACCATGCCAAGATAACGTGAATCCCAGCGCCTAGGCCTGCCCCGGGTGAAGTTCCTCTGCTAGGAGGCAGGGCCACGGAAAACCCACCCCTCTGGGAGAGTGCCAGGGCAGGGAGGGAGGCAGAGAGGGAGAGAGACATCATGCACGGCTGCCTTTCACCTGCCTCCGGCTATGGACCTGGCTGGAGACCTGGGTATGTGCCCTGGCTGGGAGTTGAACCAGCGACCCATGGGTTCACAGGCTGGTGCCTTATCCACTGTGCCAGGCAGCTGGAGGCAGGGGAAAGACAACCACACATGGATGTCTCTCTCCCTCTCTGCCTCCTCCCCTGCCCTTCTCTCTAAATGAATAAAATCTTAAAAAAAAAGAAGAAGAATGGTGATAGGATAACTCCTCCGTCCCAGACCCATGTGTGGTGGCCAGCCTCTGAAGGGTACTGGGAGGGCCCGGTCACCACACATTCCTTTCTCCCTCACTGCCCGGGTCCCCCGCTGGGACGGAAGCTGGCTCTGCGAGAGCTGGCCCATGTGTGCGCACACATGTGCGTGCGTGTGTGTGTGTGCATGTGTGCGTGCGTGCATGTGTGTGCGCGTGCACGTGGTGCCCCAGCACCCGGCACAGGTGCTCCGCACGGTGCTGGCTGAATGAAGGGCAGCGTGGGAAAGGCCTGGACTATCTGGGAGGGGAGCGCTCCTCCAAACTGACCCGGGGGCACGTTTGCAGCACACAGCTAAAGCGAACCGAGTGGGCCACGCGCTGGAAACTGCGGAGTGGGTTCCGCGAGGCCGTAAGTCCCTCCGTCCCCCCCTCTACCCCTCCCGCCATCCACCCGCGGCATCGGCATCAGGCTCCCGAGGTCGCACAGACTGCACATTGATTGTAAAAACCCGCTTATTAGTATGTGAGGTATGAAAAGAATCTGGTGTTTTTTCATGTGTATACGCTAGTCTAGGATTTTAGTAAACACAACGTTTTCAGAGGTTCACATTTGACTTTAGTTCAGGGTCCTTACCCTATTTTCTTTAGTAAGGTTTTATGTCCTTAAATTCAAAGTCTCCTAGAGGATCACTCTTGGGGAATGAACAGCAACTGCCGTTTGGGGGGAAGTTGAAGGGAAAAGCTCTATTTTCCGACTCACCTCACACAGGAAGCCTCTGGGTAGGGCAACCAACAAAGACTCAAATGTAAAAACAGTCCACCCAGGACTCTGATTCCAGTCCTCACCCTCCAACACCAGGAAAACAGGGTTCTGCCATGGTTTTCACATTACTCTGCCGGGGTGGCTCCTTTCTGAGCGGCGGAGCTCGGAGACCAATGAAAGAGAAGAAATACCTCAAAGAAAACTGGCTAGTTTAATGACAATGAGTATGAGAAGCGTTTATTTTTTAGTGTGTGATACCTATGAATACGTCCATGGTGACATTTTCACCTTACGGAGCTCTGGAGTTTAAAATGTTACTTGAGTAAGTTGACGGCACGCAATCTCACAAGAAAACTCAAAGAAGAAACAGTCCTACCCAACGTAAGCACAGCAAAGGTGTGGGAAGCTCATCAGCACGGTGCCCCCTCCCCTTCCACCAGCAACATTCAACTTGCGAGGCGGGACGTAGTTACCTTTTAAGGGCGGCAGCTTCTGGAGCTCCCTGTTGCTGCTGGCGCTGAGCCTGGAGGAGTTCTGCCGCCTGTCTTTCCTCGCCACCGGCTGAGGGGTCGGCACTTTTATTTTACTGGACACCGCAGACGCCACAGCAATGAGACTGTTTTTCCTGCTGGCAATCTGATAAAATAAGAACAGAAACACGAAAAGGTCGCGCGACTTGACTTCACAGCAACGTTGGAACGAGGAAACGCACACAAACGTGTTCCACGGGCACAGCCGCTTCCGCCCTGCTCTGCACCATGTGCTTCTGTCGTTTCTGGACGGGGCTCCTTCCCACCTCTGTCATGCGTGACGTCGAGAGACTCCCAGACCCCTGATGTCCTTCACCTCCCTCTCGACTTGTAAGTACTTACCGTACAGGCTGATGGATGTACCCACACGCACACGCACACTCATGGTAATGACCCTCCAAAGACGTTCACATGGAACCCCTGGGACCTCGCTTGGCAAAGTGGATTCTGCAGATGGGCTGACGCTGAGGACCCGCAAGGGGAGATGATCCCGGGTGTCAGTGGCCCCTGTGACCATGCAGGTCTCCGTAAGGCGGGCGCAGGCAATGGGACGACAGAGCAGAGGTCACACAGGGACTGGCACGCACCTCGCTGCTGCCTCCAAGAGGGAGGCAGGGACCATGGGCCCAGCAGTGCAGGCGGCTTCTACCAGTTGGGAAGGGAGGGCAAGGAAACGAATCTTTCTCTAGAGCTTCCAGAGCGAACTAATGACGCTGGCAGCTGAATTTCAGCCCCATTTCAGACTCCAGCCCCTGAAACTGCGACACAAAGTTTATGTTGTTTCAAGCCACTTAGCGGCCATTTGTCCAGCAGCAGCAGGAAACTAACATCGCGGGACCCTCACAGGACGGCCTCCCTCCCGGGGAGCAGCGCCGGCTGGAGGGGCACGTCGGGGAACAGGGAAGCGCCTCTCCTGGCACGGCCGGCCCCACGCCGCACGCGGCTTCCCGGGAGAGAAGCAGCGCCCGGGAGGAGGGCGCGTGCCGGGCCAGGGCCCTGCCATCGGGGCTCGGGGAGCCTGCGGGCGTGGTCAGCTGGGTTCCTCCTGGGCGAGGGGCTCGCTCTCCCCGCCCTGCAGGCTGCCCAGAGGAACGAAGAGCAGACAGACCCCCACACGTGCTCTGCGAAAGCCAACCACCCTGGCTAGAAACACTAACCCATGAGCCCCTCCAGTCACGCAGGGCCAGGGAGGGCCGGCCGGCGGCCTAAAGCTGGAACTGTTGAGCTCTGGACAGAGTTTGCTTCCCGCCAGGAGCTGAAGGGCACCTTCCGAGGCATCGGAGGGCGTCTGGACAGGAGCAGCACCCGCCCCGCCCCACCCCGGCCTGGCTTCTCCCTCCCAAGGGTTCTGCTGCTGACCTTTCCTCCTCAAAAGCCCCACCCTCTGCCCTCCACGGGGTCCCCACGCAAAACCGTCCACTCGGCTCTCCAGACGCCCCTCGAGGCGCCCAGCACTTGCTGCAGTGTCAACAGCCCTCGCACAGGGCCTGTGCCCGCAGTGGCGTCTGCATGCGGAGTCAGCGCCACGCGCGTGACGCCCTGGATGGCGGGGTCCAGCTGGGCTCACCGCTGCCCCGGCCCCGCGAGTGCCCACGTGGCTGTCACGCAACGGAAACAGAAGTCTGTGGCCCACTGCAGGCCACGCTGCGGCTCTGCTCCCCAAAACTTCCTGACCCGACGCCATGTCGCCCATTCCCGTGGGCCCTGCTGCCCTCACCTGCCCTGGGCTCCCCTCCTGAGTGCCCTCCTTGGTGCAGGCTGAGTGACCTCCAGGGAAGACGCTGGTCCCGCGTGCAGCGCCTCGAGCTAAGCGGTGCCTACAAAGGCCCAGGCCCTGGGCCAGGCCTCGAGCCTGCTTGGACACCCGCTCTGTCCTGCTGCGTCCCCTCACCCCCTCTGGTGCCCAGCCGAGCTCGGCATCCGCTGCCCCCTCCCCCAGCCGGGCTGGGACCTGAACTGCACATGCTGATTACAGGTGGCGTCCCCCACGAGGACAGCTGCCAGCTCCGCGCAGACACAAGGCTGCCGACACCGGACAGCGTCTGAGGGGCCCACAGGGGCGGCAAGGCCCCTCTGAGGGCACGTGAAGACCTGCAGGAGGGAGAAGTGTGCATGTGTCTGTGTGTGTATGCACACATGCGTGTGTGTGTGTGTAGCAGTGTCCAGGCAGGTGTCACCAAGAGCTGAAGGGCTCAGCATGGCCACAAATCACAGCAGAGTGCCAGGCGGGCACAGGGTGAGCCTGGAGTAGCTGTAGGCCCCCCCAAAACCACCAGCCCAAGTCACAGCATCTGACCTTTATCTCAAGGGAAACTTGAAGCCAAGTGGAAGCATCTGAGTGGGGTAATGACAACCACCTTTCCCTTTTCTTCAACTATATTTTTTCGGTATGTTGTTACAGCTGTTTCAATTTTTTCTCCTTTGCCTAACCTCCACACAGTACCCCACTTCTCTCCAGCAATCCCCACTCAGTTCATGTCCATGGGTCATCGTGTGTAAGTTCTTTGGCTTCCCTCTTTCCTATACTATTCTTAATGTCCCCATCTCTTCTGTACCTACCAATTATGCTTCTTGATCCCTGCACGGTTTCCCCGTTTCTCCTTCTTCCCCTTCCCTGCCGACAACCCTTCAGATGATCTCCACACTTACGATTCTTTTCCTGTTCTAGTTGTTTGCTTAGTTTTTTACATTCAGTGTTGATAGCTGTAAGTTTGTTGTCATTTTAATGCTCATAGTTTCGATTCTCTTTTCCTTAAGTCCCTTTAACACGCCATACCATAAGGGCTGGGTGATGATGGACTCCTTTAGCTTTACCTTGTCTGGGAAGCAATTTACCCTCCCACTCTGAATGACAGCTTTGCTGGATAGAGTCATCTTGGTTGTAGGGCCTTGCTTTTCATCACTTTGAATACTTCTTGCCAGTCCCTTCTTGCCTGCAAAGTTTCTTTGGAGAAATCAGCTGACAGTCCTATAGAAACCCTTTTGTAGGAAACTGTCTTCTTTTCTTTTGCTGCTTTTAAGATTCTCTCTTTATCTTTAAACTTTGGCATTTTAATTATGATGTGTCTTGGTGTGGTTCTCTTCGGATACAACTTGTTTGGGACTTTCTGTGCTTCCTGGACTTGTCTATTTCCTTCACCAAATTTGGGGAGTTTCCCTTCAGTATTTTTTCAGGTAAGTTTTCAATTCCTTGCTCTTCTCTTCTCTTTCTGGATCCACTATGATTCAGATATTGGCACATTAAAAATTGTCCCAGAGGTTCTTAAACCTCTCAATTTTTTGTTTCCTCTTTCTGTTCTGGTTGAATGTTTATTTCTTCCTTTTGTTCCAACCCCCTGATTTGAATCCCGGCATTCTTCCCATCATTGTTGGTTCTCTCTATATTTTTCTTTATTTCACTGTGTAACCTTCATTTCTTCCTTTATTTATTAATTTTTGCCATACTCAAGAAGTTACCCGAGTATCCTTATAACCAGTGTTTTGAACTCTGCATCTGACAGGCTGGCTGTCTCTGTTTCATTTAGTTCTTTTTCTGGCGTTTTGTTCTGTTCTTTCGTTCGGGTCAACTTGGCAGCCTCGTGAGTTCGGTCTGCGTGTGAGGTGGAGCTGCTCTGACTGCGTCTGAGCAGTGGGGCGACTGGAGAAAAGACGCCTGTAGGTCGTGTGGGGCGGAGCTTGAGGTGATGAGCAGGGCCTCTCGCTTCACCCCTTTGGAGCTCTTTGGGGGTGGTACTCAGAGAGGGGACAGTGCTGCTGCCTGGTTTCTGGCAGGCTGCCTGGCCCTCGCCTGTTCCCAGCCACTTCACCCACTTCCCTTATGCGACTGGCGCTCTTCCAGCTGTTGCCCTGGGGTTTGCGTATGTCCTGAGACCACGAAGGCCTGTAAGCAGCAAAATTCCGGCATTTTCTTTTGCCACCCTGTGTGGGACCTTTAAGCATCAGTGGCAGTTTCTTCCACCACCCCCATCGGTTTTTACCGCCAGAGGTGACGGGTTAATCTTACGGTGCTGGAACCTGGGCTGCGTGGTCTGCCCTGGTGCTGGGACTGCTTGCTCCCAGGGTGTCCCTCCAAGTTTTACCCTCCACAAGGGCAGGTGGGGCCACCTGTCCGAGCCACACCGCCCCCCCCCTCATAACTCCGCCCCTCCTACCCGTCCGGATGAACGTTAAATCCTTGGTTGTTAGACTTCCCCGCAGCTGGATGTTCTGATGGTTCTGGTTACTTGTTTTGAGATGTGGTGTAATTCTTCCTACATTGTACGAGGAGGCGAAGCACATCTACCTACACCTCCATGTTTCCTGGATGTTCCTTTTTTTAAATCATCCTTTGGGGACACTTTTTACTGCTTTTAGAGAGAGAAAGAGGAAGCGAGAGGAACACCGATGTGAGAAAGAAGTGTTGACTGGCTGCCTCTCGGAGACAACCGGGGAAGGGATCATCAACGCCCAGAACCCAGACCAGGGATCGGCGAGCAGAGCTACAGCCTATGGATGCACCCCGACAGGGACCCAAGCCTGCAACCTTTCCACTTCAGGATGGCGCTCCAACCAACTGAGCTGCACCGCCAGGGCACGTTTTCCTTCTTGAAAGGCTACTCCGGCTTTGGACTGGGGTGTGGAGGGGAGGGGAGAAGCAGAGGAGCCACAGCTGTCTAGACAAGAGGTGAGCACGGTCAACGGGACTCTGGACAGAGCAAAGAATTCAGGAGAAGATCAAAGTGCTGGCAGACAGAGCGGAAATGCAGGATGGGGAAGATGAGGGGTCAGGGAGACCTCCCAGAGGTGGTCTTGCCCCACCAGGGGTTTCTGGAAACTTGTGAGTGCAGGTTTGGTAACACAATGACCAGAGGGAACTAATGGTGTCTAGAGCCCCAGGGCCACTGCTCTGAAAAGATGCTCTCATGCCAAGTGCCACCAGTGTGCTTAGAAACGCCAGCGCACACAGCACCACTGACAGCAAGCCGCACGCTCAGGGGCAGGCTGTGTCCGGTGCGAGTCCCCAGCACCCACGCAGCACTCAGCCCACAGCAGGGTCACAGACTGTGCCTGCTGGGTGACCATGAGGAAGGTGTCAACAGGAGGGAAGTCTGCCACAGTCAAGAGGACAGACCATGATACAGCAGGGAAACAACAGAGGTAGGAAGGCCAGTCCTATGAGCAGAAGGGTCTGGCTGCAGAGTCCTGCCAGCTCTGCTCCTGCGGTCTGGACTAGGGGCCAATCAGCACCACAGTGAGAAGTGGCTTATTCTGCCATGAAGACCCTGACAATAGATTAGGTGACCTGACAATGGATTAGGTGAAACAAAGACAATGGATTAGGTGACCTGACAATGGATTAGGTGAAACAAAGACAATGGATTAGCTGACTTGACAATGGATTCGGTGACATGACAACGGATTAGCTGACTTGACAATGGATTAGGTGACATGAGAACAATGGATTAGCTGACTTGACAATGGATTAGGTGAAATGAAGACAATGGATTAGCTGATTTGACAACGGATTAGCTGACTCGACAATGGATTAAGTGACCTGACAACGGATTAGGTGACATGAGGACAATGGATTAGCTGATTTGACAATAGATTAGCTGACTTGACAATGGATTAGCTGATTTGACAATGGATTAGGTGACTTGACAACAGATTAGCTGACTTGACAATGGATTAGGTGACATGAGCACAATGGATTAGCTGACTTGACAATGGATTAGGTGACTTGAAAATGGATTAGGTGACATGACAACAGATTAGCTGACTTGACCTTGATTAGGTGACATGAGTACAGTGGATTAGCTGATTTGACAATGAATTAGTTGACTTGACAGTAGATTAAGTGATTTGACAATGGATTCAGTGACATGACAATGCATTAGCTAACTTAACAATGGATTAGCTGATATGACAATGGATTAGGTGACTTGACAATGGATTAGGTGAAATGAAGACAATGGATTAGCTGATTTGACAATGGATTAGTTGACTTGACAATGGATTAAGTGACCTGACAATGGATTAGGTGACATGAGGACAATGGATTAGCTGATTTGACAATGGATTAGGTGACTTGACAATGGATTAGCTGATTTGACAATGGATTAGGTGACTTGACAACAGATTAGCTGACTTGACAATGGATTAACTGATTTGACAATGGATTAGGTGACTTGACAGTAGATTAAGTGATTTGACAATGGATTAAGTGACATGACAATGGATTAGCTGACTTGACAATGGATTAGCTGACATGAGGACAATGGATTAGCTGACTTGACAATGGATTAGGTGACTTGACAATGGATTAGCGGACTTGACAATGGATTAGGTGACTTGACAATAGATTAGGTGCCATGACAATGGATTAGGTGACTTGACAATGGATTAGGTGACTTGACAATAGATTAGGTGCCATGAGGACAATGGATTAGCTGACTTGACAATGGATTAGGTGACTTGACAATGGATTAGTTGACATGGACAATGGAATAGTACAAAAAAGATTTTGTACTATTTTTTAAAACCAATGTGTGTTTTAATGAATAAAGACAAAACGCCTAAAAAGTAAGTTGAGAAGAGCACTTTCTCTAGGCCCTTCCTAAGGAACTGGCGGATCCTCGTTGGCAGGTGAGGTCCTGAGAACACAGGGGGTCCCACCCAGTACAAGTGGTGACAGGGTCTCCCTCCCATCTCATCATTGAATTCCCTCCCCTTCCCTAATTTTATCCACTTCCTTCCCCTTTGCCCATCTGTCTCCTCTTCCTTTAAATTTAACCTGATATTTGACACTTCATATTAAAAAGTGACAGCTAACAAAGTTAAATATACTCACATTAGAAGTATTTTGGGCAAGCCCTGGCTGGTAGCACAGTGGATAAGGCGCCGGCCTGTGAACCCAAAGGTCGCTGGTTCGATTCCCCAGCCAGGGCACATAACCAGGTTGCAAGCCAGGTCTCCAGTCAGGTCTGTGGCTGGAGGCAGGTGAAAAGCAACCATACATTGATGTCTCTCTCCCTCCCTGCCTCTCTCTCTTCCACTCTTTCTAAAAATAATAAAATAAAGTCTTTAAAAAATAAAAAAATGAAGCAATATTTTGAAAGATGCTGCTAGAGTGTAAGGCAGCTATATCTGCCGGAACTTTCTATGAAGTAGGAAACATTCTCATGAGAGCTTGAACTGTGGCCACCGTGACTGAGGAACTGAATCTCCAAATTTAACTTAATTTTTGTTAACTTAAACAGATACATGTGGCCAGAGGCTACTAACATCTTGGACAGCGCAGGTCTAACCAGGTCCTTTGACTATCCCACTGGGAAAACACAGCATGAGGTCAAAGCAACACCCTTTCAGAGCCATAATTAAGCGCTGCTTTAAAATAAACACATTTAAGAGGAAAGAATCCTCCAAGTCCAGCGCTCCCCAGCCCCACGGCCAGACTTGCTCTCTGGCGCCCCCAGGTGGACGCAGCGCAGGCGGCAGGCGGCAGGCGGGTGGGTCTGGGAAGCGGCCCCTCTGCAAAGGCTGCTCCCTAATGCGACCAAGAAGCCGGGAAGTCTTTGCTGAACCAAAACTGTGACAATGACCAGAAAACGCAGGGCCATTGCCTGTGATGTTGTGCTGAACCACACACCATGGTGTCCTCATGCTGGGGGCACCTGCAATGTTTTAGGGAACCCTGGAGCCTTTTATAGCTGAAATCGTCCAGATGCATTTTCCGAGACTTAGGAAAATGTCAGCATGACTCATGCTGGTGGCGGACTGACGCCCCAGCTCCTGGAGATGCAGGAGGGCGCCTCTCCACGTCAGGCACCTCCTGGCTCCGGGCTCTGACCAAATGGTGAGCGCAGGGAAGCATCAAGTTAAGCTGCTGTCCTCAAGGCCGTAATCTACTTAGGGAGGCAAATCGCAGGTATAGGCAGATGTCCCAGGCAGTACAAGTGATAATCGGTAGAGCAAGTAATTGCTACTTAAGTTTAAAAGATGGAAAAACATGGTCCAGGATGGGGACACAAATCCTCTTTCAATTTTAGGAGAAATGAACTTGAGTTGGAGCTCAAAGGACAGCAGGATTCAGAGGGGCAGTAAGGAGGCCCAGAGGGGACTCGCAGCAGTTCTCACCGTGGGGTCCCTCGGGTCCTTCCTGGGGTCCACTGTTTTCATGACAGTGCTAACACAACCTGTCCTTGTAGCCATCCTTACGTCCACATTCCCTTGGCTACAAGGCGTGTGATGGGAACAGACTGAATGCAGGAGCAGACTTGAGAAGCTGCTGTTTTCTATGAAATCAAACATTAAAGAGATTTGCAAAAACAGAGCAACCCCATTTTCCCCATGAATTTCTGTAGTTACTGCTCACAAAAACACGTGACTTATATTAACATATAACAGGTATGCTACCGTCATACGAGATGAGTTGATGAAACCTCAGCCGGCCGACCCACCGACGGGGCTCCGGGCCGCGCTGGCTGGCAGGACCGAGGCCTCTGCGCTGAGCACCGCTGCTCAGGCGGACGGCGCAGCACGCCAGGCAGGGCTGCAGGCTGCACTCGCAGAGGAGCCCTTCTAGAGCGGTGGCCTCAGTGCCGGCCATTCTGCCCTCCGGGAGGCAGCCGTCCATGTCTGAAGTCACTTTCGGTGGTCACATGGGAGGGGTGGGGGCTACTAGCATCTAAGGGGGAGGCCAAGGATGCTCTGAACTTCCTACAGAGCCCAGCAGCCCCAGCAGCCCCACGGGGAAGCACTGGCCTCACTCAGTTGCAGAAGGGGGTGCCTGCCCCCCCGAAGTGGCTGGCAGCAGGCACTCAGGTCCACCAAGAATCTACCTGCAAGTAGGACAGGAGTGGGCGCTGGAAAGGGGACAGCTGGCAGGAGAACTGCGTCCCCACCTCCAAACCCAAATGCCTCCCTCCCCTCATCTGTCCTCCGTGCGGTGCGGCTGTGAATCAGGCGGCAACTTGAGGTGGAGAATTCCGTTTCCCACATAACTACACACGCATTTCAAAAAAAAGTGAAGTACCATCCTTTTGGGTCACCTCTGAGTTTCTCCAGTCCCGTCTAGGCGGCTGGAGAAGCAGCTGGGACGAGAACTGTGGAGGGTGGGCGGTGGGGGGACCCGGCGGCACTGAGGGGGGAGGAAGCCTAGAGGGCGGCCGCTGGTGTCCCGCGCGAGTCACGGACACGCCTTCGTGGGGACCATCACAGATGCGGCCCAGAAATCACACACCTGCCAACAAAACCACCTTCCCTGTCCTCTCCCGACCCTGACCAAAATTCCTGCCGCCGGAAATAGTGACTGGAAAGTCAAAACATTTTTCTTAAAAAAATATTTTTCATAAAAATGTTATTTATGGTAACATGTATGGGGTGTTACTATTATTAGATGAATTAATAAATACTTTCAAGTGTTTCCATTTCTATACCCCCTGCACCTGTTTTAAGACACTGGGAGGTTGGACGGTGGCAGACGGACACAAAGGGACAGGTTACAAAGAGAAAGAAGTTCTTTCTAAAGGTAGGTATCAAAATGAGCTATCAGGATGCAGAACAGATTGCTCAGCTTTCTTTACAGCAACAAATATGACGTAAGGGTTGCTGTAGAGACACAAACAAAAACTAAGCTGAGGCAGGATATGTAAAATGCACAAGCAGAGAAAAATACTAGGACAACCTTAAAGCTTAAAACAAATCACTATAATAAGATACCACCTCACACCTGTCAGAATGGCCGTCATCAACAAATCAACAAACAACAAGTGTTGGTGAGGATGTGGGGCAAAGGGAACCCTGGTGCACTGTTGGTGGGAATGCAGGCTGGTGCAGCCACTGTGGAAAACAGTATGGGGTTTCCTTAAAAAACTGAAAACGGAACTGCCTTTTGATCCAGCGATTCCACTACTTGGACTATACCTGAAGAATCCTGAAACACCAATTCATAAGAACCTATGTACCCCTATGTTCATAGCGGCACTATTTACAATAGCCAAGTGCTGGAAACAGCCTAAGTGCCCATCAGTGGATGATTGGATCAAAAAACTTTGGTACATTTACACAACGGAATACTATATAGCAGAAAAAAAAAAGAACTCCTACCCTTCGCAACAACATGGATGGAACTGGAGAGTATTATGCTTAGTGAAATAAGCCAGTCAGTGAAGGACAAATACCATATGATCTCACCCATTACAGGACAATAATGAATAAAACTAACAACAAGCAAAAACAGAACCAGATATATGAATACAGTGAATAGGCCTTCAGTGGGCAGGGGGAAGGGGCGTGAGGGAGAGGGGAGGAAGAGGCAAAGAAGGGGAGCACTTTAGATAAGAACCTAGTATGGAAGAACCATGGACAAGGACAACGTGTGGGACTGACTTTGTTGGGGAGTGGGGAAGGGGACAGAGGGGAGCAAAATGGGGATGGATGTAATACAACAACAATAAAATTAAAGAAAACAAAACAAAACAAAAAAACCAAATCACTGTGGACACAGGACACAAATTAAAGAACAGACATAGCACTGCAGGGTCTGGCCCTGCCAATGGCCTTTGGGACTCTGAGCAATATACCAAGATTCTAAATATTCACACGATGTCCCCAACTAGGTTTCCACAGATTTGAGTGCCACACCAAGAACAGCTGCTCAAGGATGAGACCCCTCAGCTCCTCCAGCGTGTCCAGCTTCAAGGCGCCCATTTGTGATCCCCCTCCTTCCAAGTGTGCTGTGAAATAAACCAGCGGCAGGTACCGGGCAGAAACTTTTATTTCCAGGACACACGTGGACAAACAAGTGAAACGTAAACATTCTACTTGGAGGAAAAAGTAGAAAAGAATAAGCACCAATGCAATTATTCAAGGAGCAGAAATCTCTAGGAAAGGGCAAAAACTGTGACCACTATTTGATTGATGCTGCTGAAAGGAAGATCCTGCAGATAAACTGCAGGGAAACCTTCTTTCAAGAGAGGTCGGGCCTAGTCTGCCCCGCATGGCAACAAATGGCCAGACCTGAAAGATGAGGAAACAGGGCCACGGAGCGAGGCATGGGCCACGGGCACCAGGCCGACTCCGGCTGCGGCATCTCCCCTGACCACGCCGCCCTTGGCTGCGGGGTTGCCTCCCGCACTGGAAGCCCGGCCGGCCGGCGGGCAGACACCCTGCGGGAAACAGCAGCGCTGCAGCGTAAGTAAGCGCCAGCTCCTCGTCCCGGGAGCCCGGATCAGCGCCAGGACTGCTGGGTCGGGACGTCCCACGTTCGAACTCAGGACTGAGTCAACCGCGGCCACGTTCTGGGAGGCACTTGCCGTGGGGATTATGCCCCTGCCACGGCCGCCCCCCTGCTCTGCACTCTCCCGGGCTGTGTGGCCCGAGGGTGGGACCCTTCCTCAGAGGTGCACCCACAGCGTCGCCTGGGCGAAGGCTCACTGGGAAGGGGGGTGACATTAAAAACCTGGAACAACAACATGGGAATGGCAAACCAGCTGGAACCGTTTGGGTTAAAACCTTCAAGTTCCAGGTAACACTGAGAGTCAGGACAGGAAAAGAGGCAGGAATGGCTTCATGCACCGGCCTGATCCATCCTGTTTGCTAAGTGGGTGGAACTCGATGTGAAGCAGCGTGAAGAGGATTGAGAGGAGAAAACGACAATAAAAAGTGAGGTTTCACTCAGAGTTCAGGCGAACTGAGTGCCTCAATTTACACTCCTACGAAACAACTGACAGCCATCAGCCTGGGGTCACGGTCACGCGTCCCGGCCTCCGCACCCGCAGGAGGAGGAGGCGCAGCCGGTGTCTCCACGGCGGACGGGCCTAACGCCCGTTCCGCAGCCCGCAGCCCGCAGCCCGGGCTGGAAAAGTGGGCAGACGCCCGAGCACCACCAGGACGCCACAGGCCCCACCTCCCGTCTCTGCCACGCACAGCCTAGGACCCAATCCCCCTTAAAAACACACATTTTATGCATTAGTTACCGATGGACTTTTCAGGTCATCCACCCTCACAGCCAGGTTCTTTCTGCTATAACAGGAATAAACGAACGGTGCCCACTGATAATACTGTTTTCCGCTGAGAACAGAGAGAGGCGAGGAGTCAGGGAGCAGTGAGAAGTCTTAGCAGTTTTAACAAAAGATCCGCAAACTACTAAAAGGAAAACAAAACGCATACACCCTTCTGGAGGGACCAAATTTCATTCAAGTCAGTTTAGCCAAAAGGGTGACCCAGAAGTAGGCAAGTCAACGCCAGGACGGCACCACCAAACGTGCCGCTGTGAAGAGAGGGCAGAAAGGGGCTGACAGCTGAGGAGCCTGTGGGGTTTCTGCTTCTTGCTTTGGGGGGCCAGCACGTCTGCCGGATAAACCACCGGCTGAACGCTACGGCCAGCCCAGGGGCAGGAACCTGGGCTCAAACGAGAAAAAGCCCCAGCAGACAACGGCCGCGGATCTGACCTCGGAGACTTGTAAAGGCCTGACGCTGCAAAGCCACGTCCCCTGCGGTAGGACCCGCGCCCTGCACGCGGCTCTGCACACCCAGGGCCCTGCTGCTCCCCCGCCGCCCCTCGGCTCCGAGGCTTCTCGAGGGCCTGTGAGCGCTGCCTGAGGCGCAGGGAACCGGGGGGGCTGGCTCTGCACGCACCCTCGGAGCACCGCCGTGGCCACAAGCCCACCGCACGGCCACTGTCCTCCCTGGGCATTCTAGCTGTTCCCACAATGAGCCCAGTCAAGGAGCAAGAGAAGTCCGAGCTGGCCCATACAGAGAAAACATGACAGGTAGGACTGTCCAAAAATAACCAAACCAGATAAACCCAAACAGACCCACACTGGGCGGGGGAAGCAGGCTCAGGGGCCGGACAGCAGGGAGCTGATCCAGGAGCCAGCAGCTCCCAGCCGCGCGAGCGTGGAGGGCAGGCCGGGCGGCTGCAGAGGGACCGGCCCTGCTCCGGGTGGCCGCGGGCAGGAGCTGAACCGAGTGCCACCCCTCCTGCCCAAGCGGCTGCTAGATCCCAGATGTGGGGCATGAATCCAAACCCACCGTCCGCAGCACCAATGCGCGCAACTGTCCTAAAACGGTCCTGTTTCCCCGGAGCAGAACACCGAGAACCAAAATAACCCCAGTGGAGGGGGACGAAGGGCACCAGGGAAACGATCTCACGCAGGAAACGTTAGAAGCCCTAGGTGTTCCCAGCCTCGGCTTTCCCACCCCCCGTTCCAAGTTGCTCGTGAAGGAGAAAGTGGACGCGGGGGGACACGTACCTCTGGCTCCGCGACGTCCGCTCCTTCTTTTGAGCTTTTCCCACTTTTCCCCGCTTTGGGTGATTCCTGGGAAACAGCAAGCAGAATTAACGAGGCTTCTCAACGTTCAGGCTGCTACAGCACAGCTGAGTCAAGACGCAGTTTCAAACGGATTTAACGCGGACTAGGACGCGGGGACAGTTCCACCCCACGTCGGCGAGCCCCGTCCCGGCCGAGCGGGGCAGGCGGCGCTGCGACGCCACCCTCCGCCCGCTCCTTTCGGACGCGCGTTTCACGCGTCTCGGGTGGAAAACTTCAAGCAGAAACAGATAAGCCCGCATCGGAGAGGCGCCCCTCGCGCCCCTTTCCCCTCTCCCACCCGGCCGGTGCGCGGGGATTTCGGGGCTGACCCCGGCGCGCTCGAGCTGCCCCGGAGCGGGACCCCACACACGCCGCTCCCGCCGCCGCGCAGCTCGCGGTCGCGTTTCGGACCCGGGGCGGCCCTCGGACAGCCGACCCTTCCTGCTAAGTGAGCGGGCTCCGTCCGCCCCCGGCCGCGTCCTCCCGGGGCGTCTGCCCGGAGCCGCTACGCGGTCGGCGAGGCCGGGCGCTCGCACCTCCGCCGCCGCACCTGCCCGCTTCCGCCCCGCGCGCCGCCGGGACCCCCGCCGCCCCGCGCCACCCGCCCCCGCCCCCGCCCCCACCCCGAGGGCGGGCGGAGCGGCGCCCCCGGAGCCCCGCCGCGCCCCGGTCCCGGGCAGTTCTCCGCCGCCCTCCGCGCGGCCCCTGCCCCTTCCCGCCGGCCCGTCTCGTGGCCCGGGCCCCGACTCACTTTCTCCTTCTTGGTTTTATTCGGCATGGCTGGTGCGGGCCGGCGCCGCCGCCCCCGCCGCCGCAGCAGCAGCGCCCCCGCCCCAGCCGCCGCCGCCCCGGGACTGAGCCGCTCGCCCGCTCGCGTTTCCCTCCTCCAGGCTCCCAGAGGCTGCGGCAGCCGCGGCGGCGGCGGCGGCGTCTCTCCGCCCCTCCCCCGGGCCGCCCCGCCCCTTCCCGGGGCCGCCCCGCCCCGCCCCTCCCCCGGGCCGTCGCTCCCCGGCCGCCTGCCCCGCCCCGCCCCGCCCCGCTCCCGCCAGGCGCCCTGCTATTGGCCAACGCGTCCCCACGTGGCCTAACGCTCCTCGCCGCCCGCCCCCTGCGCCGGGCCTGGGCCGCTCCCGCCCCCGCCGCGCTCCGGCTCGCGGCCGGCTGGGGTCGCCCAGTGGCGGCGACGGGGGTCGGGGTGCGCCCCGAGATCCCGGCCGGGTCAGGCGAGGGGGTGTGGGGCTGCGTCGGCGGCGCCGGGCCGGCTCCTGCGGCGGAGGTGCGGGGCGGAGAGGGCAGAGAGGAAATGAAGCGCGGAAACGGCGCACTTGAAACGGATGGCAACAACTAATGCAGGCGGCGCGGGTCGGCGCCCAGGGCGGCCTTCCGGCCTCATCCAGTCGCCGCCGCGGCGCCCGCGGAGCTCCCAGGCCCTGCAGCCGCGCGAGCGGCGGTTTCGCGGGGCCCCGCCCCCTCCAGCGCAGGCCCCGCCCTCCCCTGCCTGCCCCGCCTCCTCCTGCGTAGGCCCCGCCCCCGGCGCCCATTTGGAGTCTCTACCTGCGGCAATGCCGTGGGCTTTTATTTTATGCTTTAATTTGGCTTGATCCTAAGTCCCGCGGGGAAACTGCATTTTGACCACTAGCCACGAACTTCTGGCGCCGCGCTAATGGCTGTGGAGAGATGGGCTCACTAAGGGGAGGTTAGCCGGGACGCGCACCGCCGCTTCCGCAGGCCCCGCCACCCGCGATCGGAGCCCTGATGGCGGGCGCCGGGATGGGAGAAGCGCGCGCGGCAGTGAGACTGCGGACGCGAGCGGGCTTTTCCGTGCGAGAATGAGCCGCGAGGAGGATGGAGCCGAATCCTGCTTAATTGGGCTCTTGGAAATCGGCGCGTCCTCTTTGGCTCGGTTTTTGCGTTTCATTGAACGATGCCAGGCACAGCGTTTTCACTTAATCTGAGCGGCTCCGCGATAGGAAAGCGAAAAGAGGGAAGAAGGAAGGGAAAAAAGATCTCAAGTGAGGAGTGTCATGGGACGGCCTCAAACTAAGTTTTGCCTGCAGGTGTCTAAATGGGCACTTTCAGAGGAATAATTGCTGATAAACGCCACAACCTAGAAAGCTGTATGTGCAGAAGGAGCCGTTTATGATCAGTATTTAAAGAGAATAGTTTCTCCAGGACAAGTAGTTTTAAAAATATGTTTAGAGCGATGCCTAGTTAATATCGTTTAATTTTTTTAAAGTTTTTATTTTTTATTCCTAGAGAGAGAGGAAGGGAGAGAGGGAGAGAGACATCCATGTATGGTTGCCTTTCACCTGCCTCCAGCCATGGACCTGGCTGGAGACCTGGCTTGCAACCTGGTTATGTGCCCTGGCTGGGAATTGAACCAGCGACCTTTGGGTTCGCAGGCCAGCGCCTTACCCGCTGAGCCATCAGCCAGGGCCAATTTTTTAAAATAAAATACATGCTATTGATATAATGCACCCAGTTTAAATTCATATAAAAAAAGGAGTAGTTCTGGAACTATTCGTTTACGACCACAGAGCTCTAAGGGCTAGGAGCTTCTCTAAGACAAGTCCATGACTCCAGGACCCTAGTGGCACCAGTGAACTGGAGGCATTCATTCATTCATTCAGCAGACATGCAGCTAGTCATGTGCAAAGCATGGTGCAAGGGACCCTGCAATGAACAATCTATGAAAGTTCTAAAGGAAAGTTTAAAAACTATTTTAATAGATTTTATGTCCAAGTGTTGAAGGAAAGTGGGAAAAACACAATATAAGGGTACACCAGCCAAAAAACCAGAATTGCCCCTTGCCATACAGACTCCCCGCTAGGTGAGTGTTGTAGGAACCCACCTGTCTCAGTGCACCAGCTGGCATTGTGAGAGGCTGCGTTGGGTTTTAGTGATTATTTTTTTTTAGACTCGATGCATTTGTCCATTTCATGATGAGTGGTTTACAGGCGCACCTGCCCACACGGTGCTGAGTGCTCAGCAGTTTTTGACCACAAACGACCCCCAAGCTGCACCCTCCCTGTTCACCTGATCTCACCCCAAGCAACTTTTTTTTTGTTTCTTCGGGCGAAAGAAGTCCTCAAAGGAAAACATTTTGCCAAGGTGGAAGAGGTGAAACAAAAATGGCGGAAGGTCTAAAAGGCATCAAAATTGACCATCTCGCCCTGGCTGCTGGCTCAGTGGATGAGGCGCTGGCCTGAGAACCCAAAGGTCGCTGGTTCGATTCCCAGCCAGGGCACATAACCAGGCTCCAAGCCAGGTCTCCAGCCAGGTCCATAGCTGGAGGCAGGTGAAAGGCAACCATACATTGCTGTGTCTCCCCTTATTCCTCCCTCCCTGCTCTTCTCTCTCTAAAGATAATGAGTAAAAATCTTAAAAAAAAAAAAAAAAAAAAATTGACCATCTCAAAAACTTTTGGGAGCATTGCATCAAATAGAGAGTACTTTGAAGGTGATGCAGTTTAAACGTGTAAAAATAAATACATCATTTTTAGCGAGTAAATTCCGATTTTTTGCTGCCCGCCCCACCATGGCCATGTGTGTGGGATGAAATACAATCCCTTTCGTTTTTCCTCCCAAATCCCTCTGCTCTGTGGAGGAGATAAGACAGGACAGAAATAACTTAGCCCGAGGTGGAGCGATTTACAGCGTAAGTGGCGAGCGACCTGGCTCAGGGCCCACGCGGTAGGTGGCAGGCAGCGGAAACCTTGCTGGAGGGCAAGTACGGAGCTGCGGTGTGCCAGGGTCGGGTCTGAGCTCTTGTCCCAGGTTTGGGGTGGCTGGTTTTAAAAGCTGGGAAACATGGCTCAGTCAAGGATGTCCAACTGGAAGTAAATGAGTGAAGATCTCCGCATGGAGGCCTGCAGAAGTAAACGAGTTTTCTGGCATTTCTAGCTTTTTGTTTTTGTTTTTGTTCTGTGTTTTCATCTTGGCCGGAAGTCTCAATTGATTTGTTTAAGTTGACTTTAATATGTTGAGCTATCTTTGCATTCCAGGAATAAATCCCAGTTGGTCATGTTGCGTTCTCTTTTTAAGGTGCTGTTTTTATCACACGTCTGCTCCCCCTGCACCCCTCTCACCTTTCCACCACCCCGGCCTTCATGGTCCTGCCTGCACCGTGCTGGGCTCCCCCGACCTCCTTCCCTTTTGAAACCCTCACCAATTTTCAAACTCATACCAAAGTCTCCCCCTTCCTGCTGCTACCCAGTCTCCCTGTTGGAGTCATTCCTCTCCTGCACCTCCAGGGAAGCGTTTTCTCTGCCCCTTTCTCTGCCCCTCTGCAGGCTGCTTACCTCTCCGCCACCTCCTCTTTCCCCCAGGCTGTCACGAGTCTCCGTACTGGGGTCACCGTGTCAGCCCCTGTCCCCTGCTGGAGCTGCACCCCACCTCCTCTTCTGCCCAGCCCCTCTGCAGGGAGGCGGCAGAACTTCATGCCACAGTTCGCATCTGTGAAACGGGTGTACAGGTTGCTGTGCGGTGGAAGAAGAAGAGAAGCAACTCTGTGAATCTCTCCTCATGAATCCGTGGTCCCAAGGGGCAGGCGGGCAGGCGGGCAGGCGGGCAGGCGTCTTCACCCTGAGCTCTCAGCCCAGCCCCGCAGCTGAGCACAATGCCAGTCATCCAGCGATAACTCAGTGAACGGCCCCAGGGACGCGGCTGTCAGGCAGGGCTGTGACCCTTCCTGTGTTTCCACGGGGCCTGGTGTGTTCTAGTCTCTTGGTAAATGTGTTGGGGTTGAACATGGGAGCGTGTCCCCCTGGAACTAAAACACATCTCATTTATTTCTCACCGGTTGGGATGCTGTGACCAGCTGCAAGTGGAGGCCGGTTTCTTGAGACACTAACAGCAAGAAAAGTGGCCTGAGGGTGACAGCAACCACCAAGAGCCGCTACTCAGCATACTTTCCCTGGGACACTTGGCACCTACAGTTAGTCCCTGCTCGCAGGGACAGATGGCATCCTGCGCGTGGCTTTCACATCGCCTTGTGCTGAAAGCCCTCTCCCCTGCGTCCCTGGAGTCCACACCCTGCAGGGACCGCTTTTGCCCCAGATAGGTTTTTTTCTTCCTCTGTCCCTCCCTCCCTCCCTTACTGAGGAATAAAGCAAAGCTCCCAAAAGGTCAGTTTAAAAGGCCTTACAGCGTTCTTAGGATTAAGATTCTGCCAGATTCAGCTGGCTACCCCCAGAAAACGTAACTTCCTTTCACCACTCTCTGGAGCCACGCTCTGCGCCCGTGCACGGTGGGATGAGTCCGTGAGGCGACCAAGGTGCTGCCACTCAGGGCCCCACGGAGCCACATGGGCCTGACGTGGGGCCACGTCAATGAGGCTGTTTTGGGCCCACGCGCTGATTAGTTTTCCGGATGCTGCCAGAAACATTTCCCACTTACATACAGATTTGTCCATTGGGTAATTCACAGCTACTACTAGTCAGCACTGCATCAACTCTTTAGGCACTTACGAGGTACCTACTGTGCGCTTGGTGATCAAGTAGGAGCTGTGAGAACTGTAACAGTGGGTGGCCCCCACGCTCAGTCGTGGCCCCTGCACAGTGGTGCTCAGTGACGGCTCGCCGTGGGAGCGAGTCACCGTCCCCTGCCCGCTGCACGGAGCTGCCAGGTGGCTGCTTCATTTCTGGAACTCGGGGGCAGGTGAGTTAGTGTCCTGGGGCTGCTGTAGCAAAGTGCCACCCACTGGTGCCTAGCAGCTCCAAGGCTGGAAGTCCGAAACCAAGGTGTCGGCAGGGAAGGATCCATCCCTGGGCTGTCTCCTCAGCTTTTAGATGGCTACCTTCTCTCTGTCTTCACATTGGCTCCCTGTGTCCGTCCCCTTGTTCCCACTTCTTCCTTTTAGGAGGACACCAGTCATATGGGATGAGGGCCCACCCTGATGACGGCACTTGAACCTGATCACTTCTGTGAAGACCCATCCCCAAATAGGCCACAGGCTGAGGTCCTGAGGGTTAGGACTCCAATGTGTCTTGTGGGGGGGAGGGGCATAGTTGAATAAGCACAGCAGGAGAGGTCATCTTGTGATGCAAGGCCAGGGACAGTTGGCAGCTGTCTTGGTCACAGGACCAGGAAGAGCCTCCCTCAGAGTCCTTTGCTTTGGAACCCAGAGGGTCTCCACTGTCCCGTGAGGCCCCCACCCAGGCCAGCCAGAGGCGTAGAGAGGCAGGAGCAGGGAGAAGGTCGTGCCCGAGGGAGCAGAGCGTCCCCGAGGGGCGGCAGGTGGTGGGCAGCGGGGCCTGCACGGAAGGCCGGGGAGGCTGAGGCTGGGCTGGTGGGGGTGGTGGCGGTCAGGTAGGATATGCTCCCGGGTCAGGCTCTAAGGTGTGTGGTATGGGGCTGGGGGTGGGGTGGGGACAGGCAGTCACAGGAGGGGGAAGGTGAGGAAGGATTGACGAAGAGTCCAAAGGCGGAGGTGGGGCGAGTTTATGAGAAAATAGATCATTCCCTCAATCTCAAGGGTGGTGAGCCCTGAAAGGGTTCAAAGTCTCCACGCTGACAGCTGGGCGAGGTTCCCCAGGGGTGCTAAAAGGGCAGGAAGGAGGAGCCGACCGTGGGGTGCTTTCCAGCTGGGGCAGCCTGCACCGAGAGGGCTGCATGCCCAGCGCATGTGGCATCTGGGCCTTGGCATCACCAGTGCCCGGGGCCAAAGTCCGGGAACCCTGGAACCCCGCCTTCCCCACTCTCCACTCACAGTGGGCAGGCCGCTGCCAGCAGAAGGGAGGACGGATGGCACCTTCTCAACAAGGTGCCTGTGACTGATGAGGGAAGCTGGCGGTGGTTAGGGGCCAGGGGTGGTCTGAGCACCGTTCGGTGAAGCCCTACCCACACCCCTCACCTGAATAACTGCCTTGGCCTCCCCACTGGGGTCCCAGCCAGGCCACCTCCTCAGTTGGGTACAGGGACTGAGCATCTCCAGGGCCTCCACAGAAGCCTGGCACCAGAAAAGTGCCTATGGGCCTTATGTTGAAGATACATCAGTTTTTTGTTTTTGGTTTTGTTTTGTTTTTTAGAGAGAAGGGCAGGGAGGAAGGAAGAAAGGGAGAGAAACATCAATGTATGTCTGCCTTTCACCTGCCTCCATCTACGGACCTGGCTGGAGACCTGGCTTGCAACCTGGTTACGTGCCCTGGCTGGGAATCGAACCAGCGACCTTCACATTTGCAGGCAGGTGCCTTACCCACTGTGCCACCAGCCAGAGCTAGTTTTATTCATTGATTAAGTTGTGCATTAACATAAAGTTAGCTTGAAACAGGTTGATGGGTTAGATCTCCCTACTTTGGAAGGATCCCTGAGGATGTGTTAGCACCCTGAAACCTAGGCACTTGTGGGGGTCCCTGACTAGGGCCTTGCAGTTTCGAGGGCTCCAGGCTGGCCCACACCTTCAGCAGAGCCCCCGCTGTGAGGGCCAAGGACAGGAGCTCCCAGGAGCCCATCCCTCCCCCTCTAAACCACTCTGGGTATCTGGGGTCCTGGAATTCCTTGTCCCCGAACCCTAGCCTGAGACTCTTTCCAGGGTCCCTCCAAGGGCAGGTTGTGTTCCTGGGACATGCCCCTGGGCCCAAAGGAGGGAAGGGGGAACGTGTAAGGGGCTGGGTGAGCAGGCTGGGACATGAAGGCTGGGATGTCCACAGCTGTGCCTGTGAAGCCCTTGCAGATGTGGCTCATCTCCATCTGTGTTCTTGCCCCCAGCCCCCCAAACATGAGCGTGTGCCTGGGGCACTCAGCAATGGGCAGTAGTCACAGCCCAGTCAATGAAACGTGCCGCTCACAAAGAACTTCAGAAGCAAGTTTTCTAAGAAATCTTTTAAATACCGTAGTCTCAAGGCAGATGTGTTCTCAGACCCCCGTTGGATGCCTGAAACTGTGGATACAACCTAACCCTCTGCATACATGTTTTCTCCCGTGTGCATGTCTGTGATGAGGTCTCACGTATAAGTGAGGGACAGTACAGATAAACAACGGTAACTGATAGTGAAGTAGGGCGATTATAACAACATGCCGTCAGAAAAGCTACGTGGATGTGGCCTCTTCCTCCAAATAGCATGTTGTACTGGGACAACTTCACAGATGCAGGACTGTCCTTGGCACATGGTCTTCTTCCTTCTTAAGGTGAGAACTCTCACCCTGTCACTGAAAGGAAGCACTAATGGGCTTCCTGGTGACATACCCCAATTGCCGGCCCTGCTGCCCTTGCACTTTGGGGCCATTACTGAGTAAATTAAGTGTCCCTTGAACACACCCTGCAGCGCCACAGGGTCACTCTGCTATCTGAGGCGGCTCCTGAGTGACTGGAGGGCAGGGAGCGTGTCTACAGCTGGTGTGGGCGGGGGATGGAGCTGGATGGTGAGGGTTTATCATGCGACTTGGTGCGCAATTTAAAACACGAGCGGCTTACTTCTGGTATTTTCCTTTGAATGTGGTGGCTCCGTGGTTAACTGGGCTAAGAAACAGCGGTAAGGGGCCACGGGACGCCTGACGGCAGGACAATCGCCTTTCAGTTTAGCTGGTGGGTGTATTTTAATGTGTATCTGATGCACATGGAGGGGACGGGGGCACTCAAACTAAGACCCCCTCGCCCCTAAGTACCCGTCTCACAGCCGCAAACCCGCTCCTTCCTCCTCCACCCCCTGTGCCCAGCCCCCTAAAAACCCAAAGCTGATGGCGTCACTTTCTTATGGAAATCCTGTTAGAAGCTCACCAGCGCCTTCAGGATGTGGGCCAACCCCGCATGGCTTCCAAGGCCCTCAGCCATTTGGCTTCTGCTGACTTCTACAGCCTCAGCCCTCACCCCCACCTCACCAAGCCCGGTCCTCACCCCACCCTGAATCAACCCTCTGCAGTGTCTTCCCTGGATTCTGCA
The DNA here is from genome assembly GCA_004026585.1 of Noctilio leporinus. Classification (NCBI taxonomy): domain Eukaryota; kingdom Metazoa; phylum Chordata; class Mammalia; order Chiroptera; family Noctilionidae; genus Noctilio; species Noctilio leporinus. The sequence goes on along the minus strand of PVIW01001365.1, from coordinate 117,707 downwards.
AGTTCCTGCCAGGCCTCCCTCCCCCACTGCTGTCCTCCCCAGCTGACTCTTTGGGGGCTTCCCCATCACAGGGCTGGGACCCTTCTTGGGTCTCCTCAGTCCCGGCTCTTCCCTCCACCCCTTACTGCCTGTCGCACCTGCAGCGACCTGTGAGTGGTGGTGGCCCACTGTGTCTGAGTGATGCTCCTGCCCCAGGCCCAGCTCAGAGCCTGCCCAGCTCAGTGGGAAGGTCTGAGTGATTCTAACACAGGGTAAAACACTAGAGACTTGCCTAAAAATATGAGTTCAGAGGGGTCTCTTTTGGGAGTGAATGGCCAGGGCTGGTTATAGGGCTGTCGCTGCCACCCTGGGCCATGCCTTGCAGGGCCGTCAGCCATGGCAGTGGCAGCTTGAGAGGGTGTCCTCAGAGTGCCAGGAGTGAGCTGCAGGGCTCCTCTTTTCCTTCCACACCATTTGACTCCAAGCAGGCAAAAGCCTAGGGCTGCTGCACCTGAATTTTAGGGAGACCTGTGCCCCAAACCCTAACCTGTGTGATTGAAGAAACACCTTCTTATCTGGGGCCTTGGGAACAGTCACAGTGACTTGGGGGATGGATCTGCTGCAAACAGGGCAAAACTGCTTTTACCGGGAAAAGTCAGGAAGAAATTATTAGTCCAAGAAATGCATGCTCCTTAGTTATAAGTTCATAACTCAGACAGCACAACACCTAGATTCACAGAGAACCATCTAGTAGACCTTACAGAGACAAAATAAAGAAAATCATAATGATTTGCTCTGGGCTTGGAAGGTAAATGTGGCAGATGACAGGCCAGAGGTGGCCCCAACAAGGTCTTCCATCTCACACACTACTTTTTACAATGTGACAATGACATTCCTCCCTTCTAGAGGTGGGACTTGTGCTTCCTCCTCTTTGGACCAGGCAGGACTACGGTCACTATGGTGACTGTAAGGCTATTTGACTAAAAGGGTCCTAAAAGGCTTTTCCCTGGGATGGGAGCCAGCTGCCATGCTGTAAGGAAGCCCAGTGCTCTTGAGGAGGCCGGGGGTGGGAGTTTTGGCAGCACCAAGAGCAGCCATGTGTGTGGGGACATCTTCGGAAGACTCTAGCCACTAACTGAACTGCACGAGACACCCCGAGTGAGGACAGAGCCCAGCTGGCCCCTCAGAATCAGGGGTGATACAATACAATATTCATTGCTTCTTACACGTGACATGCTTCAGCATGTACACACAACATTGCACATTAGACACGTGAGTACTAACATACTTCTCAGCAGGGCTCTCTGAGGCGGGTGGGTGTGGGGCGCATAGAGACGCAGAACACGGCAGAGCTGGGGCCCCAGAGACAAGGTCGTGTTCGCTGGTCAAGCAGATGTCCCCAGGTGTGTTCACCTGAGGGCAGCAGTCTGTGAAACAACGAGTGGGCTGATGTCTTCTCTTCTGCCTCCACAGACTAAGCGTTATTTGGGTCCTGGCATCAGAAGAAAACCAGTGTCTGAACACTGAAATACTTGCCTTCACAAGGCCATTGAGGTGTGCTGGCAAAGGGACACGACTTTTTTTCGGTGTCCCCAGTTTAGAGAGAAACCCAAATGGTGTAGGGTCTCTTGGCCAGGGTGACACAGCACTCAGGAAGGACATGGGGCACCAGCACTTGGCGTCGTCTGGGTGCATGATGGTTACTTACGGCTTCGTTAATCCCAAGGACATGCCTCCAAGGTGGTGATTACAATATTATCCCGGGGACGGACAGGGGAGCTTGGGGTGGGGTGGGGGTCCCATCTGTGAGCCCTGAAGGGTTCGAATGACGGAGGCTCCTTGAAGGGAGAGGACACACGTAAGCAGCAAAGGTAATTAACAAGTTAGATAATAGCCATCCTGCCAAATAAACCCTTCGTCCCACGTTAACCAGATCTCCTAGCAGCCCCTATTGGAGCAGGTTGTACATTAGGTTTCTCTTTTGCTCAGGAAACCTAGAGTCACTTAAGCAGTTTTCTCTACTTCATTTCTCCTCTCTGTCATGTTCCAGTCCTGGCCGGTGTGGCTCAGTGGATTGAGCGCCGGCCTGAGAACCACAGGGTGGCCAGTTTCATTCCCCGGCAGGGCCCAGGCCTGGGTTGGGGCCGGGTCCCCAGTTGGGGACACGCAAGAGGCAGCCACACATTGATGTTTCTCTCCCTCCTTTCTCTCTCTAAAAGTAAATAAGTAAAATAAATTTATAAGAATAAATCATGTTCCTAAGCTTTTAACTCCTCTAACCTTGTGACATTTTCTAAGTGGTAAACCAGTGTTCTCTACTGGCCTATAAATTGCCCGTGTGCAGGACTGTTCAAAGCCACGTCCCCACCTCCTAGCAAAACGCGGACACCAGGGGCTGCTCCAGAAGTATTTGCTGATGATACCAGCCAAAGCTGAAGGAATGAGTAAAATGTAAAAGGAAGTATTCTCCCCTCGCCCCTCATTCACTGGAACCTAATTAAGAGACATCTGAAAGTAATCAGGACATTAGCTGCCGTTTACTTTTAAAGGAGAAAATAAAACAGAAGGCAAAGGGAGGTGAGGGTGTGGGGGACCCGCCCGTCAGCCTGGCTGGCTTCCCGGCGACCCACCTCTGAGCCCGTTTGAGATAACCTGGGACGGAGCCGCCTCTGCCCATGCAAAGTCCAAGGTCTTTCTGTGCCACTGCGGTCTTCCTGCAGGATGGGGACACACTAAGGAGGTGACATTCCTTGAGGAGGCAGGTCTGCAGGCTGGGAAGGCAGGTGTCCCCAGCGCCAGCGCCAGCGTGGCAGCAACCCAGGAGGACAACCCTCTGGGAGGCGGCTGCCACACCCGAAGTTCGTCCCTTCCCTCCCAGCCTGCCCCCTTTTGTCGGGTCCCCAGTTCCCTCCTCCCACCCTGGAGGGCATCTGAGTGAAGAAGGCAGGGAAACCCGCGTGCGTCTGCTAGGGACAGGTGGCCTTTCCCTGCCGAAAGGAGAAGCAGCTCTGTGTGTGGAGGCTGCTTGGCCCTGCAGGGCTCACGGGGCACAGGGCAGCCTGTCATCCTCCTCCCTCAGGCTCCAGTCCACGCCCGGTGCGTGACTCCTGCCTCAAAGGCCTCAGGGAAGCAATTCTGCCTTTCCTTGCGGACCCTGGCCCCCTCCGCTCTGTCTGAGCCTCCGCCTGGGAGAATCCAGGGACACGTATCTATTTATTTCTGCAGGACACTCAGGGACACGCTCGGGTGACTGTTTTGGTCACCCAGGTCCCAAGAGAGGGGTTTGCAAACATCTCTGGGCGTTAGAGTCTCTTGGGGAGCGGTCCCCGGTCGCTGTCATCAGCCTGTGGACTGATTTCGCCCGTCAAGAGCGGAGTCCGGAAGCAGGTTTTGGACAGGGGAAGAGCGGGCACTTTCTCACTCATGGGTGCGATTTTCTTCTGACCTTGACACGCAGCTTTCTTTAGGTCTAATCCACCGCCAGGCAACACGCTGCACGTATTTAAAGAGTACAATCTAACCTGTCCTGACGTAGGCACACACCTATAAAACCTTCCCTGTCTTCGAGATAACAGGCCCTCCACCCCGAGTTTCCTCCAGGCGGCTGGGCAACCTCCCACGTGCGTCTCCGGTTCCCCACGCAGGCCGCCGACCTGCTTCCTGTTGCTCCGGGTTAGGGAGAATTCCCTAGGACCCTCTATAAAGGGAATCGTACGGTGTGGACGTCTGCTACGTCTGCTTTTCCTCACCCAGTGTCGTGATTTCCAGCTTCGCCCATGTTGTAGTATTGATCAAGAATTTAACCCTGAATTCTGGATAAGCCGTCCTGGTCAGGGTGTACGATCCTTCTTTGTATGTTGTTGCATTCTATTTGCTACAACTTTGTTTGAATTTTTGTGTCTACGTGCATGAGGTCTGTACTTTTCTTCCTTCCTTTTGGTAATATCAAGGTAATACTGATCTCACACGTAGGAAATACTCACTCTTTTTCAATTTTCTGAAGAGGATTTTTTTTTTTTTTGTAAATGGATATTATTCCTTTTAAATGTCAGAATCTACCAGTGAAGACATCTGGGCCTGGAATTTTCTCTGACGGGAAGTTTTTCCAAATTAAATGCTATTTCTTTAACAGACAAAGGACATGAACAGATAATCAATAAATAGGTGATAGATAAACCAATTCACATTATCGATGCCTTTTTGAGAGAATTTTGATAGCCTGTGTCAATCGAATTTGTGCATTTAATCTGAATTGTTTAATTTATGGGAATAAAGCAATTCATGATATTCCCTTATACTACTTTGTATATTTGTGGAGTCTGTGGCTATCATTTCTCTTGTTCCTCATTTTGATAATTTGTGTCTTTCTCCTTTTTTTCTTTCCTGATTAATTTTGTGAGAGTTTTGTCCATCTTATTGATCTTCTAAAAAAATCAGCTTTTGCTTTCATTGATTTTTCAATTTTTCCCCCTGTTTTCTATGTTGGTGATGTCCACTTTGATAACAATTGCTTCCTTTCTTCTGTGTTGAATTTGCTTCTTTTTCTTTAGTTTCTGAAAGTAGATGCTGAGGTTATTGATTTGAAATTGTTCTTTTCTACTATGGGGGTTTCACATACACATGTCCTCCAAATGATATTTGTTGGCTCAGACTGCCGGAACAAGATGCCACAGCCTGGGTGGCTTGAAAACAGAAATTCATTTTCTCACAGTTCTGATCAAGGTGCCATCAGGGTTGACCTCTGGTGAGGGCTCCCTTCTGGCTTATAGGTGGCCACCTATTTGCTGAGTGGTCCAATGGCCTTTCCTTTGTAGGTGAAGAGTGGGAGACGGAGAGAACCAGCCCTATCAGATTGGGGCCCCACCCTGTGACCACATTTAATCTTTATTACCTCCCTAAAGCTCTGTCTCCAGATACAGTCGGGTGGGGGTTGGGGCTGCAACATACAACTCTTGGAGGGACACAACTCAGGCCATTACAGATGGCATCCCCAAATCCTCATACGTTGTATCTTTATTTTTCTTCAGTTCACAGCATTTCCCAATGTCCCTTTTGATTTCTTCCTTGATCCATGGTTATTTAGAAGTATGTTACTCCAAATAATTGGAGATTTTCCAGGTATCTTTGCTATTGACTTGTTATTTCATTCCATTGTAGCAGAGAACATACTTTGAATTACATGAATCCTTTCAAATTCATTGATACTTGTTTTCTGGACAAGAATAGGATTTATTTTGATAGTGTTCCCTGTGCACCTGAAAAGAATGTGTATTTTTCATGCTGTTGGGTGAAATGTTAGATAAATATCAATTAGGTCAAGTTGGCTGATAATGTTCAAACCTGATCAATTTCTGCTGATTTTCTGTCTATCTGTTCTCTCAATAGTGGAAAAAGGGTTGCTGAAATCTCCAATTATAATTGTGGATTTGTGTATTTCTTCTTGCAGTTCTGATAGTTTTTTGTTTCATGTATTTCGAAGCTGTTATTAAATGCATCAAATTTTATGGTTGTTATTTTTTTTTTATGAATTAGCACCTTTATCATTATGAAATGATTTTTATTGCTGGATGTATTCTTTATCTTGTCTGATACTAATATAGTTACTTTAGCTTCTTTGATCAGGTATGCTATGCCTTTTTCTTTTCTTTTACTTTTCACCTAGTAATGCTTTGTATTGAAACTAGATTTCTTGTCCATAGCAAACATTGGATGTTGATTTTTAATCCAGTCTGACCATTTACATATAATATAATTATCCATATGGTTAGGTTTGGGTCTAAAATCTTGATTTTTTTTTTTCTATTTGTCCATCTATTCTTTGTTTCTTTTCTTCCTTTTATTACATTGAGTAATTTTTATGATTCCATTTTAATCTTATTATTGATGTTTTAGCTATACGCCTTTTTATGTTATTTTAAGGCTCACAGTGTGCTTCTCTCACTTAGCAGTGTACCCTCACATAAAGTGTATCATGTATATTCACATATAGTGTAAGAATTTTTAAATAATATACCACCATGTCTCTACCTTTAGCCTTTGTTATTATTCATTGTATTTATACATATATTATAATAGCCCATATTATTTTACTTTTTAGATAATTATGTTTACAAAAAATTAAATAAGAATAAAATTTTAACTATTCACCTATGTGGTTAATGTTTCTGGTGCTGTTTCTTTGTATAGATCCATAACTTTACCTGATATATATATATTTTTATTTTCTATACTAGTTTATTCTTCATAATATATCACTAATTGACTATAGTGAGAAATGAAAATATTTGAAAAACATTTTTAATACAGAGTCCTTCCAGATTAACATAATTTGTATTAGCGGGATTTTATCTATAGTATCTTAATCCTTAGACAGGTAACCATTGAAGAAGTCAGTGACATAAAACCAAATCACAGATCTCAGGAAACAGCCATTCAGAAAGGATTCAAGACTTATAAAATAGCCTCTTTTATAATAGCCTATTTTATTTTATTTTATTTTAAAAAAATTTTATTGTTGTTGTATTACATCCATCCCCTTTTTGCTCCCCTCTGTCCCCCTCCCCACCCACCCATTCCCCCCAAAGTCAATCCCACCTGTTGTCCATGTCCATGGTTCCTTTTTATTTTTTTTAATCCCATTTTTAAAGATTTTATTTCATTATTTTTAGAAAGAGGGGAAGGGAGAGAGGCAGAGAGAGAGAGAGACATCAATGCATGGTTGTGTTTCACCTGCCTCCAGCCACAGACCTGGCTGAAGACCTGGTTTGCAACCTGGTTATGTGCCTTGGCTGGGGAATCGAACCTGTGACCTTTGGGTTCGCAGGCTGGCGCCTTATCCACTGTGCTACCAGCCAGGGCTCATGGTTCCTTTATACTAGGTTCTTGTCTAAGCTGCTCCCCTTTCTTGCCTCTGCCTCCCCCCTCCCCCCAACCCCTCTTCCCCTGACCACTGAAGGCCTATTCACTGTATTCATATACTTGGTTCTGTTTTGCTTGTTGTTAGTTTTGCTCATGATTGTAATGGGTGAGATCATATGATATTTGTCCTTCACTGACTGGCTTATTTCACTAAGCATAATACTCTCCAGTTCCATCCATGTTGTTGCAAAGGGTACAAGTTCCTTTTTTCTTTCTGCTGTATAGAATTCCATTGTGTAAATGTACCAAAGTTTTTTGATCCAATCATCCACTGATGGGCACTTAGGCTGTTTCCAGCACTTGGCTATTGTAAATAGTGCCGTTATAATAGCCTATTTTAATAATAGCCTCTTATAAAACCCAACAAAAGCATTGTAATTTGATTTAATAGGAACTGAACTATTAGTTTATGTTGAGCCAACATTAAGAAAATCTTCCACTGTTGTCATTTTCATGTTCTTAGTTTTTCAATCAAATAATCAACTGTGATAAACCAATAGGAATTCGCTCTATAAATCAAATTTGAAAGGAAGCCAAATCCATCAACTGGCACTAGAACATGAAGGTGCAGGTGGGAGATGGAACAGAATGGTGGCACATGAAACCCATTCCCACATTATCAAAATCAGTAAAATTATTCTTTTCAAGAATGTTTTTTTTCAACGAGTTCTATTTGCTCTTTCTTTAGCTCTCTGCAGTTTCCAATATGCTATTTTTTTCCAAGATTTTATTTCATTATTTTAGAAAGAGGGGAAGGGAGAGAGGCAGAGAGGGAGAGAGATATCCATGTATGGTTGTGTTTCACCTGCCTCCAGCCACAGACCTGACTGGAGACCTGGTTTGCAACCTGATTATGTGCCCTGGCTGGGAATTGAACCTGCAACCTTTGGGTTCGTAGGCCGGCGCCTTATTCACTGTGCTACCAGCCAGGGCCCAATATGCTTTTTTGACACCACAAGATAATGGTGAGGTGCTGCTGGTTTGATATCTTTGAAACAAACTAGGTCTTCATTCTGCTCAATTCCTACTTATTCTTCATGTCTCACTTCCTCCTGGTATCTTTTTCTTCTGCATGAATGACACCCTTTAATGTGTCCTATAGCACAGATAGGCTAGTAAAGTCTTTAAGAGTGTGTATGTCTGAAGTTACAATTTTGCTTCCATTAAAAGGTTATTTTTGCTGGATATAGAATTCTAGGTTGGTAATTTTCTTCTTCAGTACTTAACAAATGTCTTCTTGCATGCATTGTTTATGTTAAGGAGTCTTCTGCCATTCTCAGTTTGGTTCTTCTCTACCAGATGTGTTTGTTTTCTTTGGGTTGCTTTTAAGATTTTCCCTTTATTACTACTGGTTTTGAGCAATTTGATTATGATGTGCCTTGATGGAGTTTTCATCATGTCCTTTGGAGTTTGGATTTGTTATAATTCCTGAATCTGTAGGTTTATAGTAGTCATCAAATTTGGAAGATTTGGGGCCATTATTTCTTTAAATATTTTTCTGAACTCTATTTTGGAGACACAAGTTGGATGTGTGTTAGGCCCTTTAAAGTTGTCCCACAGCTCACTGATATTTTTTTCATTAAGGAAAATATTTGTATTTTTTCCTTTTTTATTTTGGGTAATTTCTATTGCTATGTCTAGAATTAACTAAATTTTTCTTCTTTAATGTCAATTTGCCATTAATTTCATCCCAGTGTTCTTTTCATTTCATGCACTGTGGTTTTCATCTCTGAAAAGTTTATTTGGGTCTTTTTTAGGTCTTTTATGTGCCCACATAATATTCAAATATATGAAATACAGTTTTAATCACTTTTAATGTCTTTCTCTACTAATTCTAACATCTGTCTTAGGCCTGAGGGTTTTTGTTTGTTTGTTTTTTTGTTTTTGATTGCGTCTCCTCCTTGTTTTCTTGACTGTTGGCATGTCTGGAAATGTTTGATTGGATATCAGATATTATCCATTTTATTGTGTCAGGTCCTAGATATTTTTTATTGCTATAAACATCCTTGAACTTTGTTTTGGAATGCAGCTGAGTTACTTGTACACAGTTTGATCATCTCTGGGCTTGCTTTTATGGTATATTAAGTGGGTTCATAGTAATGTTTGTTCTTGGACTAATTCCTGCCCAATGCTCCATGAATTACGAGTTTTATAGTCTGAATGGTTGGACCAGATACTATTCCCAGTCATAGGTGAATGTCAGGCACGGTCACCCTAATCCTTTCAGGTTCTTTCCCAGCCTTCAGCTGTTTTCTCAGAGGCCTGTGTTGCTCAAGTCTCAGCTGGACGCTTGCAGGCACTCAGCAGATCCCTGGGTTCTGTCTCTGTGTAGCTCTCTCTTTCCTGGGCCCTGTCCTAAGGGTTCTACCTACCCTGGTCTCCCTGAGCTCTCAACTCTGTCCTTTCAACTCAAGGAGTGTGTCAACTTCTCCTGGGTCCCATTTTTTATGCTGTGGCTTGGACATGCTCTCAAAAAGTAAGTTGGGTAATTATGGACTTCACTCATGTGTTTCCATACTCTCAAGAATTATTCTGTTTTGTTACCTGATACCCAGTAACTTGAGAAGTCTTGTTTCACACAGTTAGTCCAGTTTATGTTGGTTGGTTCAGTCAGGAGGGTAAATCCAGTTACTATTCCTCAATCTTGGTTGGGAGTGCAAGTTCCATCTTCTTTTAAAATCAAAGATACTTTCAAGTATAAAATTAGTTCACATTCATTGTAAAACAATTAGAAAATAATAAAAATATAAAGAAGAAAAAAATCACTCTTAATATCATCACTCATTCGTGACCACCATTAATATTTTGGTCTGCATTCTTTTTTTTTAACCTGTCACTTTTTTTTCCCTGTGCATCTGTATCTGTGTAGCAGGGTCACAAATCACTTACAATACATCAGATGTGCAAAGAAAAACAGAGCTTTATTTTCCTACTTAATCTCATCTTTCTTGAGAGGTACCATCTGCCGAGTCATAAGGGGAAAAAGACTGAGGTCTAGTAACCTCACTGTGACACATTTGAGAATCTCATGATTCTTAGGCTGAAATGGTTGGCCCAATAGACGTCTTACTGTTCCCGCCCTCTATTCCGTTGAGACTGTGATGGTGTATGAGGAGCGGGCCTGCATCCGTTCTCCAGGTCCTCCCTGATTTTGACTGCACACATCTGCTACATGGGGTGGTGGCTCCTGAGGGCAATGACGGTGGGCAACCAGATCACACGGGGATCATGCAAGGTGTGCGGACCATAGGAAGGACTTCAGCTTTTATCCCAAGTAGACGGAGGAGCCACTGGGTGGCCTCCCTGCAGTGGTCAGGGCAGAAAGCCTGACTGAGAGCGGCAAGAGAGAAGTCAGAGACCAAAAGTGGATACCTTCAGGGTCTCACTGGAAAGGGGGGAAATGCAATGGGAAGTAAAGACGTTCTTTTTCTGATGGGATGTAGTGGGACTTACCCAACTGAGAGGCAACTGAAGGGTGCGGGAGCAGGAGGGTTGGGTTGGTCTTAGGGCACAGCCAGGGCGTGGCAGTGCAGGTGGCAGGGCAGATGTGGGGGCCTAGTGATGCCCTCAGGTGACTTCTGCTGCTCAGTGAAACGGGAAATACATTCCGTGCTGAGCACAACGCCCTGAAATGCGGAAGGAAGCGCTGAGGTTAGACCAGAAGGGAGCGAACACGCAGTCAGGCCGCCACTGCGGGAAGGCAGCTCTTGCGTTCAGTTCAGGAGACGTGAAGTGAGGCCGGTCACCGCGTTTGCACGTTTTCCTTCGGTGTCATTCGGCTCAGCAGGTGCTGGCCCAGTGTTATCATCCACCAGGTTCAAGGCTGCTCATGGCATCGTGAAGGCGAGGCAGCGAGCTGGGTGGCTGAGGATCCCAGAGTCCGGGCTGCAGTGGTGGACTGTGGGGGGTGAGGGGGGCACTGCAGAGAACTGGGCTCCAGGCAGAGCTAGATGGTTCCGGGAATTTGCAGAGAGACGCTCTTGGTCGTGGCGCATCTGAACTGCCCCTGGGAGTGGAGGGGGGTGGAGGGTGGGGCTGCATTAGGAGACCAGCAGAAGCGGATGGGAATGAGGGTCCCCAGGGCTGAGCAGGGAGCTCTGGGCATCTTTGGTGGCTGAGAAGCGCAGGGATGTCCTGAGCTAACAACACTCTCTGGGCTTGGCTTGTAGCATGTGCCCATTTCCATGGTGTCAACACTCCCACCGTGGGTCAATTCAAGCTACCAGCGGTTTAAGGACTAGCTTGCAGGACGCCTGGAGGTCTGTCGGTCCTGGCAGACTCTACAGTTCCGGTCTCAGCAGCGCGGCTCTGGCTGCGGGTGTCGCAGGATAGGCGCTGGTGGCCTCTACAGCAGACCCCCGTGGGGACGTGGTGGGCATCGGGGAGGGAGGCACGCAGAATGCCTGTCCCTTTTAACTTCTTCACGGAGTATGGAGAAATGGATGGCGCGTTGCAATGACTTCATATGCATTTTTCTCTATCTTTGTGGTGATGAGTCACCCAGTCCCTCCTCCAGGAAGCTCCTGTCACCCTGGCTGGGAGCCTTCAGCTGTCAGCTCCTCTGGGGAGAGCCAGAGCCCAAAGCCGTGACCCTTCCCCGGGTGGCCCCATCCAGTGACACACTGGTACAGGGTCTGAAGGTCAGCCGGCTGTGCCCCACTGAGGACAGTTTCCAGCTCACTGTCCAGCTCAGGCCCTGCAAACACGGCCTGGGCCCCAGCTTCGAGCCCCACCCTGGCCCTAAGGGTCTCTGTGCAGGGCCCATGGGCTCACTCTCTGGATCAGAGCCCTGATGGGCAGTGTCTGCTGGCTTCCCTTGTGGAAATACACCCCCGTGGCGCGTGGCAGGCTACCAACCTGCGGTCACTGAGCGGGGGTGGGGGGGAGACCCACGCAGCAAGCTGTCCTGTGGCTTTTTCCTTCTACCCGGGGATGGCGCAGAAGTGACCTCACAGCAGAGGTGACAGCAAAGTCTAGTCACATGATGTTTTAAATATGCATTGCCTTTTTAAAAATACTTAGTTATAAGTTGAGATAGTTTACTTATTTGAAATTAAATTTGTCGGGGTGACCTTGGTTAGCAGCATTACTTACTACTTTTCAGCCATGGCTGTGCTTAACCGACCTGTGTGTGACGTTCCTGAACCTGTCGCTCAGCTGCGGGGGTGGGGGGGATTTTGGGGGGTGTTGGGGTGGGGGTGGGGGCGGCGCCCCCTTCGGGCCCTCCCACCGCTTCCCTGGAGCTGCACAGGCTCAACCCTCACCCCCGGCCAGCGCCCGGGGGCTCTCCCAGGCCCTGAAATGGACCCCGCTGCCAGAGACCCCCGCCTGCAGGCCCCGCCCGCTCCTGTCCTCCGGGTGGCAGCCACTGCGGCACCTCGGGGAGCGTGTCCACTGGCCGAGCAACTGCGGGCGATCTGGCTCAGCCCGCCCTCCTTCGCCGCAAGGCGACAGCCGACCCCTCCCGGGGCCGTGGGGGCACGAAGGAGCTGGGGCAGGGGGGGCACCTGCAGGCGCCAGGCGGGGACGGAGCCACCCGAGGTCCGCAAAGACGGTCGCCGTGCGCCCCCTGGCGGTCAAGGCCCGTCACTGCCGCCCAGGCTGCAGCCTTAGGTCGGGGCTGAGGGGCGCCCTCTGTCCCCACCCCGGCCCCCTGGCCCCTGCGGGACGCAGCCTCCGCCGGGAAGAGGGGTTCGGCCGCATAGGCTTCTCCCCGCTTCCCTCCGGTCCCGGAGCCTTGGGGAACCGCACGGGGCTGATTGACAGCAGTTCCCACAGCAGCAAGGGGCTTCAGGGGTCGGGCCTTGGGGGTGGGGTCTGCCTGACCCCCCAGCGAGTGTGCGCGCACACGTGTGTGCTTGCGTGTGTGTGTGTGTGTGTGTGTGTGTGTGTTCCTTCCTCTCGAGTGCCTTCCCGTGCCCCTGGGTCGGCGGCGACGCGTGGCTGGGATGGTCCGTGGATGTGTCAACGGCCGAGGGAGTCGGGGTGAAACGCTCTTCTGGGTGTGTCTGTGCCGGTGCCCGGACAGCCTGTGATTTGCGAGGCCAGGCTCGGTGCCTCGGGGGCCTCTGCAAATGTGGGTGGGCAGCGCCCAGTCGGCTGAGAGGCTCAAGGCAGGGAACGTGCAGGAGGCAGGGACTCAGCCCTCTGCGGCCTGGTTGCGGGAGGCGACTCACCGCACCCTTTCCTGCCTTGCTCGGTGGTCAGTGACCTGGCCTGCTAGTTACCTTGTAGCCTCCGTGGTTTCTCTGGGGCTCCCAATGCTGGTTCCCCCGCTTCTGGGTCCAGCTTGCGGATGGCAGGCTGCAGTCACATATCTCACTCCTCATGAAAAAGCTCCTTTCGTGTCTATGTCTGTCTCTGTCTACCTGGATCTAGCTCCCGCCTCCCTCTTACTGGATTTCCTTCCCCGGAAAATTCTAAGTCAGTACCTGGCACGTCTGCGGTGCCCAACGCCAGGCAGAAAGCCTGTAGGGTGGGTAGGGGTGCATAGGTGGCAGCGAAGGTCACCTGGAACTTGGTGAAATGTCACGTGCGAGGCAAATAGATGGGGCAGATGTCTGCTTTGGTTTTATTTATTTTCCATTGATTGTGCGGCCGATACTTTTGGGACAGACTCATAAACACCAACTTTTATTTACTCGGGATGTTCAGGGGCGTGCCAGCTGGCTTCCATCTTTCGGCAAGAACTGAATAATGTTCACACCTTTCTTAGGTGTTAGCACAGCCCCCCCAGCCTCACCTCATCATTCCCCACCCCGGACCTCACACCATGTGTTTCTCAGAGGAGGACAATGTCCCGACAGTGACATGGGGTGTCAGCTCACGGTCGCAGAGGTGTCGTTGCTGGTCATCTTTCCCCCGATTCTGTGCTGATATTCCCCAGGTAGCTCTTGGTTACCTGTGACCAAGTTCCTACAACCATTTTGCGCGTGTTTTCTATCTGCTGATACAACCACTCCAGTTTCCTGCGAGTCTCGAGGTGCTGCTTACTCTTCTGCTCACCCACGTGCTCCCCTGTGCCCGGGGAGCTTTGATGATGAGGTGTGGCTTGATCATCCTCAGGGGCGTCCCCCATCCCGAATGGGGGGCAATTCCCTCCTGAGAGGATTTGCTTCATCTTTTATCAGCAGGCAAGCGATGGCACCAAGTTCGATCATGTCAACCTCCCTGGAAGGTCCACTGTCCTCGCAGGATGTCCAGGGGGAGCCCTGTCTGCATCCTGGAGGCCCCGCCACTCCATGTCCCAGGACCCTCCTGTCCCTCCTGGGGGCCTGTGATCACGCTCTAGTTCATAGCGCTTCCCTCTCCTATCCCTGGTGAGGTCAGTTAGGCATCCAAGAATTTGTTCTGCAATGTGATCCTAAAAGTGGAGTTTTGGCTTTTAGTTTCCATGTTTTGCAACTTGGCTATCACCTGCAAAACAACCTTGTGTGACAGCGGTGATACTAAAGTCCTGGTATTTATAGGAATGGCTTTAGGGTTCCACCGTGGAATCGATGCTTGCTGTTGGCTTTTGGCAAATAGTCTTGTTAAGTTTAGGAGTTTCCTTCTAGTCCAATTTAGTTTTAATCCTGTAATTCATTATTTTAATTAGTCCTTTCTGTTGTTCGCTTTATATTGGCGCATCCTTGTTTTCCTGAAATAAAAATAAATTCATATTGTATTTGTTTAATATGGAGTTGATTTACTTTTGTAATGCTTTACTTATTTTCCCACCCCTCTTAAGAAATAAAAATGGTTCCTTTATTTCTTATTTGTTTATTATTTTCCTTTATTCCTTTTCAAAGAATAACTTCAGAAGGCTTTGATATTAAGGATACATTAACTTCACAAAGTGAATTGAGAAAATACCTAACTTTTTCTATGACTTGGGCTCTGACTAACACAAACATTACCCTTCTTTGCACGTCAGCTAGCACTCATTTGTAAACCCACCTGGTCCTAGACCTCCTGTATGGAGCTTACTGTCATTTTGACATTTCTTTTTTTTTTTTTAATAAAGATTTTATTTATTATTTCCAGATAGAGAGGAAGGGAGAGAGGCAGAGAGGGTGAGAAACATCAATATATGGTTGCCTTTTACCTGCCTCCAGCCACAGACTTGACATTTCTTTTTAAAGATTTTTAAATTTTATTTTCAGAGAAAGGGAAAGGGAGGGAGAAAGAGAGAGAGAAACATCCATGTGAGAGAGAAACGTTGATCAGTTGCCTCTTATGTGCACCCTGTCTGGGGACCCAGCCTGCAACCCAGGCCTGTACGCTGACCAGGGGTCCGCTGGCCCCCTTGCTCTGTGAGATGATGCCCAACCAACTGAGCCACATGGGGCAGGGCCACTTAGGCATTTTAAATGTTAACATTTGGATTTTACTTCTGGGAAGCCAGAAACCCAGGCCATTTGGAACAACTCCGCTTTTGATGACAGCAAGAACAGCTGGATTTAAAAAAATCATCTTGAAGGTATTGGAGACATACCGAGTGAGACAGTGAAGAATCGCTGGGCGACAATTTGGCAGAAGTGATGCCCCAGGGAGGTTAAGCTTCGGGATTTGGCTGCTTCTCCACGAGGTCCTGAGGCCGAAGGATGCTTCCTTTGAAAGTGAGACACCGTGTAGCCAGCCTGTACCTGATGGTTCGTCCTTCAGTTTTCTGCAGCTGTGCCCTGACGTATGCAGGAGCGTATTCCCTTGTGTTTTTCCTGCTTTAGTTTAAAAATGATTTCAAATGTGTGCTTGCTCCCTTTCAAACATTTGGGTAAATCCTAGAGCACTGTTTTCCTTCATGATTATCCTGCCCCACTAACATGTATTGTCTTTTGCTGTTTGCCTCCTTGCACATGTATTTTCTTTCCATGCATGAAAGTGTACACCTATATGATGGACCTTCCTCCTTCCCTATTCCTCTTAGTGTCTCCGCCCTCCCCACCACTTTATATAACTGACCCCCAACACTGTGTAAGTTTAAGGGGTACAGTGTGGTGGTCTGAGACATACACACGTAAGGCAACAGGCCCAGCGAACTCCTCGGGGTAAGTTAACACCTGCACCTCCTCAGCTAATTACCACCCCGGGGAGAGTCTGCAGGTCGCACAGACCTGCTGGTGCCTTGATCCCCGATTCCTGTCACCCCTGATTCCTGTCCCCCCAGTTGCCAGAGGGAGTTTTGTGGTTTCTGCCTCCTGGATGGGGTGCTTTTACAGCCCGGAGCAGGTAAAATTCGCAGGCTTGGCGCTGCAACTTCAGCGGCGAGGCAATCAGCCGCAGGAGTGACAGGGGCGGGGGGCCAGGTGGGCAGAGGGGTCTGGTGGCGCGTGTGCCCGTCACGCTCTGTCATGGCAGCGACCCCCAAGGGGCCATAGGACCGGGTATCAGTCCAGCAGGCGAGGAAGAGTTTACTGACCAGTCCAGCTCGGTTTGCCCCCCTCCAGGGTTCACTCCCTGGACCCCGCCCCGCTCCCGGCGCCCTTCCAAAGTCTGTCCCGAAAGTATCGAGCCAGTGTCAACACAACTAAAACGGTGCGCGGCCGATATTTTCGGGACAGACTTCATAGGCGCGAGTGAGTCACGGGGCGTGGGGGTTTTTGAAGTGCTGATCATGTTCCGTTTTGAAAAGTCTACCTTTAACTTTCTGGAGCCGTTTTAATATAATGTGAAGAAGAAAGCCCTCGCGGCGGTGTGGCTTTTCGGCCGCAGAACCGGGGGCAGGCATTTCGGCGGCCGTCAGCTCTGCGAAAGTGCCCCCCACGGCCTAAAAGCCGGGCCCCCATCCCTGCAGAGGTCGGGGGTGAAGAGAAACGGAAGCAAAGGTCCCGATGGCTGGACGGACCTTGTTTTGCCCTGAAATCCCAGCGCTTCCACGCGCAGGAAAAAGTCCCCGTCCGGCCACCAGGGGGCGCCAGGCCTCCACGGCGCCTCCGCGCGGGGGACCAAGGGTCGCAGGCCAGGTCCCCTCCCCACGCGGCTGGGGGCTGCGGGGTGCGCGTCCACCAGCCACGGGCCTCCCCAAAGCAAGGGGGGTCCATCCCTTCTTCCCTAGTCTTACAGCCGGTGTCCAACAGAAGGACAGGGGGCCAGAGGCATCCAAACGGTATTTCCAAGCTGCAGCCAGGAAAACAGCGGCTAAACTAGGGTTTTCTATGCGGAGAAAATGCCCTTCGAGACTAAAGGGAAAATAAAGACGCTTTTCCGGCCGAAGCTGGGAACGCTCGGCCTGAGGAGACCCACCCTGAAGAAAGCCTAAAAATATTTTTTTCTGGCAAAAGGGCAAACTCAGGAGGGCGGCTGGAGGTGCGAGGGGGCAGAAGGACACGCGAGCGGGATGTGGGCAGATGCGAACCGGCGCCGGGGAGGGAGAACGGCCCGGCCCGCTGGGCTGGGACGTGGGCAGGAGGAGGCACAGGCGCAGCACGGCCCGTCCTGGGCCGGCGGGGAGAGGGTTAAAGTGCTACGGTTGTGCATTGTTCCTAAAAGCGTCATTTAATATGACATTCTGAGAAGCTCGGGAAGCCTGTTATGATCTCTAGGGTAACTACTAAACGAATAATAAAAAAAAAGACCGCCTAACTTCCAGGCTCACAGAGCAAAAAAACAAAGAGGGATAATAAAAAACAATTCACTTACAGCAGCTCGTGAAAGAGAGCAAAAGGAATGCAGATCAAGTGGGAGTGGGTGCAGAACTTATTAAACCCAAACGGCTCGGTAATTACATGTATTTAAACCTAAAGATGCGAACGAGTACATTATACATATACCAACGACCAGAGATGTTGGTTTCTAACCAGCAGGGAGTGACAGGAATCAGGTTATGTCCCGAGAATGGACAGAATATCTAAAGAAATGGTTTTTAAGACTCAGGCAGCAAAGACAGGTGGCCCCGGAGGGGTGAGCTGTGTTGTTGCCCCCGCTGGCTGCTCAGGTGGGCTGGGGGGGCTCGTGGGGTGGGTGGGGGCAAGGCCCCTGAGTTCCCAGCGTAGGTAGGGAGAGGAGAGAGCCGCACAGAATGACAGCAGCACGGCCCCTCCTGAGCATTGGGCTCAGCAGCGACCTTGCATACATATGAGAAACTGCCTGAGTCTAGGAGAGAGGCCCCCGCAGAAAAGAGGGGGCCAGGAAGAGAGCCTGTTCCACACTGGGGAGCTCAGGCCCCCCTGAGGCCTCGATTGGGCACAAGGAGCCTTTGACTGAGGAACTGCTCTGGTCTATTAACAAATCTTATAAAAGGAAGACCCAGAAGGGTCCCGTTTTTCCTGAGGCCCTTAACAGCGTCCAAGAATAAGGCTCATGCATATTTAAGGAAGACAGCAGAATGCAACACCCATCCAGGTCACGTTTACATCTCTTATTTCAGCAAACTTTACCAGGCCTGCAGAAAAGCAGAACAATACAGCCCACAACGGAGGGAGAAATCAATCCGACCCCAAACTGACCCAGATGTTAGAATGCGAGAAGGACATTAAAGCAGTTATTATAACTGTATTCCATATGTTCAGAAAGTTAAGGACAAACATGGAGGATATAAATGACTCAAGTCAGATGTTCACAGATGAAACAATTTGTGAGATGAAAAATAGATTGAACGGTATTAGCTGACGTGGGGACATTATAGGAGAAAAGATTAGAGGACTTGAAAATGATAGCAATAGAAACAATCTAAAATGAAACAGGGAACAGAGAATTCTTTCCATTTTCTTAAATGGAAAGTGCCATTAGTGAGAGCTTTGAGGCAATTTCATGGGGCCTGATATATGGGTGATTAGACTCCCGGAAGGAGAGGCGAAAGGGAGAAGATGCACACAAAAATTGAAGATGTAATAGCTAAAATTGTTTCCAAACTTGATGGAAACTATAAACTCAGCCCCCCTGTCCCTCCCCCACAGGAAACTCAATGAGCTCCAAGCACAAGAAGTCCTGGTAAAACTACCTGAAAGCACTTTGTAATCAAACTGCTCAAAAGCAGCGATAAAGAGGAAATCGGGAAAGCAGCCAGAGGAAAAAAAGGCATTTACAGAGAAACAAAACCGAAAATGACAGTGGATTCCTCATCAGAAACAATCAAAGCATGAAGACGGTGGAGCAACAAATACCCCGGAAGCATGAAAAGGAAAAGCCTAGACTTCTGGAGCTAATGAAAATATCTTTCAAAAATGACGGTGAAATAAAGACCTTTGCCGGAGAACAAAAGATTCAGGGGCCGCACAGCTGAGTGGCAGGACAGGCTCAGGGAGGCTCAGAGAAAGGAAAAGAGACCAGAAAGGCGACTCTCCCCAGGCCATGGAGATCTCTGCAATGCTAATTGCATTGGCAAATAGGAGAGATTTCAGAAGTTATTTAAATCCCTTAGAAAGAGAAGTAGCAACAACCGATTGTTGCCTTTATACATTTATGAAAGAAAAACGTAGGACAACAGGGGCACAAAAGGTCATGACCAAAGACCCGAAAGTCAGCTATTGTTAAGTTTCTCACGTTGTGTACAAAATGGTGTATCAGCAAAGGGAGATGGTGGGAAGTGACAGATGTGTGCCAAAATCTTTACAGTAACCGCCAAAATTACAAGGGGACCTCATAGGTCATAAAGGGGAGATAACAGAATGAAAAATAATCGAGTCACCCAAACTAGCAGTCACGTTAAATGTTAATAACTCTAAGCAAACAAACTGGTTCTCGTGACATTTCCACGCCTCCATCAGTTTTTGTGTTTGTTAAGATTTTATTTCTGTGTTTTAGAGAGAGAGGAATGGGGGAGAAAGGGAGAGAAACATTGCTGCACGAGAGGGAAACACGGATCAACATGCCTCTTACACACCGCCCCGTGGGGGACTTGGCCGGGGACCCAGGCCTGTGCCCAGACTGGAGATCACACTTGGAGATTCAGTGGAAAGCGCTAAAAAGTAAACATTTAACAATTAGTTCATACTGACACGTCTAATTTCGTTCCAATATCTTGGGGGGTCTTCCCATCCCCCCCTGTGCCATGTTTGCGTCCCCGGCTCCCACAACGAAACCTGGTTTTCAATAACAACCATATGTTTCGTTTTTGCTCAATCCGATGGAACACAGGAAGCAGCTCAAGAATCACAGGGAAGGGTGGGTGGGGAGGGGGACAGAGGGGAGAAAAAAAGGGATGGATGTAATACAACAACAATAAAATTAAAAGGAAAAAAAAAAAAAAAAGAATCGCAGGGGCCAACAGCAAACTTCTCAGTCAAGTTCAGGATTTCTTTAGTTCTTCTCCTTCCACCAACAAATTAACGTGTTTAAAAAGTACGTGGATTAATTCTTTTTTTCTCGTCTACGTGGTTATGTCATCAAACGGATGTACAGTTATGTCCATTTGTTTCCGTTTGTGTTCAATTCCAGGGTTTCCTCCCCAGACCTTGTTGATTTAATTGAACTTGATGAACGTGTAATGTATTAGCACAGCTTCAAAGTCAAAATAAGTTTTTACAAGTATATTCAGAAAAGTTTCATTCTCCCTCTCTCTGAGTGAATCTGAGCTCTTGAAAATACACGTAAGTTTTTTGCGCTTATAGCTAACCAATTTCCCTAGTTTCTGCCTTTTCCTTTCTATTTCTTTTTGCAAGCCTGCATAATTTTCTCAATTTCTCTGGTGAAAATAGGCTATTTAAACTTCTTGTCTTTTCTGGGACCAATTTTTGTAAATTGTTCTTTCTTAGAAAAATATCCATTTCATCTGAGTTTTCATTTATTTTCACAGAGCCTGGCAAAGTGGTCTATGATGGTTTTTAACAACGCCTCCTCCGCACCATGTCTGATTTGTACCCCTGTGCACCTTATCGATGTCTTCCTTCATAATAAAAGGCTTCTCTCTCAGTTGCTACTTTTTCCAAGGGATCAGCATTTTGATTGATTAGTGTCATGGCTTTCTCTACTTTCTACTTTTGTAAAAGTTGAGAGGCAAGTTGCATAGCATTCAAGGAACCATTGCAAAGTCATTCCCCCCTAGTTTCGAAATCTGTCACCATCCTGTCGTGTGACAAATGCTGCTGCAAACATCAAGTTTTCATGCGGATGTCTGCTGCACTTCCCCGAGGGGGGTTCCTGGGCCAGAAGTGCTCCGTCACAGGATAGTTGTTGAGGACCCGTTTTTCCAAAGTGGCTATGCGGTCCCCTGCCCACTGCCTCGTTCATGTCCACTGTCTCCGTGACTTCCTCATGGAGTAGTCTTCCGGTGACTCCTAGTTCTTTTGAGTTGGGGGTTTAAGGCACTTAGTTTCATGATGCTGTTTTGACCGATAGAGGTATTGGAAGTCATGACGCCTTTTCTCTGTCTTAAAACATCTTTGTCCCAAAGATGCTGCTATGGATGGTTGGCACTCTGTATCTTGCCCTTCACCTGGCGGCTGTCTGAGGATATTTTAAATGTCCAGGCAGAAAGTTCACTTTTCGTATTTACTTTTAACACGCTCCAATCGGCCAAGCTGACCTGGGTCACAGGATGCTGACTGTGTGTTGTGTGTGTGTTTCGGTGAGTGTTTCGCACGTATGTTTGTGAAGAAGGTATATCTTCTTTGGTTGTGATGGAAGATCTTCCTCACTGCTTATACTCAGTATATTGCTTATACTTTGATAAGCTTCCTGGTTTTCTTTGGCGCCCTTGACCCGGAGCAGTGCGTGGTCTCCAACCACAGAGCGTTTCTGTCCATTTGTCCTTCCAGCTCCTGCAGCCTGGTCTCCACCGAGGCTCTGTGCCCCATGCCTGACTGTTCTGTCTCCATCGGCCTGATAACGTGACATCTTTGTCACAGCAAATGCGTCTTATCTAGTACCAGAGTCCGACCCCTGCTGTTGGGCGGCTTCCATCGTCAGACCCCTTTCCTGTCCTGAGACTTGGTCTTTCTCAGTCCCTCTGATGAGACCTGGCTGCTCTGTAAGGTGACCGCAAACCTCGCTGTTTGAGGAGATGACACCACCCTCCCCGCACTCGCTGCTGTGACCCCTGTGCTGCCCGCCCCCGCCCCGCCCCGCCATTGGGCACATATCACCATGCATGTTGCATTACACTGGTTCTGTTTCTTTCCCTCTGCGGTCTGTTTTCTTTGTTCTTATTTTTTTTTATTGAGTTGTGATTGTATCTTTGTCCTTATTTTTAAAAGCATAATTTAACACTCTTTTGGGTAAACAGCTTTATTGAGATCCAGTTCCCATACCATACAATTCACCCGCTTCAAGTGTGCAATTCAATGGTTTTTGGTGTGTTACGTGATTAATTTTTTAAAATTATGGTAAAAATATATCATATAAAATGTATCATTCTAACCTTTTTAAAGTGTCCAGTGTTCACAGCCTTGTGCTACCACCACCAGCCTTTCCAAAATGCTGCCGGCACCCCAGGCAGAAATTGTGTCCCCACGAGGCAACAGCACCCCTTCCGCTCCCCACAGTCCCTGCTGCCCTGGGTCCTCTGGGGACCTGCTGCTCAGAATCACGCCGCATCGGCCCTTCTGTCTGCCTCCCTGTGCTTCACAGAACGGTCTCAGGTTTTCCAGGTTGCGGCATCTTTTAGTTGCTGTGTTTCTTTGGCAAGTTGGGGAAGTCTGTGTTTTTGTTTAAATGGCTGTCCCTATTCTAGGATCTTTTTTTTTTTAAATATTTTATTTCATTATTTTTAGAAAGAGGGAAAGGGAGAGAGGCAGAGAGGGAGAGAGACATCCATGCATGGTTGCCTTTCACCTGCCTCCAGCCACGGACCTGACTGGAGACCTGGTTTGCAACCTGGTTATGTGCCCTGGCTGGGGAATCGAACCTGCGACCTTTGGGTTCGCAGGCCGGCACCTTATCCACTGCGCTACCAGCCAGGGCTATTCTAGGATCTTTTATCCTGTTTAACAAGAGTCCCATAAAACTCATTCTTGTCAGTCAAAAATGATCAGGTACTGGCAACCTCAGGCAGTGCAAACTAATATCGTTTGGTTGACAATGTTAAGTGACGTCCTTTGCCTCCCACCTACTAGCTATGTGACAGTCAATGACTTCATTCCATGTCCTCCTTTCTCTCCCACTCCTCCCTCTTCAACTTGCATTCTTCCCACTGTGTCAGAGCACAGAACGTGTACCTGCCGTTCTTCCAGGTCCACAGCGAAACATTCCTAACGCTCGCCACCAGCCTTCTAGAAGATGCCGTGGGAAGGGCTTGAGAGCCTTCGATCTCCTGGGTTCCCGTGCGTGTGCACCTGCTCTTCATCGCCTGCGTGGCTGGAAGCCGTCCAACCTGATAATCTCCGCAATTCCCCGTGAAGTTCATTCCGGTGCCCACACTGTCAGGTTAAGTGCACCGTGTAGTCGAGCTAAGTGAGAGCGTTCCCGAGACATGCCGCCCCCGACCTCCTCCTGCTCTTCAGCTCTTGACAAACAGCCCCTGGAGGATGGAGCGCCGGGCCCCCCGTTCCGCTGCTGCCTCCCCTTTCCTTCAGGGGCCCCATTAGCGCTGGGAACGGAGCCCAGTGAGTCAGGTGTGAATATCCTGATTTGTCAATCTGCAGCGAAAACTTTTCTGGACTTAATAAACCCTGGATCCGAATTGCCTCTGTCACCTGGCATGTCGCCGAAGCGTTGACTAATCACACAATTCGAGAAGGTCACCTTTTCCAGCTCCCTTGCGTCACTGGCCTCAGACCCAGCGCTGACAGCCTCCAATCAGGCTGTCCACGTGGGCGATGCCACACCGTTCCAGTCGTCCGGCTTCAGCTCTTCGCTGCTCCCCCTGTAGCCAGCTGCTCCCTCGGCACCGGGGCCGGCGGTTCCGGCCGAGCGCTCGGTTTCTTTGGTGCCTGTCACCGGTGGTCGCAGGTTTTTCCCAGCCTGACACCGTGGTGCGAGGTTGGGGCCCCCTCTCCCAGGCCTGCAGGACAGGGGCGGGGTCATTGTCAGGGCGACAGGTCCCATGATGTCGCCTAATGATCGATTCAGGATTCAGATGTCTGGCAGGGCGGGGTGGGGGCATTGCTGTTTGCTGTGTGACTGACAATTCTCCGACTTTCACTGAGAAGTTGTCAGCTGTGGAGGGAGCGGGAACCCCTGCAAAAGGGGTTCTTTTAGGCCTTCGCAGCTTCTGCAAGTCAGGTGTTCGAGGGTTTAAAAAAAAAAGTCCGCATTATGAAATGTTAAAAAGGATCCATAAGCACAAATTAAAATAAACTGAAGCAGGGGGTGAACAAAACAGGATGTAGTGAAGTGTTGATTTGTATTTAATTCAGGAATTAACGATCTGAAAAAGTCACCAAATAGAACTACAGCCTACACACAATGTATAATAAATACATTAAAAAATCCCTCACCCGAGGATATGTTTATTGATGAGAGAGAGGGAGAGCGAGAGATCAATGTGAAAGAGAAATGCTAATTGGTTCTTTCTGCAAGTGGGGATCAAACCCACAACCTAGGGACGTCCCCTGACCGGGAACTGAACCTGCAACATTTCGGTGTACAGGACGGCGCTCCAACCAGCTGAACCACCCAGCCAGGGCCAAAAAATAAAATACGTTGTAAAAAGAGATTTCCTGGTTCTGTAAATACCTACTGTCCCCTTTAAATAACGGACTTACTCCGAGTCTGTTAAACCATTTTGTAAACAGGTAAGCATCGCTTCTTAATTTCTAAAACCCAATACTAATTCACTGTGGATTTTCATTAGGAATCAGATTTTGGCTAATTATAAAACGTGTTTTTAAGAATAAGCTAAAAAAAATGAAGTAGCCATCAGGAAAATTAACGAAGCCGGTTATGCTTTATTGGGACCATCTCATACCCAAATTCATCACCATTAAGAAAAAGAAAAAAACTATATAGACGGGTGATGGCGTAACTCGAATGGTGAGAAATAAAAGCAATCAAAAGTACAAGCAAAGCCCTGGCTGGTAGCACAGTGGGTAAGGTGCTGGCGTGCGAACCCAAAGGTCGCAGGTTCGATTCCCCAGCCAGGGCACATAACCAGGTTGCAAGCCAGGTCTCCAGTCAGGTCTGTGGCTGGAGGCAGGTGAAACGCAACCATACATTGATGTCTCTCTCCCTCTCTGCCTCTCTCCCTTCCCCTCTTTCTAAAAATAATGAAAAAAAAAAAAAAAAAAGTACAAGCAACTGTTTTCAGATCTTTTCAGGACACAGAGTTTCACTGCTTGCTTGACCTGGAAGGCCAGGCTCCTGCCCCTGGGCAAAGCCTTTGAGGGTTCAGGCTCCCCGCACAACCTGCAGGCCCAAGAAAATAATGCCTGAATCCTGGGAGGTTGCGGGGTTGCTGCCTGTCCTAAACTCTTCCCAAGGGTGACTGGGGCGGGGCGGGGGGCGGGGGGCAGCTGCCACCTGGGCTCCAGCTTGCAGACCAAACCAAGCCTGAGGCAGAGACAGGCTAGACACAGAGGCGCGAAAAAAATCTGGGTCTTTGAGGACAGCCCTGACCTGCTGGATGTGCTCGCCTGACGCCCACTCGGCCCTGGGCTTCCTGTTCTGTGAAACAGTCGTGGGTTGTTCAGAAAATCCGTATTGTTTGTTTCCTTCCATAAAACACAAGACACATTTATCATTCTCACCAACAACTTAATTGATTTGGATAGGTTGAGCATGTCTGCCGTCTCCTGCTATTGGCCTCTAGGGGGCAGAGGCCAGGGGGGGCAGCCCAACATTTTCCGATGCGGAAGACGGGCCTCCAGCACAGAATTATTTGGGCAAAATGTCAATAGTACCAAGAAGCTTCGCAAACTACTTTTGATACATTCAATCAGTCACAGTACTTTCTTCGTACAGTGCACAAATCTTTTCTTGCATTTCAGATGCTTTTTTTTTTTTTTTTAAGATTTTATTTATGATTTTCAGAGAGGAGGGCAGGGAGGGAAGAAGAGAGGGAGAGGAGCATCCATGTATGGTTGCCTTTCTCCTGCCTCCAGCTGGGGACCTGGCTGGAGACCTGGCTTGCAACCTGGTTATGTGCCCTGGCTGGGAATCGAACCAGCAACCTCTGGGTTCGCAGGCCAGTGCCTTATCCACTGAGCCACCAGCCAGGGCTAATGACTAATTTTTTAAAAGTGTTAAAGACAGCTGAACACTATGAGAGCCATTGGATGGAAAAACAACAGACTTTTGGGTCAACCCAACATGTTCTCAGCATGTTAGCTTGAATTGGCATTTTCCGCTTCTGTGGCCAAAGACACCTAAACTGAGGTTTGCTCCCCAGGGGGATGGGTCGTGCAAGGAGAAGATTCTTCAGGGGTCCCACCACATCTACGGATGTGGAGAGAGGTCTGGAGCCCCTCGCCACCCGGCAGTGGCCGGTGTGGGTCCTGGTCGGGGAGCAACCCCTCAGGCCGGATCCACCAGCAGGCACGGCGGAAGGTGCACCGGTTCTCACAGCCAGGGCTCGGGAGAGAGGCAAACCATTTGCAAAGTTTTATTATGACTCAGAAAGGAGTGACAGCATTTTGGTGTGGGGGCGGGCGGCAGCAAGAACAATCCATCACTCTTGTCCCAGACAGGTTCCATCTTCGGCGTTCGATCGACCTTGAGGGACGGGTGGGCATCCTGGCTCACCTTTAAAGGCCAGCACGCAGCCAGGGGGCCACGCGGCTCAGACAGGGGCCCTGGGTCACCGCGGCAGAACTGGTTAACTTGCCAGCCAGCTCAGGGCCCGTCAGCTGTCCATCCGTGGGATATCCATCATGTCCCGTCATTTCCCACTTGGGAAGCCGTGCTGGAATGGGGGTCGGGGGAAGCCATTCCATCCACTTGGTTCTAACGCTTCCAGAGTGGCGCTAACCAGCCCAGCGCCCGCTCTTGGTCCTTGCTTTTCACAACACTGGTGGGTGCCCGTGGGGAGTCCCGCTTAAAGGAAAGGAGCCTGGGAAGGTTAGGGGTGTCCCTGGATCCCTGGGGACAGACGGAGCTGGGTGGCACACCTGCACAGCACAGGGACCCAGAGTCTCACCTGCTGCACTCAGCACTGCCTCCAACCAGGTGACACATGCTGCGCCCCGGGCGACCACGAGAGAGGAGGCCAGGTCCTCGCTCCGGGTTTGTGTGTGACAGGTACACAAGGCACCAGGGAAGGGGGAGGGGCATTATTTCCCGGGGTGCAGGCCTGCTCCCAGGTGATGTAAGCAAGTGCCCAGGCCTCACCGGTGAGCCGAACTAGGGCGCTGGAAGAGGCGTTGCTGTCATCGTTACCCCTGGGGGCCACCGAGGAGCCTCCAGGCAGGTGGCTCCCCTCACCTCCAGGTGGTAGCTGGTCGGGTTCCCGCCACAGTCGGTCGGCGTTCAGCACACATGCCAGACACTGATGGGAATAGGAAGGCTGCAGCAGAAATGCTGGTTCAGTGTGGAAGGTCTGGGAAGCGCTGAGCGGAGCGCGATCACTCACGGTCCCCGGAGAAGCGCCGGAAACAGCGTGGGCCGAGCCCCTCCCCCTCCCTCCCTCCATCTGCCGCCCTCGCACGTGTGCATGTGTTGCGATGTGTCCCGCAACGTTTACTGAGCACCTACTACGTCTCCGCAGGCAGTCCCACCGCTTCCGTAGGGGAGGGGCAGGGATGGGGCCAAGGCCAGAGGGAGGAGGGGCATTTGGCAGGATGAGAGGGAGGTGGGGGGCCCGCATGTGGGGGATGGGAGCCATTCACGCAGGGTCCCCAGGAGTGGGTGCACTGGGCCGTCGGGGGGGCAGCAGGTGGACCCTGTGGCTGGAACAGGGGGCAGGGGTGGGACTCCTCCTAGGGGTGGGAAGGGGACTCAGACTCAGGAGACAGTTTCTAGCACCACCTGGGATGAGGACCACGTGCCCCCATCAGAGGTAGGCAGCCCCCGCCTCCCATGGGCCCAGGCCTGCGGGGACTGAGCTGCCCTTGGGCCAGTTGGTGCTCGGAGCCTGTCCCTGCTGCCCACCCCCCATCCCCCCGCTCCGACGGGCTCTGGTTGCTGCCCATCCAGCTGTGGGAAGTCACCACCCCCAGGACCTGGGCATCGTTCTCTGTGCAGCGGTGGGGCCCCTCGTTCAAAGCAACTGCAGAGGACCTTTCCCCCCGGACACCCCTAAACCAAACCCCCTGAAGTCCCCAAACCCCTGCCCACTTGACTCCTATGTCTCGCCTGGTCCCCAGTTGAATCCCAGAAGCAGGGTGTTCCTGGAGCACAGCCCCAGAGCGGCCCCTCAGAGGCCCCTCCGCAGGGCCCTCCTTGGTCCACCGCGCAGCCACCGCTGGTTTTAACCCCCACACCTGCGATCGCCCAGCCCTGCTGGAACCTCTTCGCCCCCAGACTTCCCGCCGCTGTTAAGATGATGATCAAAATCTTCAACAGGCCTCCCCCATCAAGTGCCCCCTGGTGCCTGGCCACGGCTGACTGACTGTGAGGAACTGAGGGTCCATTTAATGTCCACTCTCTCCTGGCGTGTCCAGCCCTCTGTGCCTGCCACAGAGGATGATACCTAGGAAAACAAGCAAATAATAAAAATAGCTGACATCTCGTACTTCCTGTCCTCCAGGCGGTGAGCTAAGCATTTTGTGCGTATATGGACCCCAGCCAGGCCACGAGGCCGGTGCTTTCCGCACGGGACAGGCAAGGCCACTGAGCACAGAGAGGGTAAGTAACTTGCCCCAGGATACACAGGAAGGCCTGGGCCCTGGCTGTCTATCCTCCTCAGAAATGGACAAAAACATACATTAATTCGTGTGGGAAATGCCAGAAAACGCAGATACCCGAAAAAGAGAAGCCACTCAGAACTTGAACGTTTTAGTGCACTTCTTTCTAGATGGCTCCCTGTTGCCGATGTGTTGATCAGCTACAGATGAGACATCGCGGCTCTTCTGTTACACCCGACCTCAGGCATCCTGCCCACCGTGAGTTTCGATCTGTTTTCCTCCGTGGACTGTTCAGTTAGACCCCCTTTTCACCGGGTCCTCTGCAGCAGCATCCTCGCCTCTCTCTCTCTCGGGTCTACACCGCATCTTGTTTCCGGTCCAGGGTCCGCCGCACCGTCTCTTCATTCAGCCACATTTAATGTGTAGCAGTGGATGTGGGAGGAGCTCAACTGCCCCAAGTTGTCCTCCCAGTCTTGACTTGTTTCTGGTCAGCACCTTGAGGTGGAGCTGCTGGGGCCAAGGCCATGTTGGGTGTTCGGACTTGGATCAGCGCCAGAGCCTTCCAGGACCAGCAGGGGGGCGCACACGGGGGACCCGGTCCCCAGCCTCACCCTGCATTACACGTCAGGCGCACACGCGTGGCAGCCCCACCCACCAGGTCCTGGGCCCGCACTTTCAGGGGACAGACTCGGAAAATGTGGGCGGAACCATCATCTCCCCCACTTTTCCCTAGAACCCTCTAGCTGTCCCCTAGAGGCTGATCACGGCCCCCAGCCCCCGCGGGAGGCTGTCCCCAGTGTCCCCAGTGGGGCCACCCTGTCCCACTCTGGGCCGCAGCCAGGGCTGCGCACTCGGGTCAGAGACCAGAGGGGAGCACTTTTCTCTCCCTCCTCTTTTTTGGGGTCTGGAAAATTCTTCCTGTGGCTGAGTTAGGACAATTCAGGAAACACCGATTCCCATTCAAGATGGGACTTTGCTTTTTCGAAAGACAAGGTTTTATAGGTTTTCCAATAACTTAGAACAGATGAACAAACTACACATGAAAGCGGCCCCGGGGCGGCCCCTGCGGGTGGGGTGCGAGGGGCCCGGCGGACCTGGGCGAGCTGGGCCTGGAGGCTGGGCCCGGAGGGGCAGGGCGCGTTGGGGGGCACAGGGGGGCTCTCCCCCCGAGACCCTGCACTCCACTCGCAGCGCGGGCTCGGGCACTTGCGGGTGGTGAGACCATTGTGTCCGCGGCAAGCAGGCGCTGCCACCCGGGAAAGCCGGTCTCCGGGGCGGCCGAGACCTCCCACTCGGAGGCCCCCTCCCCGGCGCCGCAGGGGCCTGGGGAAGCGGAGGGGGTCGCCGCGGGGCGCCTGCGGGGACCACACGCCGCGCGCTGTCGTTTGCATCTTGGGGAGCCGGGCAGGCCGCGCCGCATGCAGTCAGCGCGGGAGCCTGCCCGCGGGGCGTCGCCGCCCTCGAGGTGCCAGCGGGGAAACTGAGGCCCGCGAGGCGAAGGGAGGTGCCCGGAGCCGCGAGGTAAGACGGGGCTGGAGCGGGAACCTGCCGGAGCCCTTCTGTGGGGGCCGCCTGCTTTCCAGCACCTTCTTCTCCTCGGCAGGGGGTCGAGCAGGCTCAGGCTCCCTGGAGGAGCCGTGGCCGTCAACGTGGGGGAGCTTCGCCCCCAAATTCCCTGGAGTGGAGAGATGCCTTTGGGGGGTGGGGAATAATGCCTCGCACGGGTGGCTGTAGTTCACACTTCCACCAGCAGGGGGCTGGCGCCTTCCGCCGCCGCGCCCGCCGAGGGAACTGCTGCCTTTATTTTGTTGTCAACGTGATAGATGAAACATACCCCGGCTTCAAAAAAAAATTGTTTTCTTTTTCCATTGAAGAGCAACATCTTCATTAGACACGCTTGGGGAACGACAGGAAGTGCCATTAACTGCTGGGCTCCCAGGGCCTTGATCAGGGTGGGCCCAGGGGGTGCTCCATGCAAATCTGTTGGATAAGCAAAGAACAGGGGGAAAATGCCCGCGGGTCCCCCACCCAGGGACAATTCTGTCACCATCTGGGTGCGTGTGTCTTCCCTGAGTTGTTCCTCACAACATTTAGGTCTGCTCCCATTCATTGTGACCCCCCCTCCCCCCCAGACAGGGTTTCAACCTGTTTCGTTCAGTCTCCCTTTTCCAGCTAACAGTGCCGACGTCTCTACAATGTCCTGGAGTGTGTGAGCCGCCGTTTATTGGAATCTGCGGTGGTTGAACTTTCCGGCTGTTTTTAATTTTCCTCTTTATAAATGAGGCCGCTGATACCTTCATGCAGAAAATGGTTTGCGTTCTGTCAGCTTATTTCCTAAGGAGAGCGTCTCAGAAGGAAGATTAATGTGGAGAGGGTTTTGCTTTGTTTTGTTTTTAAAAATCTGATTTCATATTTCTTGGAAGTGATGCACCTTATGAAACAACTTTATATCTGTTGAGAAACCCGGTTCAGTTCTTTTTTAAATATTGTTTTAGAAAATGGCTTGTTCTGAACAATACCCGGCGCCTTTGAGCAAACAGCGGCTATGAAAGGAGATTTTCTGCCTGGAGCTCTGAGGAGGAGGCTCAGGAAGCCAGCGAGTCACATCCACGCGTGTATCAGATGGTTGCTATGGGAACAAGGCGTTTAACACAACGGCTGGGTTAATGCATCTATCAGGAAGGGAGGGGGCGAGGCTGAAACGAATTAGTTGGTGTCTGAGCAGCTCTGAGAGATAATGGCAACGACAAGGAGTCAGTCTGTCCCGCTGCCGTGGCGGGAGCTGGGGGAACAGAGGCAGGTGTGAGGGCTCCTCTGTCCAAGCGTGGGGTGCAGGGGGCAGGAAGGCGGCAGGCAGAGCCCCGTCAGGGAGAGGAAACTGTTTCCCAAACCAGATGCTGGAGCAAGAGGGGCCTGAGGCAAGACTGAGGACATGGGCTCGCCAGGGCAGGGGGACCGGACCTGGGATGCACCCCGGGGCCTGTGGGCAGCCAGTCCTGGCCTCTAGGCTCCTGCAGTGTCCCCACAGCCGCTGGGACAGCTGGCGACCCCCCTCGTTGACGGGGTGGGGAGCCTGCGTGCAAAGGGCACCCAGCAGCTCCTGGTCCAGCCCCAGCTCTATGCAGGGGGTGACGCAGGTCCAGCAGTGAGGGACCCAACCCGACGTGCCCAGCGACACCTCACAACGCAGCCTTCATGGCCCATTCACTGATTCACCCTGTGATAAGCCTGGGGAACAGTGAGGGCTGAGCGGCCATTGCTGTGCCCATGGTCTTCAGGGGAGGTTGAGTCTGATGCGGGTGAGGAAGGGTGCCTCCCAAGCCTCCACGGGAAGGTTGGCTGGGGTGAGCCAGGGTCCCCATGGGGGGAGGCTGTGTTCAAGGGTCAGAGGGTGGCACTGTGCTGGGATCACTAGAGGGACAAAGGCAGGAGGGGCAAAGCCAGGGGATCCAGAACCCCGCAGCTGCACCTGCCCCCCTCCACCCCCAAGGGAGTCTGGTTCAAGCTGCAGTGCCCCACCCCCCTCCCGACGGGGGACCGGCTGCTGGGAAGCTGACTCCTCACCAAGTTGTGTTCCCTTCGCACGCCAGCCTGGCGGAGCAGGGGGCTCGGCGCCTGTCCCAGCCTGTCTCTCGGGGTCTGCCCCCCGGGGAAGGCCCTCCTTCAGTTGGGACACCCTTATTAAGAGGCAATTTAGCAACACACATCCCAAACCTAAAACCATCCCGACGGTTTGTTCCAGCAGTTTGGCTCCTGGGGCTCTTTCCCGGGGACGCGATCCTGAGCTGAGAGGCGCTGTGGCGCTGGATGCCGGCCAGGAGCCCCAGATCGTGCGCTGGCTTGTAGGCCGGGTGTCTGCGAGGGATGCGAACGCTGGCACGGCCGCGCACCCCTGCGGCCTCTGGGAGCCCCAAGAAGCTGGGCTGGCCTTGCAGGTCCCGTTCCAACTTCCGCCCCCTTCCTCGGTGAGCCCGGCAAGTCCCTGCGCGGGCCTGGCCTCAGTGTTCTCGCCTGGGAAATGGGCACAGGCTGGGCCGCCGTTTCCAGAGGAGCCAGGCGCCGTCTGGCTGGGGTGTGCATGTCGCAGAGTCAGCCCTGGGGAAATAACGACCTCGCCCTCTTTATACCGCATTCCTGTGCCTCAGCAGCTCTGGGGGGCCTGCCTAGGAGCCCCACGGCCACGGAGGCCACCCAGCGGGCAGTGGCGGCGCCTCCGGACCGGGCTGCAAAGTGAGGCCCACCCGGCGCTGGCTGTGCGACCCCAACCGGTCGCCCAACGTCCCCGAGCCCCGCCCGCGCGGGTTCAAGCGGGGACAAGACTTCTTCCTTTCAGGGGCGCTGCGCGTGGGGATTCGCGCAGACAGCGCGGCGCAGCCCAGCCCCGGCCTGACGCGGGCAGGAGCGGCACTTTCCCCGCGGGGGCAGCGTTTTCCGGGGCCCAGCGCCCACCCCTAACCCCTTTGCGCCGGCACGCGGGCCGGACGCGCGCACCGCGGATGAGCCGTCGCTGCGGGAACGCAGGACCCGCGGCCCCGCAGCCCCGCGCGCGGCCGGCAGGGGGCAGGGTGCGCCCGCCAGCCGCGCGTGTCCTCGCGTCACCCCGCGCCTCCAGCCCCCCGCACCTCGTCGGAGAGCCGCGGGCGCTTCTGCGGGGGAGCGGAGCGGCCCCCCCACCGGGAGCCTTCTGCCTCCGCCGGGCCCCATCTTTTACATTTAATTTGTGAGCGGCTTAATGTTTAATTTCTGAAAAACTGAATGATTCATTACCGTATTAATAAATAACATTTATGATTCTCCTAATGAATGTCCGAAATACAAAGGCAGTGACATGTCTTCTATGTTTTCTCCTAAATGGAGACAGCCCGGCATTAGTTACAGCGACTTGTGCGTGGACCGCGCTCCGATCCGGCCCCGAACCCCTCGGTGTCTGGCTGGGAGCCAGCTGCGCCCCGGCTTCTGCCGCCCCCGCGCCAGGGTAGGGCCGCGGGGGGGGGACTCGGCTGCCGGGCCCCAGGGGCCGCGCTGCCCCGCCACCTGCAATCCCACAGGCGCAGCCACCCTCCCTCTCCCCGCCCCCCACCCCACCCGGCCCCGCGCTGGGTGTGGGCAGGGCAGTGGGGCCTCTGCCCTAGACTGAGTCAGGGAGGAGGCCCCTCCTTAGTTCATGCCCCCGAACCTCCCGCGTTCTCCCCCTACTTTTTTTCCCTAACTAACGTCCACTGATCCTTGGGAGTACCCTCCGGGCACCCACAGGGACACCGAGTCCGGCTGGAGGGGCTCCGTGACCCCTGCGGTCGGGGCGAGCGGAGCGCCCCAGCAGCCGCTGGCTGCAGGCTTCCTGCTCCTGCCGGGGTGCAGGTTGGAGCAGGCCCCTTGCAGGCAGGTGGAGGCCCCTGGCTGGCTTCCTGGGTGAGCTGCTCCCCACCAGCCAAGTTGTCCTCGCGCTGCAGAAAACGTGGCGGGTTAAAAAGAGGAGCCGCAGAGCAAGTGAGCAAGACTCCGCCGCGATCCCACCTCCAGGGGCACAGAGCACCTGGCGGCGACGCACCCTGTTGCACGGAAGGGTGAGGCCGCTCCGCCCAGGGGTGCCGCTCCGTCCCTGCTTCGCTGGACTTGCCGCCCCTCCTTCCCGGCGGAGAGGGTGGGGGGCTTCCCCCCTTGTAGAAGGCCCTCCCAGGGCCAGCCCTCTGGTTTGCAGCCCAGATGGATAATATAAAAAACTACCAGGAGGTGCCCTCTCCCCAGAAAGCCCGGCACTTGGGTATCTACCCAGCTGGGACCTTTGTCAGCACAGGCGCAGAAAGAGCTGCCGCTCCCCACTTGGCAGCCTAGCGTCCTCCACGCGCAGTTCCCTATCCGGGTTTCTTAAAAAAATGTATTTTATTTATCCATTTTTTAGAAGAGAAGGGAGGGAGAAAGAAAGGGAGAGAAACAGCACCTGGTTGCCTCTTACTTGTCTCCAGCGGGGGACTTGCCCTGCCACCCAGGCATGTGCCCGGACAGGGAATCACACCGGCGACCCTCCGGTTCGCAGGCCGGTGCTCAGTCCACCGAGCCGCGCTGGCTGGGGCGCTGCCTTGATTCTGTTCACTAACCGCATCGTGGAGTCATTTTCCAGCACCTGGTCTGCGTGGCTGCATGATACTCCGTGGTGGAGGCCACTGGCCGGGCCCAGCTGCGTCCCTGCTGGGAACTTCCCTAGGCCGACGTCCCACCATGGCCATCCGGGTGTCTGTCCGCACCGGGACCCCTGACAACCCCGGTGGGGTCTGTCCCTGGAAGTGGTCAGAGGGCATGGCCGCCTCCGCCAGCGACGGACTCGGTCTTCCCATAGCTCTGCAAAACTTGGCCTTGTTAAGGGGCTGCCGCCACACCTATCCTTTGACAGGGGCTTCCTGGGAATCTGGAAATACAGAAAGGCTGCCTGTGTTCTCACTGTTTCATACCTGCAGGCACTGGGGCCCGTGGAGGTCACGTGCGTTTGGCTCGTAAGATTCTAGAGTCGCTTTCAGATCCTGGGACGGTAGAGCCTTCTTTCGTTTCAGGTGATGTCAGACTCCGTGAGGCGACCCAGGCGGAGCACTGTCTCTGGAGCCCACCTCTCCCCCTAACCGTCCACACATTCATCAGGACACTCGCCCCTCCTTCGACGCCTTCGCCCACCAACCCGCTTCGCCATCCAACATCCATCCATCCATCCTTTCACCCATCCACCCTCCCATCCTCCCATTCAGCATTCATCCGCTCACCCATGCCGGGAAACTGCGGATGTGAAAGAAAGGACACTATGGACAGGGGAGCGCCAGGAACATGAAATGAAACGCAACTGTCATTCATTCATTCAAAGAATATCTATCCTGCCCTACTGTGTGCCAAGCTCCTTCTAGGCACTGGAGTTTCAGCAGGGCATAAGAAGATCAGGCCCCTGACCTCAGAGCGCAGACAGCCTAGAGAGGGTGGCAGACAGTGGCCCGATACAGCACAGTAGGCCTGACTAAATGGTATGGCCAAAATCACACCAGCGGACTGAGGATCATGGGAAGAGAAGTCCTAGAGGGGACAAAGAGCTGATATTTAAGCCAAATGAGGTTTGATTCCCAGCCAGGGCACATAACCAGGTTGCAAACCAGGTTGCAAGCCAGGTCTCCAGCCAGGTCCGTAGCTGGAGGCAGGCGAAAGGCAACCATACATGGATGTTTCTCTCCCTCTCTCCCTACCCTTCTCTTAAAAAAAAAAAA
The DNA here is from genome assembly GCA_004026585.1 of Noctilio leporinus. NCBI lineage: Eukaryota > Metazoa > Chordata > Mammalia > Chiroptera > Noctilionidae > Noctilio > Noctilio leporinus. The sequence goes on along the minus strand of PVIW01001365.1, from coordinate 81,997 downwards.
AAGGTAAACCAAATGAATAGAGGCTGCGAGTTGCGTGTTCTGTTTCAGGACAGAACATTCTAGGCAAGGAACAGCGAGTGCAAAGGCCCTGAGGCAGGTGTTGCTAAGTGAGTTTGAGGATGGGAGGAGCTCTGAGGAAGAGGAAGGAAGTGGTAATGAGATCAGGGAGACGGGCAGGGTGAGGGACTGGGTCTGGGGCAGCCCTGGGGTGAGCACTGTGGAGGAAACTGGGACCTCCTTCCCTGGTGGGTTCTGGGCAGAATTGTGACGTGATTTCACTTAGCATCTCAGGACACTTCTGGATGTTGAGGAACAGGCTGTGGTGGGTGAGGTCAGCAGCGCTCAGACCAGGGTGGTGGCTGGGGAGGCAGGTGGGGACTGGTTGGGTTAAGGGCAAACTCTGGGTGTGGAGGAGAAAACAGAAGTACTTGAGGGTTGGGTGTTGGGGTGAATGACAGAAGTTTGTTGATTTCACCTGGGAGCTTCCTGCCTGGCCCAGCCTCCTGCAGCCACCTGGCTCTCAGCCTCCCAGGCACCCCTGCTTCAGCTGGCCAGGGAGAACGTCCTGTTACCTAAACCAAGGAATTGTTTCAGGGACTCCTTGAATTCCTGTGCTGTGTGGTGGATATAATTCTCTTTTTTTTCCCCTTTTACCTGAAAATGTTATTCCACCCTCATTCTAGAAAGATATTTGTATTGGATACAGAGTTTTGAGTTGACAGTTTTTTTTCAGCATTTTATTTTTATTATTTTTACTATCTTAAAGATTTTATTTATTTCCAGGGAAAGAGGAAGGGAGAGAGGCAGGGAGGGAGAGATACATCACTGTATGGTTCCCCTTCACCTGCCTCCAGCCAAGGACCTGGCCGGAGACCTGACTTGCAACCTGGTTATGTGCCCTGGCTGGGAATTGAACCAGTGACCTTTGGGTTCATAGGCCGGCACCTTATCCGTTGCACCACCAGCCAGGGACTCTTTCAGCATTTTAAAGATGTGACATACTGTTGCCCTGTCCCCATAGTTCCTGATGCGAAGTCAACAGTATTTGGATTACTGTTCTACTCTATTGAACTGTAGTTTCCTCCAGCAGCTTTTATGACTTTCTTCTTTACTTTTGTTTTTCAACCATTCAACTATTGGGTGCTCTTTTTATGCTGCTTCAGGTCTGCTGAGATTCTTGAATCTTTAACTGTTTGCCTTTCACCACATTTGGAAAATCTGGGATATTATTTCTTTAAATATTTATTTTTCTTCATTTTCTCTTCCTTCCCTTTTGGTGACTCCAATGACGTGTATGGCTGGCATTTTGCGATTGCCCCACAGGTCCATGGAGCTCTGTTCATTTCTTTTCAATCCTATTTCTCTGTTCTTCAGATTGGGTGCTTTCTATTGCTCTGTTAAGGTTGCCGACTCCTCTCCCATTCTGTTCATGAACCCTGAGTGAACCAATATTGGTACATTATTATTAATGAATGACTGTGGTCTATACGGGCTTTGCTGGTTTCCACCTGACGTGTTTTCCTGTCCCAGCTTTCCGTCCCATCTATCCCGAGGCTCCTGTTGGCAGTGGGAATTTCCCAGGCTTCCCTGGTTTTGGGTGACCTGGGCACTCCTGAGGGTGCAGGTCAGAGAGTTTGTAGAACGTTCCTCAGCTGGGATTTGTGGATTGGATTGTCTTTCTGAGGATGACGCTGGAATTTCGGGCTTGGGGACGGAAATCAGGAGTGAAGTGCCATGCTCACTGTGTCCTCACACCTCAGACCAGGTTTCCCTCAACTTGAGACCAAACCAAAGAAAATGAAGCAAGACCCCACCAAACAACGCGCTTCAGCTCCTAAGTGTGAGCCGCTCTTTGTGGAGAGGGTAGAGGTGGAATTCTGAAAAACATGGTCGCATGATTGACCGCCCCGGGTGTTAATTTGGTCCCCTGGCCAAGGTGTTCACGCGGTTTCTTCCCTGCAGGGCAACCATCCCTCCTGGCCCTGCTGTCGCGTTCGGAGGGGCCCCTCAGACAGGGCCTGACACACCCGCTCCCTGCGGGCAGCTCCCTGCTCGCAGCACACGGAGCTCGTGAGGCAGGTGGGTCTTGGCTCCCGTGCTCGTGCCCAGGGCGGGGAAAGGTTTGTGGTGTTAACGCGTGAAACTCAGTGGTAACGTAGCATAGTAACGAATTACCACAACCTGCAGGTCTTTTTCCATAGAACAGCTGTGACCTTAATTTTAACCCAACCCGTATTTATTCAGTCATTTTTAAAAAAGATTTTATTCATTATTTTTAGAGAGAAGGGCAGGGAAAGAGGCAGAGAGGGAGAGAGACATCCAAGTATGGTTGCCCTTCACCTGCCTCCAGCTGGGGACCTGGATTGAGACCTGGCTGGAGACCTGGCTTGCAACCTGGTGATGTGCCCTGGCCGGGAACCGACCCAGCGACCTTTGGGTTCACAGGCCAGTGCCAATCCACTGAGCCACCAGCCAGGGCTACTCAGTCATTTTTTGTTTGTATGGACACATGGGTGATTATTTTATCCTTTGGATTTCTATCTGTGGTCACTTATTTTATTACTCAAATTGTTCCAGTGTGGTAGGATTTCCCCCGCTTTGGGACTCCCTTACTTCCTGGCAGGACAGGGTGCTCCAGGGTCCTTCTGCATAGTTCCTAGCCAGCCCAGAGCCGCAGATTTCTCCAAGGAAGCCGGGTCCCAGCGACTGGTACAGGGCATCAAACCAAGGCCTGGCCTTGGCTGGGTGGTTCGGAGGATCCAACAGCAGCATGAGAACCTGAGGGTTGTGGGTTCGATTCCCAGTCAGGGCCGCAGGCCTGGGCTGCGGGTGGGTTTCCAGTTGGGAGCACATGAGAGGCAACCACACTTGGGTGTTTCTCTCCTCCCTTCCCTTCTCTCTAAAAATAAGTAAATAAAATCTTTAAACATAATAAAAACAAGAAAACAAAACCAAGGTCTGCACACTGCGGGTGCTGGTTGCTCCCGGCTGCGTGGCCTGCGGTCCTGTGAGAGACCAAGAGAGGCCGTCCTGCAGCCCCCGGAGATCTGTCACCGTCTGCGTCCCGCTGCACAGTCCAGGCTGCAGACCCCCGCCCCGGCCACCACCCGTGGGTCTTCCAGCAGCCCGCCCTCCGGCGCTGTACCGCCCCGCAGTAGGGGAGGCACCCGAATGCCACCCGCCCCGCCGCTTAGCCACTGGGCGCCGTGGACACGTCCAGCGCGAGCACCGGCCCCCGCGGGCATCAGCGGCTGCCAGAGTTCAGTGCTGGTGGGCACCGCCCTTCGTGTCAGCCCCCCAGATGCCACCTTCCCCTGCACCCCGCCCAGGCAGTGTCAGGGTTGGGGGACAGTCTCTCCGCTCAGCCTGCGCTCCTGCTGGGACCCCCTGAGCCCCCGACCTGCGTGGCTGTCACCTCTCCGCGCAGGTGCGTTGTGTGTTGTGAGGCTCCGGGTTCTGGCCCGGGCAGCGCCAAGCCTCCCAGGAGGAAGAAGACCGGCCAGCAGCTGCTCTGCCCCTGTCCCTGCGCCCCCACCCATCTCCCTGGCAACCGCTCAGCTCCACTGTCCCCAGCGTTGCCTTTTCCAGAACGTCACAGAATTGGACTCATAGCTTCCAGCCTTTACAGACTGGCTTCTCTCACGCAGCCACAGTGTGTATGTCCACGCATACGTGTATAATATATGTTCAAGTTTTGTCTACATCTTCATGGCTCGAGAACTAATTTATTTTTATCGCTGTTTAATAAACAGCTTATTAATCCACTCACCTGTTGCAGGGCGTGTGGGCTGCTTCCTGCCTTTGGCGATCAGGAAAAAAGCTGGTAGAAGCATTTGCATGCAGGTTTTTGCGGAGACCTGAATGTTCTTTTCTCTTTTTGGTATTTTTCTTTTCAAAAAAAGCATTTTATTGTCTAGCTATGTTGTATTGATTATGCTGTTACATTTTCCCCAATTTTTCCTCTTTGCTCCCTCTGCCCAGCACCCCCTTCCCTCCAGCCATTTCAGCCTCCCTGAGTTCATGTCCATGGGTTGTGCATATATGTTCTTTGGCTTCTCCCTTTCCTATACTACTTTTTACAAATAGTTAATTTATTTTTAGAGAGAGGGAAAAGAAGGGAGAAAGAGAAGGAGAGAAACACAGATGGTTGCTCCTCCCCTGACCCCAACTGGGGACCTGGCCTGCAACCTAGGCTTGTGCCCGGGCTGGGAATTGAACCAGGGGCCCTTCGGTTTGCACCAGCCAGGGGTCCTATGCTGTTCTCAATACCCCCCTGTCTATTTTGTACCTACCAATTATGCTTCTTTTAAAAAATATCTATTTTATTGATTTTGCTGTATAGTTGTCCCAACACCCCACCCCCACCCCCAATCTTTGCCCCCATCCACCCGGTACCCCCCATTCCCTCTGGCAATGCCCCCCTTAGTACATATCCATGTGGCATGCATGTAAGTCCATTTCCTTTATTATTCTTAACATCCCCCTGTCTACTCTGTAACTGGCAATGTGTACTTCTTTTCTATTTTTCACATCCAGACAATCACCACTTAATTACTGCCTTCCAACTGTCAGCGTCTCAAATCATATGAATACAAAGTTTTCTTTTCATTATTTAAAAATGCTTATGTTAATTCATGTGTTTAAAAATTACTTTTTAAAGCAATGTCAATTGAAATGTTACTAAACACATGCACAAATACATTTACACACACATATTTTTTTCTTTTACAAATATTACACTAGAAAAAAATAGTTCTACTCCTGTGGCAGTGTCTAACAACATCATTTGATTAATTGCCCTCAAATTTTCTTTTAGAAATATTTTGGTCTAGTTTTCTTTCATTTCTTGTCCCTGAAAAAAAATCTCATCTCATAATTATCCTTCCCAGGTCCTACTTACATTTGCTTAGTTATAGGCAGATTGTACCCACTAAAAATATATAAATAAACAAACTCTAGTTTAATTCCCAAAAGATTTAGTCTTCTTCATTCTTTTTTTTTTTTTTTAAAGATTTTATTCATTATTTTCAGAGAGTAGGGCAGGGAGGGAGAAAGGGAGAGAGGGAGAGAAGCATCAATGTATGTAACCTTTTACCTGCTCCAGCTACAGACCTGGCTGGAGAACTGGCTTGCAGCCTGGCTATGTGCCCTGGCTGGGAATTGAACCAGTGACCTTTAGGTTTGCAGGCTGGTGCCAATCCACTGAGTCACACCAGCCAGGGCTCTTCCTGATTCTTTTAAATCTACAGCTTTCAATGTGGCAGCCACTTAAAATGTAGCTTGTTCAAATTGCCACATACGATAAAGTACATACTGGATTGTGAAGAGTTAATACAAAAAATTTTAAATGTCAATAGCTTATATAATTATTACATGTTAAATGATAATATTTCAGATATATTGTAGTAAATTAAGCACTCTTCTTTTTCATTTTTTCTTTAAAACTTATTTTACTATGGAATGCTATTTTTGTGAAATATATCACAGAAATGGTGTATTGCAGAACTCACTTTTGTGAAAGCTGTCCGAGAGACAGTGCCAAACCCACAGTAAAAAATGAATTTGAAAAAAAAAAAAAAAAAAGAATTTGGTTTCTGAGTCAGATCCCACCCCCACCAATAATACAACTCAATTTTATTTTAAGCTACTGAAACTACAACTTATTCTTTCTGGAGTTTTCTATCTTAGATAGCAGATTGATTTTTTCCCCCATGTAGAGGTCCCATTTTCCTCAATACCCTCTGTTTCTCCTCTACACGTTTCACCAGTTGAAGCCTTCAGACATAATGGCACATTCAGTGCTCAGCTGGTGCCCACAGAGTAGAAATTATGATATTTACTAATTTCAGGTTTTTAAAAAAACCCTAGGATTTAAATAATTTTGTGGAAGAGTATCCTAGCTATTTTTTGAACTTGTGGTTAACTTCCAATGTGGTCCTAAACTAACCACTAAACTATTTAAGAGTCTTTTGAGGTAGAGATTAGGTACGTTCACATTTGAATAATGAAGGTTACTATAGCATTAATACATTTTCCTAAGCCCTTCCAGTTTGGGGGCCTTGGTTGCTAGAAATGTCCATTTCTACTATTTGTTTGAAAGGAATCTCATCTAATTTAAATGCTAATATGACAATTGCCTATGTACATGAAATACAAAACTATACATTATTTAGTAAGATCTACTTATGATAAGATTATTTTAAAGCATTCACAAGTTAAAGTTGGTTCTTATCCATTCAGCTACCCAATGTCTTTTGATTGGTACATTTAATCCATTTACATTTAAGGTTATTATTGATACGTACTTATTCATTGCTATTTTTCCCCTTTGTACCTGTGTTCCTGTCTGTCTGTTTCTTCATCTTCTTCAAGCAGACCTAAAGAGATGCTAAAGGCATCTCTTGCAATGCTGGTTTGGTGGAGATGTAGTCTTTTAGACTTCTTTTGTCTGGGAAGCTCCTTATTTCACTTTCCATTTTGAATGACAGCCTTGTTAGGTAGAGTGGTCTTGGTTGCAGGCCTTTGTTTTTCATTGCTTGGAATATTTTTTTTGCCATTCCCTTCTGGTCTGTAGTGTTTCTGTTGAGAAATTAACTGATAACCTGATGGGGATCCCCTTGTAGTTATTACCTGTTTCTCTCTTGCTGCTTTTAGGATTCTTTCTTTGTGTCTGAAATTTGCCATTTTCATTATGATTGTCTTGGAGGGGGCCTGTTTGCCTTCATCTTCTTTGGGACCCTCTGTGCTTCCTGCACGTTCATGACTTTCTCTCTCAAGTGAGGGAAGTTTTCTGTCGTTACTTTTTCAAACAGCATAGTCCTTGCTCCTGTTCTCCTTCTGGTATCCCTGTGATATGTGTATTACTATATTTCATGTTTCCTGCAGCCCTCTTAAAGTCTCTTCATTCTTTTTCAGTCTGTTTTGTTGCACTGTCTGTAAATTATTTTCTATGTTGACCTCTAGCTCACCTATCCGATCCTCTGCTTTCTCTAGCCAGCTTTTGATTCTTTCTACTGTGTTCTTTAATTTGAAATTGTATTCTTCATTTCCTCCTGGCTTGTATTGATAGTTTCTGTGTCGTTTTTAATGCTGGTGTAGTTCTCAATAAGTTTCTTGTAGATTCCCTGGAGTTCTTTGTTGTTCCTCTAAAGTTGTTTGTAGTTGTCTTTGATCTTGCAGAGCTCACTGATCCTCTCTATCATCATTACTTTGAATTCCACGTCTGATAGTTTGGTTGCCTATCTTTCATTTAATACTCTTTCTGGAGATTCCTCCTTTCTTTTTGATGGGGGCTTATTTTTTGTCTCCCCATTTCATGTGACTCTTGTTTGTTTCTGCTTCTTAGATTGATCTGCTTTGACTTCCTGTCTTTGTGGTGTGACCTTCTGTCCAATTATGCTTCTGAATCTCTGCACCATTTCCCCCATTCTTCTCCTCCCCACCTCAGCTGGTAACCCTCCAAATGGTCCCTGTACCCATGATTCTGTTCCTGTTCTGATAGTTTGCTTAGTTTGTTTTTGTTTTTATTTTCTTTAGGTTCTGTTAATAGTTGAGAGTTTGTTGTCATATTAATGTTTATAGTTTTGATCTTTTAAAAAATATACTGCCTTATTTATTTAAAAAAGATTTTATTATTTTTAGAGAGAGAGGAAGAGAGAGAGGCAGAGAGGGAGAGCGACATTAGTGTATGGTTGCCTTTCATCTGCCTCCACCTGGCTGGAGACCTGGCTGGAGACCTGGCTTGCAACCTGGTTATGTACCCTGGCTGGGAATCGATCCAGCGACCTTTGGGTATGCAGGTTCTACCTCTTAAATAAGTCCCTCTAACATTTCATATAATAAGGGCTTGGTGATGATGAACTCCTTTAGCTTTACCTTGTCTGGGAAGCACTTTATCTGCCCTTCCATTCTAAATGACAGCTTTGCTGGATAGAGTCATCTTGGTTGTAAGTCCTTGCTTTTCATTACTTTGAATACTTCTTGTTAGTCCCTTTTTCCCTGCAAAGTTTCTTTTGAGAAATCAGCTGATAGTCTTATAGGAACCTCTTTGTAGGTAACTGTCTTCTTTTCTCTTGCTGCTTTTAAGATTCTCTCTTTATCTTTAGCCTTTGGCATTTTAATTATGATGTGTCTTGGTGTGGTCCTCTTTGGGTCTTGCTTGTTTGGGACTCTCTGTGCTTCCTGGACTTGTATGCCTATTTCCTTCACCAAATTTGGGAAGATTTCCTTCATTATTTTTCCACATAAGTTTTCAACTTCTTGTTCTTCTTCTTCTCCTTCTGGCACCCCTATGATTCAGATTGACATGCTGACATTGTCCCAGAGGTTCCTAAGCCTCTTCTTGTTTTTTAAAAATTCTTGTTTCTTCATTCTCTATTGGTTGACTGTTTATTTCTTCCTCATGCTCCAAATCATTGACTTGAACCCTGGCTTCCTTCCCTTCACCATTGGTTTTGTGTGATTTTCCTTCATCTCACTTTGCATAGCCTTCACTTCTACCCTTCTGCGTTTGCTGTGCTCAAGCATGTCTATCAAGTCTGTGAGCATCTTTATCACCAGCATTTTGAACTCTGTGTCTGTTAGATTGACTATCTCTTTGTGGCTTAGTTCTCCCACTGGAACCTTGCTCTGTTCCCTACTTCTCTGTCTCCTCAGCTTGACAGGCTCCTGTATTTGCCTCTGTGTCTCAGGTAGAGCTGTTGCACCTGTTACATTGTAAGGCGGGGAGCCTTAGGCTTTCATCAGATGATGAACCAGCAACATTTGGGTTTGCAGGCAGGTGCTCAATCCACTGAGCCATACCAGCCACGGTTTTTGCCCATTTTTAAATTGGGTTGCTTTCTTATTGTTTCTTGAGTTTTAACAATTGTTTGTATATTTTGAATGCCAGTCCTTTATTCGGTATATGTTTTAAAAATATTTTCTCCCAGCCTATGGCTTGTGCTTTTGTTCTTTGTAGCAGTGTCATTTACAAAGAAGTTTTTAATTTTACAAAGTCCAATTTATTAACTTATTCCTTAAAGGATTATGCTTTTGGTTAAACTCATTGTCAAACCCAAGGTCACCTAGATTTTCTACTATGTTTTCTTCAAGAAGCTTTTTTTTTTTTTTTAATTTTAATTATTAATTTTAGAGGAGAAGGGAGAGAGGCCGAGAGGGAGCGAGACATCAATGTATGGTTGTTTTTCACCTGCCTCCAGCTGGGAACCTGGCTGGCTTGCAACCTGGTTATGTGCCCTGGCTGGGAAACGAACCAGCAACCTTTGGGTTCAAAGGCCGGTGTCTTATCCACTGTGCCACCAGCCAGGGCTTTCTTCAAGAAGTTTTAGTTTTGCATTTCACAATTATATTTAGGAGCCACTGGAGTTAATTTTTTTGTGGAAGGTATAAAGTCTGTTTCTAGATTCCTTTTTATTGCATATGAATGTGTAATTGTCCCAGTGCCATTTGATGAAAGACCATGATTTCCCCATTGAATTGCCTGTCCCTGTGTCATGGATTAATTGACTGTATTTGTGTGAGCCTATTCCTGGATTCGCTGTTCTGTCCTTGTGGTCTGTTTTTCATGAATACCAGGCTGTCTTGATTACTGCAGCTTCAGAGATGTCCTGATGTCAGGAGTACCAGTCTTCCAACTCCATTCCTCTTGTTCAGTATGCTTTGGCTAGTCTGGCTCTTTCATCCTTTTGTATAACCTTAGAATCAGTTTGTCAGTATCAGCTGATTGTGGGGATTTTGCTGTGGATTGTGTTGAATCTATAAAGTTGGGAAGAATGAACAATTCAATCGAGGCTTCCTAGCCATCAATACAGGCTATCCTTCCACTTATTTACATACTATTTGATTCCTAGGGTGGAGTAAAGTGTTAGCCTGGTTGATGGAGTCTCAGATATGGCATCACCAAGCCAGCTCGGGGGTGGGGGGGAGGCTGGGGCTTAGGATAGGGACAATGGCCTCTGCTCGCCTTGATGCCAGACCCTTCGGTTCCTCCCATTATGTCACTGGCACCTTTCAAGCTGCCGCCCAGGTGCTGGAGCTCAGAGGAGGGAGTCTGAGCAGGTGAGTCCCTGTGTGGGTCTTGAAGAGAAACCACTTGGGGCCCTAGAAGTTTCTTCTTCAGACTCAATTGCTGTTGGTTTTTGTAGCCAGAGTTGTGGGGACTTATCTTCCTGGCACTGCAACCCTGGGCTGGTTCAATCCTGGGATGTCCCTCCTGAATGTTTATTCACTGCATTTGGGTGAGGGATGAGTCCATTCTGCCCCTGCACCCCTCCTATGAATCTGGATGAATGTGGTTTCTTTAATTCTGTAGTTGCTAGACTTCCATTCAACTTGATCTCTGACAGTTCAATATTTTAGCTGTAATTTTGATGTGGCTGTCAGAAGAGACCTGCCTATGCCACCATCTTGGTCAGAAGTCACTGTTACAGATGTCACCCACTTCCACCTCCTCTTTGCCCACCTCCACCCAGCCCTTCCCCCCTCCCCTGGCCTTCACCACACCGTTATCTGTGTCTATGGGTCATGTATATATATTACTTGGCAAATCCCTTTACCTTTTATCTAGTCTCTCCCTACTCCTCCGCTCTGAGATCTGTGGGTCTGTTCCATGTGTCCCCGCCTCTGGTTCTATTCTGTTCATCACTGTATTTTATACATCAGATCTCACATATAAGCAAGATCACGTGGCATTTGTCTTTCTCTGACTGGCATGTTCCACTTAGCATAATACTCTCCAGGTCCATCCATGCTGTCACAAAAAGGGAGATTTCCTTCCTTTTTCACAGCTGAGTAGTCCATTCTGTAAATGTGCCATAGCTGTTTCATCCGCTCATCAGCTGATGGGCACATGGGCTGCTTCCAGATCTTGCTATCATAATTCTTTTATGAACATAGGGGTGCATATATTCTTATTGGTGTTTAAGGATTCTTAAGATTAATATAAATTTAGCGGTTGGGTTGTTGGATCACAAGGCAGTTTCATTTTTTAATTGTTTGAGGAACCTCCATACTGTCTTCCATCGTGGCTACACCAGTCTGCATTCCCACCAACAGTGCATCAGGGTTCCCTTTGCCCCACATCCTCACCAGCACTTGTTGGTTGATTCATTGATGGCAGCCATCCTGATAGGTGTGAGAGGAAACCCCATTGTGGTTTTGACTTGCATTTCTCTGATGATTAGTGATGTTGAGCATTAAAAAATATATATTTTATTTATTATTTCCAGAGAGAATGGAAGGGAGAGAGGCAAAAAGGGAAAGAAACGTCAATGTATGGTTGCCCTTCACCTGCCTCCAGCTACAGACCTGGCTGGAGACCTGGCTTGCAACCTGGTGATGTGTCCTGACTGGGAATCAAACCAGTGACCTTTGGGTTCGCAGGCTGGCACCTTATCCATTGTGCCACCAGCCAAGGGAGCATTTTTTCCCACATGTCTATTGGCCACCTGTATGTCCTCTTTGGAGAAGTGTTTATGCAGATCCTTTGCCCATTTTTTAATTGGGTTGTTTGTCTTCCTGGTATTGAGTTACATAAGTTTTGTTACATTACATTATATGTATTTTGGAAATTAACCCATTATCTGATGTATCATGTATCACGGGCAAACATGTTCTCTTGTACAGTGCGTTCCCTTTTCATTTTGAGGATGGTTTTTTTTGCTGTGCAAAAGCCTTTTAGTTTGATGTGGTCCTATTTATTTTTTCCTTTGTTTCCCTTGCCCTGGGAGGTATATTGGCAAAAATATTGCTACAAGAGATGCATGAAATTTTACTGCCCATGTTTTCTTCTAGGGTATTTTTATCCTCACCTGAGGATAAAAATTTATTTTAATATACATATTTTAAATAAATATATTTATTTTTATTGCTTTGAGAGAGAGAGAGAGAGAGAGAGAGAGAGAGAGAGAGAGAGAGAGAGAGAAAGAGAAGGGAAACATCAATCAGTTGTCTTCTTGTATGCGTCTCCCATTGGGGACCAAACCTACAACCCAGGCATGTGCCTTGACTGGGAATTAAATACACAATCTCTCAATCCATAGGATGATGCCTCAACTGAGTCACACTCATCAAGACTCTAGGGTTTTATGGTTTTACAACTTATAGTTAAGTCTTTTGAGTTTATTCTTGGGTATGGTGTAAGTTGGTGGTCTAGTTTCATTTTTTTTCTGAAGGTATCTGTACAATTTTACCAAAACCATTTATTGAAGAGAGCTTTTACTCCACCATATGCTCTTGTCTCCTTTGTCAAATATGAATTGGCCATAAAGGTCTGGGTTGATTTCTGGGCTCTCTGTTCTGTTTCATTGATCTATAGACCTGTCCTTGTGCCAGCAACAGGCTGCTTTGATTACAATGGCTTTGTAACATAGTTTGATATTGGGTATTGTAATACCTCTAACTTTGTTCTTTCTCAAGATTGCTGAGGCTATTTGGAGTCTTTTTTGGTTCCATATAGATTTTTGGAATATTTGTACCAGATCTGTGAAATATGCCATTGGTATTTTAGTAAGAATTGCTTTGGGTAGTATGGACATTTTAATAACATTAATTCTTCCAATCCATAGCACCGTATATGCTTCCTCTTACTTGTATCTTCAGTATGTTAGTTTTAGCTTTATAAGTACAGGTCTTTTACCTCCTTAGTTAAATTTATTCCTAGGTACCTTATTATTATTATTACTATTATTGGTAAATGGGATTGTTTTCTTAGTTCCTCTTTCTGATAGTTCATTATTGGTGTATGAAAATGCCACAGATTTCTGGATATTAATTTTGTATCATGATACTTTGCTGACTTCATTTATTAGATCTAGTAGTTTTTTCATGGAGTCTTTAGGGTTTTCCATGTACAATACCATCATCTGTGAATAATGACAGTTTTACTTTCTCCTTTCCAACTTAGATGGCTTTTATTTCTTCTTCTTGTCTGACTGCTGTGGCCAGGACTTTCAGCCCTGTGATGAATAGGAGTGGTGAAAGTGGACATCCCTGTTTTGTTCCTGATCTTGAGGAAAAATGCTTTTAGTTTTTGCCCATTGAGTATGATGTTGGCTGTAGGTTTTTCATTATTCCTTTGACTTCTCCATTTCCTTTATTCTTCTTTTTTTTTTTTTTTTTTTAAGGACTTTATTATTTCCAGAGAGAGAGGGAAAGAGGCAGAGAGGGAGAGAAACATCAATGTATGGTTACCTTTCACCTCCCTCCAGCTACGGACCTGGCTGGAGACCTGGCTAGCAACCTGGTTATGTGCCCTGGCTAGGAATCAAACCAGTGACCTTTGGGTTCGCAGGTCGGTGCCTTATCCACTGAGCCACCAGCTAGGGCTTCCTTTATTGTTCTTAACTCCCCGCATCTATTCTGTAACTACCAATGTGTACTCCTTTTCTTTTCTTTTTCTTTTTTTTAGTATCCAGACAATTCACCATTTAATTACTGCCTTCCAACTATCAGCCTCTTACATCATATGAATACAAAGTTTTCTTTTCATTATTTCAAAATGCTTACGTTCATTCATTGTTTAAATAATTACTTTAAAAATATCAATTGAAATAATACCAAACACATGCACAAATACATTTACACACATATTTTTACAAATATTACACTAGAAAAAATATTGCTACTCCTGTGAATGTCTAATAACATAACTTAATTAATTGTCTTCAAAAATTTCTATTAGAAATATTTTGGTCTAGTTTCTTTCATTTCTTGTCCCTGAAAAAAATCTCATCTCATTATTATCCTTCCGAGATACTACATTTGCTTGGTGATAGGCAGACTTCTCCTGAGCTAAAAATATATAAATAAACAAATTCTAGTTTCAATCCCAAAAGATTTAGTTTTCTTTATTCTTTAAATTTGCAGTGTTCAATACAGTAGCCTGGTTGTAGGTTTTTCATATATGGCTTTAATTATGTTGAGGTATGACCCTCTCTATTCCCACTTTGTTGAGAGTTTTTATCATAAATCAGTGCTGAATTTTATCCAATGCTTTTACTGCATGTTTTGATATGATCATGTGATTTTTGTCTTTCATTTTGTTTATGTGATGTATCACAGTTACTGATTTGTAAATATTGTATCAACCTTTCATCTTTGGAATAAATCCTACTCGATCACTGTGGATGACCTTGTTAATGTACTGGTAGATCTGATTTGCTAGTATTTTGTTGGAGAAAATGTTTAATTTTTTACTATTAAGTGTGATGTTAACTGCAGGTAGATATTCTTTATCAAGTTAAGGAAGCTCCTCTCTATCTCTGTTAACAATTTTTTAAAATCAGAAATAAGTACTTGATTTTGCCAAACATTTTTTCTGCATTTGTTGATCTGGTTATATTTTCTTACTTAACCTGTTGTAATGAATTATGTTAGTTGATTTTCCAATGTTGTACTAACCGTGGATACCTGGAATAAATACAATGTGATCACCATATATAATTTTATGCATTATTGGATAAATTGGAAGATTCTTACCTTTATAGTCCTAAGAAATATTGATCTGAGTTTTCCTTTTTTATCATATGTTTATTTGATTTTGGTATTAAGGTCATGCTGGCTTCATAGACTACATTAGGAAGCATTCTCTCTGCTTGTATTTCCTGGAAGAGATTGTAAAGAACTGGTATCATTTTTTAAAATTTAATTTTATTGTTGTTGTATTACATCCATCCCCTTTTTCCTCCCCTCTGTCCCCTTCCCCACCCACCCACTACCCCCAAAGTCAGTCCCACTTGTTGTCCATGTCCATGGTTCTTTCATCATTTCTTCTTTATATGTTTGATAGCGTTTACTAGCAAAACCACCTGGGTCTGATGCTTTCTTTTTTGGAAGCTTATCAATTATTGATTTAATTTCTTTTCTTTGAAAACAATATTTATTTATTTATTTTTAGAGAGAGGGGAAGGGAGGGAGAAAGAAAAGGAGAAGAACATCAACGTGTGGTTGATTCTCAAGTCCCCAACTGGGGACCTGGCCTGCAACCCAGGCAAGTAAGTGCCCTGACTGAGAATCGAACCAGCAATCTTTTGGTTTGCAGGCTGGTGCTCAATCCACTGAGGCACACCAGCAAGGGTTAATTTTTTAATAGAGCTATAGAATAGGCCTGTATTTTTCAGTTCTATTACAGTACAATTGACTACTGAGAAGAGGCCTACGCAGATGATCTTACTCTCTCTCCTTTTTTTCACCCGTTCCCGCCAGGGGTCCCTTTCCTGCAGGCAGATACCTGATGTGGGCTGGTAGCCCTGCAGGGGCAGGCAGAGCAGGCCAGAGAAGGCAGATCCTGCATGGGGTGGCCCCAGAGTCCCTGGACACACTCAAATGGTCTTTGTTCCCTTCCGGGACCCATAGTCCCGCCTATTTGGAAAGAAGGCCACAGCCAGACACTCAGGGCTTAAAGACCCTTAGTCACTCTGGTCCTTTGGTGGCCCTGTTGGGTCAGGGCCCCAGCAGTCACCTGCAAATGGGGATGAGGCCCCTGTCTTCCCTCTGCACCTGGGCAGCCGGATGGAGCCCCAGGCCTACAGACCATTTGCATCCAGTCCCGGAGGGTTGCCTCGGGGCGACGGCCTTGCTGCCGGAAGGAGGAAGGGCCCCATCCAAGCACATCCCTCAGACAAGCTGCAGAGCTGCCATTCAACCCCTGGCGGAGGGGTGACCACTGCGGTGGCCTCGGCGCCCCCAGCTCTACCCCAGGACACAAGGGGCAGCTGTGAGGACGCTTCTAAGACCCTCCCCTCCGGGAGCCTCTGCTCCAGCTGCCGCCTGCTGCCCACTCTGGGGGGCTTCCTCCCCTGTCCCCACTCCCGCGCGTCCTCCCCTCTGAGAGCCTCTGCCAGGGTGGAGGGCGAGGCCAGCTTGGGGACCAAGTGGCCGTGGGGGCTGCGTACAGGCCTCCCCAGGCCGCGGGCCACTCCCCTCCCAAGCCGGGTTGTCCCGGGCAGGAGGGGCCTCCTGTTCCCGAACCCCAGCCTGGACTGCGGAGGCCATGAGGGGCGAGGGGGGAGGCCGGGTCTGGCCCCCTCTGAGCGCCACCTTCCCAGGCGGCGGGTGGGGCCTCCCGGCTGCCTCCTGCCCCGCTGCTCCCAGGACGGTGGCGGGGCGGGTGGCGGGTGTGCCTCTCTGTGCTGGCGCGATGCCCTGGGGCCTGCGGCAGGTCTGAGCGGCGGGGGCCTGAGCCCAGAGAGTGAGTTTCGGGCGAGAAGCTCCGTGGGGGGAGCTTCACGCAGGGCGGGGCTGCCAGGCTCCCTCCCGGGGGCCCCGCAGGCTTACGCAGGGCGGCGATGCCCCCACGGTGCCTCTGGGGGCCGCTCTGAGGGGCACACGCTGCACAGCTGGGGGGGCTCAGGGTCGCCCCCAGATGCCCCCGTGGCAGGTGCACCAGATTCTTTTCCGCGCTCAGCCACAGACCCCTGGGCGCCCCGGCCCAGCGTCCCGCCCGGAAGGGTTTCCGCTTCCCGCCCGGAAGGACCTCCGCTTCCCGCCTCTGGGGTCGGTGCACGTGGGCCTGGTGCGAACAAACCTCGCGGGCCCGCCGACCCCGGGAACCAGGGCGGGCTCGGCTCCGGCGGCGGCTTCGTGGGTCCCCGGCCGTGGGCCGCGGGCTCTCCCAACGGGCCGGGCTCAGCCGCCACCTGGCGTCGTGGGGGCTGCAGGCTGCGACCCCCGAGTCTGTCCCGGGGGACGAGGGCACAGAGTGGCCGCCGCCTGCGACGGTGCCTCAGCTGGGACGGAGCTTGCACGTGACACACGCAACACGGGGAGGCATTTACTTGGCCCCCGCAGGAGCCCGGGTGCGGCCGGGCGGGCTCCGGGAGGCGTCATGGCCCCTGCCACCCGGGGTGTCTTGCCCTCGTCCGCGTGGTCCACGGTGGCCCCTCCAGGCCTGCCTTCCCAGGTGTGGTGGGAGGGGAGGGAAAAAGAGCAGACACCCACTGTCCCTTTAAGAGCGTGACCCGGAAGTGAAATTTGGCCTGCCCTTTGGTCTCATACTATTGGCCAGAACTTAGCCACATGGCCACACTTGCCTGCAAGGCAGGCTGGGAAGTGTAGTCCTTATGGGTGGCCAGGGTTCCCCCCAAAGCAGGGGCTCTATGATGTAGGGACACGGGGAACTGGAAGTCTGTGCCAGGGGTGGGGAGGGTGGGGAGAGGAGTGGGTCGGGGGTGAGGGCGGGGGCCGTACATCCATTTTGGGTCCGGGTTCGTTGGGGGCGAACCTAACGTGCTCCCAGGGCCCGTAGGGCGGCTGCGTTGTGTCCCCCTCCAGCGCAGCCCTGCACCCCTGCGCTCCTCGCACGCAGACCCTGGTGTGCAGGGCCCCATCGCGGGCGGCTCCGCCCCTGCAGCCGGTCACCGCCCTGGCGAGGACACGCGGGCCCAGGGGCGCAGGCCGGACGCACCGCACCCCTCGTCTCGTGGGGGTGGCACTGACCTGGCCCCCCCGTTCTGCGAGGCGACACTGCTGACTGGCTGGTCGGGAGGCTTCCGTGGGTCCCCTCACCCCGCAGACCAGGGGCCCGGGAGGGCGGCACCGCCTGCTAAGCACGCGATTTCGCCGGCCCTTCGGGGTCCAGCGAGGCAGCATGGTGGGAGCCTCGGCCCGCGGCCGCGTGCTCCGAATGCGCGGGTGTCCCGCTCCCGAGGCCTTAACCGCCGAGTGGGTGGCCCTGGGTCCCTTGCGAGGGATGATGAGGGGAAAGACGGCGGTGAATACTTGGGGGCCCTTCGCCGCGGACTCAGCCGCCCCTCCAGGCCGAGTTCAGCATCTGCAGGCTCAGGGGGCTCGGAAACCGGGCAAGGGCCGCGCCTGGTCATCGCAGGACCCGCCTCGGCCTCGGCTCGCCCGAACTGGCTTCTGCCGCACCAACAGGCGGTGCCCTTGTCTGCGGTGCCCTTGTCTGCGCCGCCTGGTCGGGTCCGGGCTCTCCGGGCCGCAGCGCGCAGGGCAGACGGCAAGGGCCCCGGGGGTTCCCTCCAGGGGGACATCAGCCTCCTGCATTGTCATGGCTGTTAGGCCGGGAGCTGGCAGGGGGCCACCCGCCCAGGCTCTGAGGGCCCCCTAGCTGGGAGTGAGAGCTTTGAGGGGCATCTGCTCCACCCCCGAGTCAGGGTCTCCGTTTTCCCAGCTTTGCTCAAACAAACCACGTGGCCTTGACTGGGTGTTCAGTCTTCCTGGGACTTCAGCCACCTGACTGGGGATCCTGGGCTTGGCCTGTGCTTTGTGTGTCCCACCCTTGCAGGAGTGGGTGCCTCGGAGCGGCCTGTTGGGCTTTCTGTGGCCTGTTACCAGCAGCTGTTGTCACCTTTCCCTGGAGCACAGGGTGCCCAGAAACAGCCACCCTGCTGGCCTCATGTCTCCTGCGTCCTCCACGTGTCCCAGATCCGTTACACTCTGACCTTTCCTCCCACCGCTGCCCCTCCCAAGCCTTCTGCTCCTCCTGTGTCTTGGGGGTTCATCCCTCTGGTGACAGCTGTAACACGGAACCAGCACGCCCCTGCTGCTGGCCAGGGGGCCTTGGTGCTGGTCGGGCGCCGAGTGACCCACCTCCCTGTTCTCCTGGCCCCCGACTGTACCTCCTGGTCCAGGTGGGCTTGTCCGCAAGCCCTTTTCTTGTCTGGAAGGGCTTGCGTGTGGGCGGCACCTGCCGCCCAGGAAAGGAGGGGAGGAAGTGTGTTTGCACAAGGGAAGAATTCAAGCTGGGAGGCCAGCCTGACCCTGACCCAGCACCTCCCCCTGTTGCCCCTGGGTTGGGCCTGGGGACAGGGAGGCCTGGCCAGGTGGGCAGAGGGCAGCAGCAGGAGGCCCCTGCTGGCCTCATTGCCTGCAGGGGGGCCTGGGGACAGTGTGTTGCTGAGGCCCTCGCTGGGGCCCCAGCACACAGCACCACAGAGCTCACCTTGGCCTCTCCGGAACCTCTTTGCTGTGGACATGCTTCCATGGCTCTAAGGCAGCCTCTTCTCTCCGGGCTTCGACCTTTGTCACAGTCTTCCCCCTGGCACCCCGCCCCCCTGAGTCAAGGGGCCAGTGGTTCACCTTCTAGTCCCTCCTGACCTCCCTCTGCAGCCGCTCCCAGCCGTGCTCCCAGCCTCCTCATGGCCGGCAGGTGGGTGCAGCTCCCGCAGACAGCGGGCCTGCGACCCGCGTGTCCGCCCTGTGTGCGGGGTCCGCTGCGGGGACCGCCCTGGTGGTGCACGAGCCACTGTGACGGGGGCAGGTAGCAGGACCTCCACCTCAGTGATGTTGGCAGGAGCAGGGGTGGGGGGTGGCACGTGCCCGTGGAAACCCAGCAGCCGTTCAGCCTTCGGTCTGAGAAAGCAGGTGAGCTCCCGCACCGGGCTGCACGTGTGATGTGAAAGGCGCACCGAGGGCCAGTCTGCAGGAGACGAGGGCCGCACACCCACCAGGGGCGGGTGACCATGCGCCTGAGCTGGGACGCAGGGCAAACCTAACCTTCTGCAACTGAGCTTAAAACAAAAATGAAAAGAGGGAGGGCGGGGTGAGGAGGCGGGATGGAGGGAGGAAGGAAGGGAGGAAGGGAAGAAGGAAGGAAGAGACAGTCAACCATGCTGTGTCAGGGCCGGGAAGGCACCTGGGCCCAGGTCTGAGGGGTCAGCGCTAAGGTGTCCTTCACACAGCGTGGCTGACCACAGCCCGGGGAAGGCACCGACGGGACTTTACACTGACAGCTATTTCCCTTCAGGTCCCGTCCGTAGGGACAGGGACTTGTATTGGGCAGGCTGCTCCCATTTTAGAGAAGAGAAAGCTGAGGCCAGGGTGGGCAGAGGGACCCTTATAAGGTTCAGCGTCCCTAAGGGGAGCTCTTGTCTCGCCCAGGCTCAGAGACAACGGGGCCTGTGCAGAGCTGGCGAGGCAGGCGCCACTGCCCCCCTGTGCGGCCCTGCTGCCTCCTGCCTCCCCTGGGAGCTGAGTATTCAAGCATTAGTAGGGATCAGTCGCAGCCCCACGATTCAGGGCTGGGTTTTCTCAGCAGCCCACTCCACAGGCACAATGGTGCTCAGCAGCCAGCGTCCTGGGGCCCAGCAGGCCCTGAGGCCTTCGCAGGAGCGGAGATGAGCAATGGGGAACAGTTCAGCAGGAGGGTGATTATTATTTTATTAGCGTCCTTAGGAAAAGCAAGCCCCTGTCACCTGCAGCAGCCGCAGACCCCAGCCCGATGCGCCCCAGGCCTGGCTTGAACCCCTTGTCGCCTTCAAGGGACTGTCCAAGGTCTCCTGTGGAAGCCCCTGGAAGAGTCTCCCTGGAGGGAAGGGCAGGTGTTTGGGTGGGCTGAGTGGGCATCGCTCCTTGTCGCAGTGGACCTTGGTGCCCAGCTGGCACTCGGCAGAGTGTGGCCACTCAAGACAGACGGACACTGCAAGCTGCAGAAATGCCATCCATCTGGTTTCAGCACAACACGGCTTCTGCAGCTGGGAAGTCCCCGTGCAGCTTCAGGTTCAGCTGAATCCAGGAGCTCA
Source organism: Noctilio leporinus (assembly GCA_004026585.1). Lineage (NCBI taxonomy): Eukaryota > Metazoa > Chordata > Mammalia > Chiroptera > Noctilionidae > Noctilio > Noctilio leporinus. The sequence continues at coordinate 61,517 of PVIW01001365.1, read as the reverse complement.
GCCTGTGCCACTGACACTCTCTGTCCCTCTGCCATCTGCCTGCTGGCCCCTGTCTTGGCTCTCTGCCCAGAAGGGACAAGAAGACCTCGAGACTGTATTTTCGTTACGGTCTCTGGGGAGGGACCTTGTAATGGCCCCTAGAGCCAATCCACAGGGCGTGGCAAGGCCAGGGTCCGTGTCCGGCTGGGGCCAGCCCTCCTGAGCCACTCCAGGTGTCTTTCCAGCAGGACAAGGGGCTTGTTACGGAGGACGGAGGAGGATGTCCGGCAAAACGAAGAGCACGTCCACCTCCTGTGTGGTCATTTACAGAGCGGACACCGATTAGTGGGGGTGTGGCAGCGATGGGTTCCTCTGACGTTTGCCCCAATCCATCTTTCCTCCAGCATGTCGGTCCTTGCCTCCCTGGATCCCATGACTCGGCTCCGCTGGGGACTTCTGGGGAACTTTCTCCCCTCTAGACGGCACCTTGGAAGAGACGCTTCCTCCTCTTCGTCTTCTTCCTCGGGCATTGTCAGGGCTGGTGGGACAGCTTGTCACCTGCTCTGAGTGGGAGAGCGCAGGCACAGGGAAAGCACCCCGGTTTTCCTGGAACCCCTGTGCCTGGTGTCCCCCTGGCGCCTGGAGCCCCCCTGCTCCGGGCCAGCCCTCAGGAAACCCGTTTGAATCGGAGTCAGAAACAACCCTAATTGCTAGCAGCTGTCATGTTTTCTGCGGCGCTGAGCAGGACTGAGACTGACGTTGTAAGATTGACTAGCCGGGTTCATAATCTTTTGACAACTCTCTCACTTCCAGAACTGTAAAAATGTTTCTCATTTGGGAATGGGGGCTGCGCATGAGTTCCACCCCACAACCTGTGTGAAGAAGGGGTGCCCGACATGTGTGAATCCTGTAAAAGGGATTCCCGTTTCCTTCCTGGTTCTTGAGAATTTCACAGATACTGAAATCCGCAGACCTGACTGAGCTACAGCCCCTCCTCCTGCCCCCCACTTCTCCAGGAGAGACCAAGAGGTTGAGTGATATCGGAAGACTTGAATAAGGGGAGTTACCACATTGGCCTTGTTAATTATGTGGATCCCAGAGCCCAGTTCAGAGCGAAGGGGTCATCGAAATGTTTGTTGTGTTCATGGTCTTCCCCACTACACTCAATTGGATTGTTGAACTGGGTGGATGGATGGATGGACGGATGGATGGGTGGATGGATGAGTGGATGGGTGGGTGGGTGGATGGAAGGACAGATGGATGGATGGATGGATGGGTGGATGGGTGGATGGAAGGACACATGGATGGATGGATGGATGGGTGGATGGATGGATGGGTGGATGGGTGGATGGAAGGACACATGGATGGATGGATGGGTGGATGGATGGATGAGTGGGTGGATGGGTAGCAGGATAAATGAATAGATAGATGAATAAACGTTGAATGGATGAGTGGATGGGTGGGTGGGTGGATTGTGGATGGGTGGGTAGAGGACTGTGGCTGTCTTAGCCAAGCCATCTGGTTTGGAGCAGGTGCTCAGACCTCTTCCAAGGAAGCTCCAAGTTTTCCTCTCCAGTCAAAGAAACGTGTCCTCTCACCCATAGCCTGAGCCCTGACAGTGTTCAGAGAGGGTGTGTGAGTTCTCAGTTTGCTAGCTCAGGGCCCAGTAACATCATCCAGATACTCCCCAGCCTCTGTCCAAGAAGCTGGGGAGGAGGGGGAGGAGGGGAGGGGAGGGGAGGGTAAGGGGCAGGGATGCAGTGTCCGGGCAGATCCCCACCCCCTGCCCATTCAGGGCCAAGCTTCCGATCCCAGGAGTGGGTTCCAGGGCAGCTGACAGAAATCGGATTGTTTGTGGGGCTGGAACTGAAAACCACCGTGGACTTGGGACACGGCAGGGACATTCAGCATGAGAAATCGACCCTGCGTGAGTGTGATGTTAGGAAACGGGACTCCAGGGTCTCAACATCACACCCTCCACACCGGGCTCCAGTAGAGGGGCTCCCCTGGCAGCACCTGTGGGAGGGGACCGCCTGGGCCTGTCGTCCCCCAGGGACACTGAACTGTGCGTGTGGGCCTGTGCGTGAGGGCGCATCCCTGGTGTGCGTGTTGGTCCCCATGTGGGGTCTGCCTTCTTTAGCAGGGGCTGCTCTCCACTGAGCAGAGACTCTTTAGGGCTTTGAACTCCACGTGTGTGTCTCAGACCCACTTCCATCTAAACAGCAGTTCTCTGTCTGCCGCACACAGCCGAATGTCTTGCAAATGAGAAGTCACACTGTACCCAGCCCAGGTCACCCCGGCCCTGGAGGAGGGCTCCGGGACAGTCTCGGGGGCGGTGGTCTGCACAGAGCAGCCAGGTTGATGAGGGGCGGCCGCTCCGGGACGGCCCCTGCCCCGTGGGGCCAGTCCAGCGCTTCTGACTGGCCCCCCACCTGGGGTCCTGGGGATCCCTTCTTCATGGGCCGTGTAAATCACCTTACTTCCCGGGGTTCTCTTGGAATCTGGGCTCTCCCTGACTCAGTCTCCCCTAGACGCTGGTCATGGTGAAGCGTGTGGGGCTCTGTGCAGATGCCAGGCACCTGCCTTTCCCGACTGTGGCCGGAATGAACGTCCTCATGGGGTTTTGCTAGAACCCCGTGTCAGTGCCCGGAGGCCTTGCACGGGGGGCCAAGGCTCCGCCGTCCACTGCGGGGCCGGTCACGCTGAAGGAGCATTTTCTGTTATCCGTCTCTCGCTGGGCGCTCACGACCACCTGAGTCGCTCCGTGCCTCTTTCAACCCCATTTTCCAGGGAAGAAAGGAAAACACAGAGAGGTGAAGTTCCTTGCCCAAGGCCACGCCGCTGCAGCAGCAGAGATTTGCAGGGATTTCCGCAGGACGCAGCCCTGTGCTCCCCTCGGTCCCCGGCCCCTCACGGTCCCCTCCTCGGCCCCTTACCGCCATCCTGGGTTCCCCATCTCTGAGATGTGTTCCTGGCTGCCCCCCTGGCTGGCGCGCCTCTCTGCGTGTCCGTGTCTAAGGGGCCGATCCACACCAGCTCCTGGAGCCCGACCCTGGGCCTGCGCGGACACCCCGAAACCCGCGCGGGACGGGGCTGAGGCTGAGCGGTCGCAGGCGAGAGGACCCAGACAGAGCAACGCGTCACCGCCCCCGCCTCCCTGCCCTTGACCTTGTGCGTTTGGTGTGACAAATTATGGCCGTGGAAACGAGGTTGGAAGATGAAAACGCCTTTGTCCCTGCGTGAGTGAGGGAGAGAAGCCCGCATGTCTCCTCTGAGGCGCCCACTGTCCGCGGCATTTTGGAGACCAGCGTCTCCGCACCCGTCCTGCTGGCTGCCCTGAGCGACCCCCAGCCCACCGCCGCTGCGTGAGAAAATCCCCTCATCCGTCTGCAGTGGTGCTGCCTCTGCACAGCTGGGGGCTGCGGGGGCCTCCGTGGGGGGCTGGGCACCCTGCCCCTCCGCTCTCCCTCCGGTGCTGCTGCCCCTCGTAAGACAGGGGCTTAGATCCATTCCTCTCCAAGCCCCTGTCTGCTCAGCCATCCAGAGACTATTTATAACTCTAGGAATTATTTGCTGACACCCTCCGTATGCTTTTCTCTCTCAAGTGGCCTGTGCAATATCTGGGGGGAATGAAAGGCGGTAACCAAATAAATAAATAAATGAAAAGAAAAGAAAAAAAGAGAAGAAAGAAAAGAAAGAAAAGATTCCTTCTGTAAATGATTTATTTTCTCGATGTGTCATGGCAGTTGCAAACGCTTCTGACATCTGGAAGCTTTTAGACCTGGGCCATATGGTTCAAATTGGGTCTCACTGCGGAGCTGGGAGGCTTCCTCGGGGAGAGGGGCCGGGGTCGCGGTGGGCGGCGGTCCGAAGGGCACGGCCGCAGCGACAGGGCCGCGTCCAGCGCCGTGCGTCTGGGTTCTGCCCCGTTCCACAGCCAACCTCATACTGCATGTAGGCTGACCGCTATCCCTCTTGTTCACCAACAAAAGACTTGGTGACAAATAAGATTTTTTTTTTTTTTCCCAGATAGAAAATTTCCCTGAAGCAATAAGGCTACTGAGAGAATTGTAGGAAGACAACGTTGCATCCTCGATCACATGGTTCCCAAGTGGGAGGCCCAGGAGGGGGCCGGCCACTCTGGGCCAGAGGCTGTGAGGCGGTGGCAGTTTTTCTCTGTTCTCTCAGAAAGGGGGTGCGGCTGGGCCAGGCCGCCACAGCCCCCCGGTTCCTTCCACCCCATTTCTGCTGCCTCCTGGTGCGGGGGATCCTGCTTGCAGAGGCGCGTGGGTGTTTTCAGGTCAGGGCCAGCCGGGGGGCCGCCTGGGTGGGGCGCTTGGACGGCCTCTGTTTCTTCCCACACCAGGGAGGCCATGTCCCCAGGCCCCGGCTTGCTAGGAGCTGTGCCCACAGGTGCGCCCCGGGCTACAGGCAGCAGAACCAGGCGCCCACACCGAGAGAAGGGCTGGGGACGCCACTCCAGGAAGGGGGGCGAGGGCTTGTGGCCTCAGAGTGGTCTCAGGGGGGCCGTGTGGGCTCCTCTGGGTCCGGGCTGTCCATCCACCTCTTGCACAGGCGGGAACTTCAGTCCAGATAAGGAGGGAACTTGCCACCCTGACGTTCGTGGCAGCAAAAGGCTGGGAGCCCAGCCCAGCCTAGGCCTTTTGCTCCATGATGGTGACCTGCAGCCCTTGCGCGTGTGGAGGGGCAGGCGACACGGCACACGCTCAGAGGGGAGCCCACGTCGGGGAGGCTGTAACCCCCACAACGGCACTCAGCTGACCAGCTGGGCCGCGCTGCCCACAGCTGGGGGTCTTTCACACTGTCCCCCGCCCATGGCTCATCCCCCAGCGGAGTCCTGGGCCCCAGAGCTCATTCCCTTTGGCCAGAGCCAGGAGGCCCCTAAGAGCTGAGGACTCCCTTGTCCTCGTGTTTCGGGAGAAGAGTTGGGCAGGACGGGGTGAGTGTGCTCTGTTTTTCATGTTGAGTTATGAAGTGCTGCAAACATTCCAGAGTGGGGGAAGAATGGAACCGTGACCAGCCCCTGTCCAGACTCAACGCACAGCCGCATTCACTTTTGATTTTTGAACGTGAAACCGACACGGGCTGCAGCGGAGCCCCCGGACGTCCTTCCCCCCCAAACGCGCCCCCGCGCCCCCGCCCCCAGGAGACGCCTTTCACGGCCACGTCGGGCTCCCCGCACCTGATTTCAGGTTTCTGGCCACACCTGCACGCGCGGGCCTGTAAGCACGTCTGAGATAACCTGTGCCCTTTCGCTTTGCGCCCGCCTCTCCGTGTAAAGGAGGTAGAGGGAACAAACAGAGAATTAACCGTTTGAAAGCGAGCACTTGAGTGGCACGGAGCAGTGCAGGGCCGCCGCCGCCTCTCCTGCTTCAAAACATTTCCATCACCCAGGGGAGCCCTCCTCCCTGCTGAGTGGTCACCCCGGCTGCCAGGCCTCCCTCGGGCAGGGACGCAGATGCCCAGACTGCCCCTTCTGCTGTCAAAACTGTGAACGATGGCCCAGAGCCAGAGTGGGGGGCACACCAGGGGTGGCTACTGGGGGTGTCTCTGAGGGCCAGTGTGCCCTGGGCTGTGGGGCTGAGCCTGGCTCCCCAACCCTGTGTGTGAGCAGGTGCAAGTCTCGTGCTGCTGCTACAGTCCCCATGCTGCTGCTGAAGTCCCCGTGCTGCTGCTGTAGTCCCCAGAACTCCTGTTCATGCTCAAAGGGTAGAAGTGGTCCACAGGGACCCCCTTATGTGCAGGGAAGAGGTGCTGCTTTGCTGTTTCAGTTCAGGGTCCCCTGATTTCTAGTGAAGGTGTCATTGATTCTTATTCCAGTTGTGACAAATTGTCATCATTTAGTGGCTTAAATGACACAAATTTGCTCTTTCACAGCCCATAGGGCCAGCAGTCTGGCGCGGGTCTCCCTGGGCTGCAGCCGGGCTGTGGCAGGGCCACGCTCCTTCTGGGGCTCCAGGAGGAATCCTTTCGTTTTCCTTCCATTTCCCGCTTTTAGAGACGCCTGCACTCCTCAGCTTATGGTCTCCTCCTCCTTCCCCAAAGCCAGCGGTAGAGCAGCACCCATCCTCTTTGCTCTGGCCCCCACCCACCTCTCTTACGATGACACTGCGGTGACAGGGGGCCCTCTGGGAGAATCCAGGCTCATTTCTCTTCTCAAGGCCCTTAACCTCATCACGTCTGCTAAGTCCCTCTGCCATGTCAGGGGACATGTATGCACAGGGTTAGGGGATTAGGACGTGGACATTTTGGGGGCTGTTGCTCTACCCACCACAGGAGGTGGGCGGCCTCCCAGTCCCCTGCTGCCCTCACCTCCACTTTGGACAATGGCTGGTTTCCATCCTTTACCCTTCTCTCTCCCGCGTGTTCAAGTTCGTTGGCTATAGGAGCCACAAATCTGCTCCCACAGCTCTGCTTTGTGCTTTCTGAACGGCCAGGTGCCAGCAGAAAACAACCGACATTCTCGAGTGGCATATCTGAGGGTGACTGAAGAAAGGGACTACTTGCCAAGGTGCATCGAAACTGGTGAGGGACAGTGCAGTGCCCAGGCTGGTGACAGGGGCCAGCGCCCCTCAGCGGCAAGCAGAGAGACAGTTGCTGGGCTGGACACACAGAATAGTGGGTGGAAGAAAGACCCTGGCAGGAGCTGTGGCGCTGGACACAGTCCCCACCCCCACGGCACTCTGCCCAGGGCTCCAGGGACCCCTCTGGCCTCAGGTGCCCCTGCCCACGAGACTCCTGCCCACACAGCCCACAGAAGAGGGTGAGTAGGGGGAGGCCCAGGCAGGCCAGTGTGGGTGAGGGTCCAGCAGGACAGGCAGAAAGGCCAGCCCAGTGCCAGCATGCTCATAGCATCATCAATTACAAAATAATAATCATAGTTACAATACTAAATTTGTCATCTAGCAGTGTTTCCTTTCAGGCTGCCTTTTCTTCTTTAAATAAGAAAACTTCCCCTAGCCTAAGAACCATAGAGACACTTGTGTGTGAATTTTTAAATGATGGTAAAATACACATGACGTACAGTTTGTCATTCTCGCCGTTTTCACGTGTGCAAGTCAGTGGCATCGGGTTAATGGACGCTGAGCTGCGGCCATCACCATCCATCCCCGAAACACCTTGCATCTTGCAAAACCAGAAGTCCGTCCCCGTGGACCAGCTGCCACCCTCCCCGGCCCCGGCCCCACGCCCACGCTCTATGTCTGTGGCTCTCACAGCTCCAGCCCTTTCATGTCCCTTAGCATCATGTCCCCAAGACCCAGGTGGCGGAGTCAGACTCCCCCCCCTTCTTAAGGCCGAAGGACGTTCCATTCTAGTCTCTATTCCACTGAGCTCCGCTGTCACCCATCCACGGACACCTGGGTGGCTTCCACCTCTAGGCAATTGTGATCAATGCTGCTGGGGCCGCCGGTGCACAAATATCTCCTTAGGGTCCTGCTTTGAGTCCTTTTGGGTCTTTGCCCAGAGTGGAGGCGCTGGCGCGTTGGGTAATTTGATGTTTCCCGAGGAAGTGCCAGACTTTTCCGCCCCCACAGCAGAGCTGGAGCTTCCAGGTTCCCCGCTTCCTCGCCAACACTTGTTACTTTCCGCTCTGTTCTTTTTTCCTAGGTGCCACGCCAGTGGGTGTGAGCTGGGGTCTCACCGTGGCCTGGACCTGCTCCTCCACACGGCCTTCCAGAAGCTGTGACAGTTCCCTTCCAGCCGCAAGTTATCTTTGTGCCTTGTGGGTCGGGGGTACGATGTAACTCCCTCCTTATTGGTCCTCAACCGGTTCCTGGCCATCGGCACTGATGCTGGGACCAGCACCATCCCCGGGGTTCCCATGGGGCCGGAGCCCGGCGCTGTTTTTGTCTCTCTCCTGGACCCCTGGCCTTGGTTCCAAACACAGCAGCCACGAGGTAGCCCGTTCCCCCAGTGTGGCCTTGCTGAGCCTTCCACGGGGTGGTGGGTGTCCATGTCCCCTCCCCTCAGGCCTCGGACTTCTGTGACGATGTGGGTGGAGTGCAGAAGTGATGCTGTGACTCCCTGTGTTGTAGAAATGCCCAGACTTCCGCCCCATTCTCCTGGGACTTCTGCTCATGGAGCTCAGCTGACCTACTAGGATGAAGCCCAGGTCACACAGGGACCCCGCAGGGACTTGAGACACAGGACTAGGAAACTCCCAGCAGGCAGCTGGCATGACACCAGAAACGTGAGCACAGAAGCTCCCGAGGTGACAGGAGCCCCTGCGAGCATCTGACCCCCGCTGCCTGCGAGCCACACTGGGGACCACCTGGCAGAGCCCGGCCCCCTGGACCCGGAGAAGGAGCAAGAGCCTGGGTGGTGCTAAGCCACGGGGTTAGGGCGACCCCCTCACAGCAGCGGGGTGCTGCCTTGTTGGGCTTCGTAGTAATTGCTGCTGTTCCACATCGATTTGCTGATCGTTACCATCCAGAGTTTATCTGTCTAGAGGGATTGTTCTCTCCAACCCGTGCTCCACACAGGCCCCACATTTCCTGTCCTGGGGTGCAGGCTTGCTGCTGGCGGAGAATGAGCGTCTGTCATGGAAAGGGACAGATGTGTGAGGTCTCCCTGATTCTTTCTCCCCCAAAGGCTCCTGGGGCTGTCGGTCCCACAGGCCCCGTGGGTGCTGGGCCAAACTCGGGAGGGACCCCCTGGTTCCTTGTGCAGCCCCTGGGAAGCCTCTGTCTTCCGGGTCCTGCCAGTAGCAGGGCTTGCCTTTCAGGGGTCCTCCCTGGAGCCCGTGAGGGAGGCCAGAAGGTGCTCCTTCTTCGCACTTTCTAGATCTGCACAGTGGACTTTGCCCGGGTCAGGGAGCAAACAGCACCTTCCCTGGGGAGGGGGCCGTCAACATTCAAGAGCTCAGCTCCCGTGAGAAGGTGGGGGGCTGCTCTCACCCCTGAGCTTGGCAGCCCTGGGCTCTGCCCGCAGTGGTGTGGCTGGGCCCTGCCTTACCAGAGGGAGGGGCTGACCTCCCTCTGGGCACTGGAGGATGGGGGCGCAAGTCAGACAGGGCAGGGCCTGGTCTGGCTGGTGCCCAGCACCTTCCTTTGGGGGATCAGGTGGCCATTAGGGACAGCCGTCCTGGAGGGGGCCCTTTCCTGCCTCCCCAGGGCCTTCGAGGTAGAGCATGAACTCTACAAAGGGCCTTCCAACCTTACCTTTCATCCCCGCCTACCCCCCTGGCCTCACGGACTTGGTTGCCATTGCCCAGACCTGCCAGGATGCTCTGACTGCCAAGGCTCCACACGAGTCATTCTTTCCATCCCTGAGGCCCTTCCCACCTGGCTCCTGAGCCTTAATGGCACACCTCCTCCAGGAAGCCCTCCCTGACCTCCTGCCTTGGGTTCCCCACCTCCTGGGCTTTCTGCATTGTTGGTTTCTGTCTCTTCAATTAGCCCAATGGATTGATGAGGCTGAGACCAGGACCCCCTGGTGTCTTGCAGAGGCCTGGTGGATCCAGGGGGCTCAGGGGGGGTCCGGTGAGCGCAGTTATGTGGTAGGCTGTCATACAGCCTCGCACACTCACTCTCCCACACACCTGCAGTGTCTCCGGCTGAATGATGGGCCCAGTGCCATTTCTTGGCCTTTGTACCTTCCCCTGCTCAGCACCTCCCCCCTCCCCCCTCCCCACTCGCTCTGCCTCAGGGGCCACGGCCGGCCTCCCCGAGGGAGCAGAGGCTGCTGCTCCGTGATGACAGGACCTCCTCCATCTTCGCGCGCTGGCCTGGCACCAGCAAACGCAGCGTGGTGGGAAGGGCCAGGGGGTGGCTTCGGAGGCCCCACGTGCATCCTGGGGGCGGTAGCCCAGGGCGAGGACACACTCTGCTCCCGGAGAGTGGGGAGCTGCCACGACTCCCCGCTGTGCCCCCCCAGCCGAGCTGAGGAGCCGGCCCCGCTCCGGTCCCGGGACCTGCGTGTGTCCGAGTGCACATGCTACACGCATGCCCCGTGTGTGAGTGCGTGGCGCTGGGGTGCGAGGAGGCCTGCCCTTGGCCTGGCAGGCAGGGCAGATCACGGGTGTGCACCCCGAGCAGCGATGCAGGCACCCTTGTACGGAGGGCCCAGGGCTGGATGGAAGGTGCTGCTGTCACCAGGGCGATTACAAGTGCTTGTGCTCACACGTGAAGTCAGGTGGGACACCAGCCCTGCTCCCTGCCACCCGTGTGCACGTAGTGTTGGTGGCCGGTGACGTCTGGGAGCAGGTGAGGCCCGTGCCCTGTGCCCTGCAGACGCTCCGCGAGGCAGAACAGAGCACCTGCAAGGTCCTGGAGACGGTGGAGCAGAGGAGCAGGCAGAGACGGGCTCCCACAGTCCCTTCGCCCCCAGCCCTTCCTCCCTGGCTGACAGTGTCACTGTCAGTGGCCCTGAAGGCCCCGCCCCTGTCCCTGAAGCGAAGGGAGAGCAGGTGAGCACGTCCGATTTTGCGGCATTTCCGGTGGGAATGAAATCCACATGCAGGGACCAGCCATGAGATGTGAGCTGTGGGCTCCCATTTCGGGGAGCCCACGCCCGGGTGAAGGGCTCTTACACCGCATTTACGTTTGGGAGGGCGGGTGGGAAAGTTCACGCAAACAAGTTGTGTGGTTGACAGTGGTTCGTGTCAAGTTGGCCAGGCCGTGGGGGACCTTTTTCTGGGCGTGTCTGTGAGGTGTTCACGCTGGAATGGGGGTGCTCAGCAGCGCAGCTAGCCGCCCACCCCCCAGCATGGAGGGGCTGTGTCCAGGCCGCTGAAGGCCTGATGAAATGGAGGGCTGAGGAGGAAGGAGGGTTTCCTCTTGGCCGGCCTGTCTCCAGGCTCCAGGTCTGACCAGAATCGCTTTAGCTTTGCTGGGTCTCTGCCTTTGAACTTGGGTGGGAACTTACATTCACGGCTCTCCTGGGTCCCTGGCTGACTGACTTCAAATCGCGGACCTCACCTTCATTGTCACCAGGGTCAATTCTTTATAGTGAATCTCTCTGCACGTATCCTATTGGTTGTTTCTCTGGAGAACCCAGACCAAGACATAATTTTAAATGTTATTTTTTTTCTTTCTTTATAGCGGCATTAAAATAGCAAATAAACACCATGGCAAGTTGCAGTACCACTGAAGAATGGAAAAAGCTTTATAATTTATACCTTACTGGCACGTTGTCCACTGCTTTTGGAACAAGGGGCCCTGCTTTTCCACCTCCAACCCGGCCCTGCAAATTGTGCGACCGGTTGCGCCGGTGGTCCTTTCTGTCGGGTCCCAAGTCACCAGGGGTGCGATCTGGGGAGTCCGGGGGCCTCTGTCTGGTCACAGGGCCCAGCTGCCTCTGGAAGATGGAACCGAAGACCTTAGAAACAAAGATCCATTGTCCAGCCATGGCCCTTGGAGCTCTAGGACTGCTCCGTCCTGAGCCTCGGACACGCTGCCCTGTTGCCCCCCACCGCCCCCGACCCCCCTGGGGGACTTGGGACTGCCAAATGCAGTAACACCAGCAACCAACACAGGATGCCCAGTGAAAAGTGAATTTCAGACACGCAGCAAATACAGGTTTTGGTACACGTGTCAATCTATCCATGTAGTTCTTGGATGTACTTGTGCTACAAGATGACCTGTCCTGTGTCTGAAATGCATCTTTAACGAGTGTCCTGTATCTCAATCAGTGGCCTTACCCTGCAAAATAGGTAAGGCCACATACCCTGCAAAATAGCTCATCCCAGCCTGGCCCCGGGGTGCCCGGGTCTGGTCTGGAACTCCCCACCTCAGGCCAGAACGGCGGGCTGCCCTGGCCTCCCTGCCTCTGGGTTCCTATTCACCACAGCCTTTGTCTTTGCTGTTTTTTTGGGGTTTATTTTTCTGTCATAAGAACAGTACGTGTTCACTACCGAAAAATCACAGGCTACAGACAAGCACCGGGGAGAAAGTAAGAAAACACGCTAATCCACCCACACAGAGACAGCCAGCGCAAACTCCCTGGGGAGATTTTTCTAGAGCTGCCTGTGTGTGCATCTCTGCAGATACCGAGGTGGAGCTGACACACTCACCGCCCGGTTCAGACTCTCCGTCCTGGGAGCTGCCTGGTCACAGAGCCATGGCGCAAGGGACCTGCGTCGTGAGTCCCAGCGCCCTGATCCGTTTTAGCTCCTCGAGAGGAATGCTAATGTGAAACCCTAACGCTGGTGTCGGAGAGGCCTGTGTTCGGTCATTTCGAGAGCATAGCCTTGTGCATCTGTTTGCTAGGCTGCCCGAACCGAATGCCCCAGACTGGGGAGCTCAGGGCGGGGGTGGGGGGCTAGAATGACAGAAAAGGGCTTCCTGACCCCTGTGGAGGCTTCACGTGCATGTCTGTGTCCCAATCTCTTCCCATAAGGACACCGGTCCTACTGGATTAGGGCCCAGTCCAGTGACGTCACCCTCACTTAATTACTTCTCCAAAGATCGTGTCTCCAAATAAGGGCGCGTTCCCAGGTAGCAGGGGCTAGGAGTTCCACCCTTGGGTTTCGGAGCAGGGCACGATTCAGACCGTGACCCCTCGCCCGGCCGCTCCAGCCACATCCAGCCTCGGTTTCTTCATCCATGGCCTGGGGTGACGACCGTGTTCATCTAAGACGGATGTTAGGGTGCCCAAACCAAGCACCCCCAGTAAAGTCCTCTACCCAGCGCCAGGCCCCAGAGCAGGCACCCCGAGGTCATTTCTCACTGCTCCCCTGTGGGAGCCCCATTTCCCTGCCGATGGGCACCTGGATAATAAAGGGGAGATCACGCAGCTCTCGGTACCAACTGGCCGTTGGGCCAGTGCTTTGATTATTCCCTTCAGGTGAGTACCTAGAAGACAGGTGCTGGGTCCAAGGAGCTGCTCTCTCTTCTCCGCCACAGCCTTCCCGCTGGCCTCTGGCGCTGCCCTGGCACGACCTCCCCCCAGGACGCCCCTCCTCCAGGTCTTTCTGGAAGAGGCACCATGCATTTAAGGGGCAAATAAGATCTCCATTACCAGCCCATTCACTGCCCCACCTCCCTCTCCCTGCGTCAAGCTAAACCTCCTGGGTGGGGTGTGGGATCAGACCTGCTCCATCCAGATCTGCGACTGGAGAGGATGGTGGCAGGGGGACTGGCACCAGTGTGTGGGGCGGGTGGGGCGATCACCCAGCACTGCGCGGGGTGATCCTCAGTGTGGAGCCCTCTCTGCGAGCGCCCGCGGGTGAAGCAGTGGGGTCTGGGAGGGACCGGCCGCCAGTTCCCGGGGGCCCCCCGGCTAGGCAAGAATGGGGCTCCAGGGTGGGGGCTTTCGCACATTTCCAAACAGGTTTGACCCCTCGGGAGAAATACATTTCACACGGGTCACCTGCCACCTGTGTGCTGACAGCACACACACACACACACATACCTGAAATGAAAGTTTCCAACGCTGTGCTCTCCCGGGTGAAATGTGCCTTGTGCCTATGTTACATCTACTCTGTTTCTGTTCAGAGGCTTGACTCATCCCATTGGCTGATTCCGCGCCCCCCTGCTGGGTCCCCCAGCCGTGCCAAAAGTCCTGCTCCAAGCCAGGCTTGCACGTTCTGCTCTTTATCCTCCTGCCTGTCAAATTTCCCATTGAGGGTGGATTTGAGTTATCACCCTCACATTTTCGCTTATAAACAGGGAGCACTGGGCAAACATAAAACAGGAACATCAAGTAGGATTTCTGGAAGAGAGTTGGCAAAGCATGGCGAAGTGGACATCTTTAAAGATGGGCAGATGCCCTGGCAGATCTTTTCACCCCAAGCGATGGGCTGGCCGGATGGGGAGCCCCAGCGACCACAGGCTGCCCAGGGTGCAGGCAAGGAAACCCCTGTCACCCCAGGCCAGTGCACATGCCCCGCACCCCTGGGGACTTCCTCACTGGCATGGAAAGAGGGGGAGCAGGGGTCACAAGTTAATGTCCGGCTTCTAAGGCTGACCACGCTCTTCCTTTTAAACATGCCCCTGCGCAGGGGTGGGGGGCTGGGGAGAGGCGAGTGTGGAAATACACACAGCGAGGCTGCTTCGGGTTGGCTTTATTTTCTTCTCCAACTTTTCTGTGATTTGGGCAATGAGCACGCCCTGTTTTTAGAAGAAGGGGAGATTTTAAAGGAAAAGAGAAAGAAAGGCAAGGAAGCAACAAGAAAAGGAGAGAAGGAAAGAGAAAGAGTCGGAAAGATGAAGGAGCGGAAGGGAGGGAGGCCGGGGAAGGGAAAGAGGAAAAGGCAGCAGCGGTGGTCTCGGGGTGCCAGAGGGCCCAGGGGCTGCGACGGCCTTGCCAGGGGCGGGCGTGGGTCCCAGCACCAGGCGCTGGGGTTTCAGTCCTGGAGCCGCGACAGGCGGGAGGGCGCAGCTTCGCTGGGAGAAGAGGTCGCTCATCAGGTCCAACTGGGTCCCCAAGAGGCAGGCAGGTCTGGGGAGCGCCTGGGTGCTCAGTGGGGCCCTGACTGTCCTGAAACGCCCCCTGCGTCTTCCGTACCCCAAAACCCCTGCCCGGTGCAGCGCCACCGGAGCTGGGCGGGCTCTTCCCAGCCACCAGCAGGCCCCCCGCTGGCTCCCTATTCCTCCGGGGGGTTCGGGGTGAGAAGAGCAGCAGGAAGGGTAGGGGTGGAGACGCAGAAATGCCATGTGGCGTTTTCCCCCTTAAGTTATTTTTCACCTTAAACACTTTGAAAGCAAAGAAAAATGGCCCCCCACTCCGGGTATCAATTTCAAAAAGTTTTCACGGAGGAGCAGCGTGGGGGCGGGGCGCGGAGCCCCAGGCGGCCAAAGTGGTTCAGGCGCCCTTCTGCTGCCTCCCTGCCGCTCCCCCCCCAGCGCAGACCCCCCCAAGTGCACGCACGCGTGCTCACACCCAGGCGCTCGCAGATACCCCCCCAACCGGACCGCCCTGGCTCCGGCCGGGAAGTTCGGCCGCCTCGCCCCCCTCTCCGCAGCGGGACCCCCACCTCCGAGCTCTCCTGTGTGTTCCCACCCGCTCCCGCCCCAGGTGTCAAAGCAGAGCAAGGCGGCCGCCGCTTTTGCCCCTGGGTACCGAGGTCGCCCCCACCTAGGGAGCAGCCGGGGAGAGGGCGAGGGGGGCTCGCGCGGGGGCGCCTGGCCTTGCCTGTGGCTGCGGGTTTGCGCCCGACACCATGACCCCCGCTTCCTCGGCCCCTGGCTCCGCCGCCACCGCCCCCTCCCCCCTCTCTGGCTTCTCTCCGCTCATCCTCCTCGCCCTCCCCCGACACCCAGTGCTCGGGCCATGGTGGTGGTTTGGCTGGAACTTGGGGAAGCTGAGGAGGGTCAGAGGACGAGGGCGCCCGGGAGGGCGACCCCGCGCCGCTCCGCAGCCGGTGCTGCGGCTGGTGTGATGGCGCTGCGCCGCCGGGCTCCGCCGAGTCACCTCTCCCTCCTTCCCGGAGCCCGGCCCCTCTGGACTTGTGCGGACCCCGCACCCCGTGGGGAGAGAGGGGTGTGGGGAGACCATGTTGCAGGTGCGGAAAGAGGGTAGGAGAGAAGCCAGGTGTGGAAGCGGGGCTACGGGAGAGCCAGGTGTGCAGAGGCGCCCGCGTGGCTGGGAGCGCAGCCCTACCTGGTCCGAAGCCGCCATGGCCCTCACCCTGGCCCCTCCCCCAGTGGGGCGCGGGGGGCGTCAGACGCGCTCCTGCAGGGGCAGCTGCCTGTGTGTGTGCGTGTGCGCGCGTATGTGTGCGTGTGTGCGAGTGTGTGTGTGTGTGCGCGTGCGTGCACGCGCGCTCGCGGGCAGCAAGTGAAGACCCCCATGTTCCTGTGCTTCTCCAGCCTCCCTCCAGGACCCCGCCCTCCTCTGCTCTTTGCTCTTCTCTGGACCCCAAGTTCTGCACCCCGGAACGTGCACAGGCGCGCACCCGGAATGCGTGCACCCAGCAGGACCCTCTCTGCTTAGCCTCCCTGCATCCCGCCCCCACCCCACGCTGTCCCCCTGCCTGCACGGATCCTTCCAGCCACCCTTCCCCCTCGGGTCACTAAGGGGACGCAAGGGAGACATATGCCTTTCATTCCCATTGCTGTTCAGCAGCAGGAAAAAGAAAGGGACCAAAGGCAACCAGAAAGCAGTTTACTTCAAGTCTTTATTATTATCATGCAAAAGAAGTTTATATACAGAGAATGTTTCCAGCAGTACACTCACCAAATGTCCTCCAAGCCAGGGGTCCCGTTCTCCCCACACTACAATCTGTAGCACTACCCAGAGGGCCCCTCACTTGGGGTCCCCAAGCATTTCCCCCCACCCCTCCCCTGGACTCGCCACCCAAACCCAGTTTCCCGGGAGTCTCAGCTTCCTCCCTGTGCTTGGGGTGCTGGGACCACCTCACCAGTGCCTCCTGGGCCGTCCCCCTGTGGCCCCGAGACAGCCCCAACCTCCCTTTCCCACCCGGTTTACGGTGGTTTCCCCAGGGAAACCCAGGGCACTTTCCCCGCTGCTTCCAGGTTCTGCTGCCGGGCCCCATGCAGTTCAGAAGCAGCTCGTGGTCAAGACCAGTTAGAGGCAGCTCGTCATCAGCAGTGGGGCTCCAGAGAGCCTGAAATAAGTAGGGGAAGCAACCCCGCCCACCCTTCCCCATCCCAACCCCCCCACCCCCACCCCCCACCTCAGGGACAAGACATGAACACGAAAGCAACAGGGCCTGCCTCCGCCGCACGCGACAGGTGTGCGTGCCAGGCCACCGGGAGCTGCGCAGCAGCGATGGACCCAGCTGTGCCCAGGATGCAAGGGCGCAACCACGGCAGAGGCTGCTGCGCTGGCTAACGGTGCCGGCTCTTCTCTGGGGACAGGGTGGCAAAGAACACGGCTGAAGCTCTGCAGGACAGGTCCACGGGCACACGGGCAAAGGGTGGCATGCATCCACACTCGGAAGGGAGGTTAGAGCCAGCCAGCAGGTACAGGCGAGGGGCAGTCACAGAAGCAGAGTGGGATGTGGGAGATGAGTCTCCAGGCAGCTTGGCGGAGGATGCAGCTCAGCACAGCTGGGCCACCGAGTCCTCGCCAAAGGTGACTTCGTGTGGAATGTTGGCACATGGGCCTTGAAGGCGTGAAATGTCCGTTGGTTGCCTACACGCGCGTGCGCAGAGCACCGTGCAGCTGCTCGTGGTAGCGCTCCAGCCAGGCGCGCAGCTCAGAGACCTGGTAGCCATCGGGGCCACGGCCGCCCTGGTACACCACCACGCCGTCCTGGATGACGTAGAGGCGCTCGAAGTAGGCCCCGTAGGCCGCGCTGCTGGAGTTGGCCATGGTGTCGAGCACCAGAGCGCAGCCCGGCGCCCCTTCCTGCAGAACCCGGGCGGCAGCCAGCCGGTCTTCCAGGCTTCGGTGCTGTGGGATGACGTAAGGGGTGTCTGTGGTGACCCAGCCGTCGGATGGGTGTGCCTCCTCGATGTAGATGATGAGAAAGTCCACGTCGCGCTGGTACTTGGTGACCAGGCGCTGGAAGGCGCTCAGACGCGCCATGAAGGGTGGTCAGGTGCAGCTGCCGAAGTTGAGCACCAGCGGGCGGCTGCCCTGCGCGTAGTCGAGGATGTGCTGGTTCTGGAAGCCGTCGGGCAGGACCACTTGGGAGTTGGGGGCCGGGCCGCCCTCGTGCGCTTGTTTGAAGAAATCCAACTTCTGGCCGTGCCACACCGCTTTCAGAGACGCCAGGGTGCACAGACGGTTCTCATCCGACACGCAGATGGGGGGGTCGTCGGGGGGCACCTCCTCGCCGTCACTGTTGAGCTGGACTTCAGCTTCGGGCTGACCCCGGCGCCTGCGGCCCATAAAATGCTTCCGGATGCACAGAAAGTCGAGCAGACAGAGCATGAAGGCCGTCCCGAGGAAGCGCGGGAAGAGCACGAGGCACGAGGCGCTCTGGGCGCAGAGCCTCAGGGAGTGAAGCAAGAGGGAGCGGAGCATGGTGGTCCTCGCCCCCCAGGACCCCTGAGACCCCCCACCCTCCTCCTCCAACAATGGCGGGCCGTCCTGGCCAGGCATCTGGCAGAAACTGTGCAGCGAGCTCAATTTATAGCCGAGGCGTCACTTGGCAGGAGACTCCACCTCCGGACGGGGCCCGCCCCCTTGCAACTTGAGCCCGGAGGGATGCCCCAGCCGCGGGGGCCAATGCCTTAGAAATCCCGGGCCTGGGGCGGGTGCGGGCGGCGAGAGGGCGGGGCAGCCGGGCCAGGGGCCGGACTTCCCAGCCAGCTCTCAGGGGGCGGGGGACCCCGGCCAGGGATGCTTCCTGGGACCGCGAGCTGGACCAGGGGCCCGGGCGTCCGCCGCGCAAGTCCTCCGCTTAGAGCGACCGCTGGCGCACCTACGGTCCAGGCAGCCTGGACTCGGCCCGCACCCCTCTCGCCGCGCACCTGAGCGCAGCTCTCCGCCGCTCGCAGAGCCGCGCCGGAGCTTCGGTTCGCTTCCCGCGCGCAGCCGCCGCCAACGCCGCCCCCGCCGCTGCTGCTCTTACGGTTCCGCTGCCCAGGTGCCGCCGGAGCCCGTGTCCGCAGCCGCCGCTTCTCTGGTTCCTTCTCCTACCCTGCCAGGGACGCGGCCCGCGAGGAGGCAACTTTGGGTCCCCGCCGCCTTCTCCGTTCGCCCGCGGGCGCCGCTTGTCTCGCGGAGCCCGCTCACCCGCTCGCCGGCTCGCCGGCTCTCCGGCTCGTCTCCCGCGCGCGCTCACACTCGCGCCTCGCACACGGCCACCCCCCGCACGGCCCCGCCACGCACACGACGCTCAGCGCCCCCCACCGCTGCCCGAGGCTGCCGCGCGCTGCCGCGGCCGCGGCCGCCCCGTCCCGTCGCGTTCCTGCCCCGCGCCGTTGTTCTTGGGTCAGCGGCGGGGGTCCCAGCGGGGAGGTGCGGAGGGCAGGGCCCGCGGGCAGGTGAGCACGGGCGCCGGAGACAGGAGGGCTGGGAAAAGCCGCGGTGTTCGGAGCTTAGCCGGCCCCGGAGCGCTTCGGGCGCGGGGCGCAGCGGGCGCGGCGGGTGCGGCGGGCGCGGCGGGCGCGGGGCGCGGGGCGCGGGGCAAGGGCGCGGGGAGGCGGCGGCCCCGGCGGCTCTCCCACTAGGGGTAGCTGTTGCCTGAACGCCGGAGAGCTCCCCTCTCGCCGCTCGCCTCGCCCAGCGCAGTCCCGGCCGCCGGGCGCACCCGTCCCGTGCGTCCCCGGACGTTGCTCTCTGCCCCGGGAACGTCGAGACTGGAGCGCCCGAGCTGAGCCACCTTCGCCGACCGCGAACGCTGCGGCTCGACTCACCGCGGAGGCGCCGGGACATGGAGAGTGCGTACTCTTAACCGGGAATGTGTGGAGGTTTTAGGGGTGCAGGGCAACTCCCCAACTCCGTGGGGCCCTGCTTGGCCTTGCCGCCAGTCCTGATCGCTCGCTAGGCGCGGCGCAGGGCTGGCGACTCGGTCTCAGGGGCGGCGGAGCGGTGAAGAGCCATGACCTGGGGTCCCGGGAGCTGGGAGCCAGTCCCACTTCACCTGGGCCTGCCCGCGCCCGGTCGCGAAGGGTTTGTGCCGAGTCTGGGGACTCGGGCTGCCCGGGACGCCCTCGCAGTCGCAGGGACTTATTCGGGCTGCCGGTGGCTGAGCCCTTGTCCGGAGCCACCGCTGCTTGGGTCCCGTGTGCTTCCCGACCTGGGAGCAGCGCCTAACTTCCTCCCGGGACCGAGACCCGAGACCCGAGACCTCGCTTGCGCCCGGGCCCGGGTGGCAGCTCGCTGGGCGGAGGAGAGGCGGCAGCGGCTGGGAACCGAGTCCGAAGTTAACCGCCCGGCAAGAAGCCTCCACCGGGGCCGGGCGGAACCCAGCGGGACACGGCGGGCGCGGGGTGGACGACTTGGACTCAGGTGGGGAGGTCCTCCCCGCCGGTTCCAGTGGCCTTGGTGGGACCTTCGGCCCAGGGAGATTCCTGGGGGCCCTGGGCCCCAGCAGGACAAGACCCCGAGGGGAAGAGGTGTGTGTGTGCGTGTGTGTGTGAGAATGGAGCCCCCCCTCCCCCCCAGCCAGACGGGGTCTCTGGGGCTGGGGGCGGGGGCGTTGGGGCCCCAACCCAGGAACTTCCCACCCAGAGGGAAGCCAGCCTGGCCGGCTACTCAGCGCGCATGCGGCCTCTCAGCGCCCTAGGCCGGGGTCTTCCCGGTGGCGCAGAGAATTCTCACCAGCCAAACCTGGTGGGGCTGCAGCAGCCGGGGTGAGGGGTGGGGTGGGGTCCCATCGCCTGTTCCCCTTTCCACAGGGCACCTCTGCCTTAGTGAATTGTTTTCTTTCCTTGCCTCTGGTTTTTTTTTGGAGGGGGGTAATGGGGAGAGAAAGCGACTTGGCGAGTCTGTTGAGAGAGTTGGGGGCTTGGGGTTGCCACCTCCTGGGCAGGGACAAGAGGAGCCCCGACTTTAGTAGGACAAACTCTCCAGCCTGATTTTTTGATTTCTGGTGGGAGGCCATCAAGGACCTGTGCTGCCCCCCACCCGCACAAGAGCTGGGACAAGGCCATGGGGAGTCCCCTCCCCACGTTCCACATTTAGTTGCAGAAAATGAAAAGCTGTCTTGAGCTGGGAGAGCCGGTGGTGCTGCCTGGGGTCTGGGGTGGTGGTCATGGAGTGTGTGTGCGTGTGTGTGTGTGTGTGTGTGTGTGTGTGAGGAGTGGTCTGGGGCAGGTGGTACACTGGCCTCCTGGTCCCCTTTGTGGGAGCACCCAGCCCTGCCCAGCCCAGCCCGCAGCCTGGGGTGCCCGCCCTCCAGCCCCGGGGAGGTGCAGGGGAGCAGCTGTCGGCAGCTCTGGGGACCTTGTGCTGACAGGCTGCCCCCGCACTTGGGATTCCAGTGACCGCCCAGGGCGTTCAGGCCCAGGCAGCTCCCACAGCCCCTGTGCAGGTGAGAACAGACATCCGGTGGTACTGGCCGTTGGCTTTTGGGACTCGGATCCCAGTCCAGTGACTTAATCCAGTGCTTTCTGCCCCACCCTGCCCTCAGCCCGAGGGACCCCCAGCTCACCTTAGACCTGGCCCTTCCTACCAGCTGCCCACCCTGTCCTCATTGCCCGGAGGATCAGCAGCGGACGTCTTGGCCCAAGGTCAAGACCCATCTGGGACTCGGGGAGCACCGGGCCTTGAAGAGGACTGGCCCCAGTGGGCCTGGCAGGCTTGGCCTGGGTCTTGTATTGGAGCTGGGGTGCTCCCCGAGCCCTGGGACCCGCTAGGCCTGCACCCATGTTCCCACAGCACCAGCAGGGGGCGGGCAGAGGAAGGACTGAGGGACAAGCTGGCCTGGGTCCATGGGTGTGATTTCCAGGAGCTACTGGGCAAGGGGCTGGGGACAGGGGTGCTGGGCTTCAGGGGGACTCCCTGCTTCCAGACCAGCCTCGGGGGCTGTCTCCCTGTGGACGGGAGGCCTGGGCTTCAGGAGGGCTCCCCAACCCCGTGTAGGCTGGTAGGGTGTGTGGCCAGTGCAGCTGCTGCCCCCGCTCCTGGCGGGCAATTTCTGGTGCTCAGAGAGGCCGATGCTGACACTTTCAGGGGGCAGGAAGGGCCGCCCTATGGGAGGACCTCCCGAGCCTTGAGTGTGTGCTGGGCCTGGCCTCGTCCCGCCTCATCATCACCGGGCTGTCCTGGCCACTGACCCTATCTTGCCCCCTGCCCCTCCACTGGCCTCTAGATGTGCTGAGCCTCCCCTGCTCCGCAAGCTCCTGCTTTCACCCCTCGCACGGGTGGTACCCCAGCCGAGGCCCTGCTGCCCCCCGGGCTGTCGCTGCCCCGGCGTCCCCTGCCCTGACTACTGAACCCATCCTAGGAGCTGCTCAATAAACCTTTGTGAAACGTGTGGACAAGTGCCGTGTGGCTTTGCTGAAAACTTGGTTCAGGGGAATCTGGAGCTGACTTGTTCGGCCCGCGTGCACACCAGCGGCAGGGCGGCCGCTGGCTGCCTGGGCTGCGGGAGGTCTGCCAGGCCCCGCGAGGCCCTTGGGAAGTCCCCTCCCAGCCTGTGTGCCTTCCTGGGTGAGCAGGTCCTCCCACGCAGGCGCGCAGCCTTCTCATTTGCTTCAGGACTGATTTCTTCTTGCCAAACATCCTTCCGCCTCTCCTGACCCCAGCCTGGCTGGACTGCACAGGTGGACACCCTGCAGGGGTGGTGACAGCTCAAGGCTCAATGGTCTGGCCTTAGAGGTGTCCTCCGGACAGCTGGTCTCCATCCCTCTTCAGGCCCCAGCCGGACGCCCTGCAGGAGCGTGAGGCTGGAATGGGGAAGGAAGCAGGGGCTCTGGGGTGGGTGGGCAGCTGGGAGCCAGGCCAGAGGAGCCCCTGAGACTTCAGGGCCTGGGTGGAGCAGGGGTGCCCAGGCTTCATTCCTGGGGTGCAGGGAGCCCGGGGCTTCTCCTGGCCAAGGAGAGGAGCAGGCCCAGGAGGTGACACCCAGGTGACCGGCTGTGTGACCTGAGCTTGTTCTGTCCCTTCCTCTGGCCCCTTCGGCACCATACTTCTCAATGCCTTCCCTGCGCTGTCTCTCCAAACTCTAGAAGGTTCTAGGAAGTCCTACAGGCCCCACCCTGCCCCGACATGCTGCCATAGGGCTGGTGAGAACCCCCACTAGAGGGTGGACAGCGCCCTAGCCTCCTGTCCTCCTTGTTTGCGCCCAGCACCGTCATCCACCTGACCCATTCCTACCACCGCTCTGGGGTCCTCACTGTTCGGACTGTCCCCACAGCGGGGACCCAGTATGGACACTGGCTTGTCCCTGCCCTGAGCACAGGCACAACGCATGGCCATCAGGGCTCCCTGGGGCCCAGGACACTTGGGAGGTGGGCCACTGCCTGCCTGAGGCCCCGGTGTGAAACTACTCTGGTTCTTGGGGCTTTGGGATGCCGGGCAGATGAAGGACAGGCCCTGCCCTGCACCCTGAACCTGGCTGGGGGGCTACCTTTGGGTCAGTCTGTCCTGTGCATCTTTTACCCTCTCTGGGAAAAGGAGGGGGCACCAGCAGCCAGCTGACAGGCAGATCTGTCCCTGTGCTTCTCAGATGTCCCCCAGCCTCAGCCTCAGAGGCCTCCACGGAGCCGTGAGCCCAGTGCCAGGACCATGCGTGCCGTCCGTCCTGCAGGCGCACCTACTTCTGTGGGCCCAGCCTCGTCCTACGGCGCATTTCGGGTCCTGCAGGGAGCTGTGGAGCACCAGGGGGTACCACAGTGAGATGAAGCCCTGGGAACGAGGAAGGACCCAGTGCCCGTTGGGGATGCTGACCCCCCACTGCCGCTATGGCTGCGTCCTCCCCGTGGACCATTGTGGATGTTGTCCTGGCGGTGAAACCTGATACCTGGATTCCCAATGTCCAAAAAATAAAAAATTACTGCCCAGCTGTACCTCACGCGTGGCTGTGTGCATGGCCAGGCATGGGGCTACCTTGCCTCAGTTTCCACCGAGCCTTGGGCCCATCAGCTTGGAGACTCCCAGGCTGTGTGTGAGTTAACCGGTGGGAGGCCGTGACTGCAGGAGAGGGGCCCAGACAGCAGGGGGCCCGCCAGGGACAGGGTGGGCTCGCTGCCTGCCACCCCAGTGACAGGAGCAGCAGCGCTTTCTCAGACAGTGCTGAGTGCCACATTACTGACGGGGTACAGACTTTTATTGTCCTTATTCCACAGATGACAAAACGGAGACTCAGAGGGGAAGTGGTTTGCCCGAGGACACGTGGCTGAGGTCTGGCTTCTCCGGTTAGCAGAGGTGTTTAATCAGGGTGCTCGGGGCAGAAGGGGCTCCCCGGGAGGGAGGAGACGGGGGCGTGGCGGGTGCAGGGGTAGGGCCCCTCGCTGGCCCAATGGAGCGCTGGGGAAGAGGAGGTCTGTGGGGGAACCTGCTGAGTTTGTGGGGACACACCTAGCTGGAGCTGCCTCCAGGCCTCCAGAGAAGCGTCCAGGTGGGCAGAGGCCCAGGGGGAGGAGCAAGGTCGGTTTGCTTTGCTTTCGGAATTCACGGTGTCGGGGAAAAGACGGCTGGCCGCGGGCAGACGGGGTTGGGGGGTGGGTGAGGCCCACAGCACCCCACGCTGGTGCAGGAGCCAGGTAAACACGGCCCTGTGACAGCCCCACAGCCTGGGCCACTCCTTCTGGGCCCTGGTGGCCGCTCAGGGCGGGGGCTTCCCGGAGCAGGCGACCTCCAGAGCCCTGGGGCTGTGGCTGGGGTGAGGTCTGTCTGTGGAGGCCGTCCTCCTGCAGGGAGGGACCTTTGGAATGTGAGGCAGGCACTGGCTGCCTCCCGTGTGCTGTGTGGCCTTGGGCTTGGTCCTGGACCTTGCTCCTTGGTGAAGGAGGACGCCGGGACCCTCTGCTCTCGGGAGCTGCTGGACGTGGCGGGCCTGACACCCAGGGACTGGAGAGGCAGCAGCTGTGTGTCCTTGGCCAGTGTCTGATGGGCCCGATGGACAGGGTGGCGGTGCTGAGGGGGCGGTAGCAGCCTGGCTCACCAGGGGGGAATGTGTCTGTACTCAGTGTCCCCGGGTGACGTGGGCAGTGGGCAGAGGTGGTGGCCCTGCGGCCACAGTGGACCAAGGAAGCTTCCTTGCTCCTGCTCCAGAGCCGGTCTTGGCCCTCAGGCCTGAAGCCACCGGTACGTTCCGAGACCCCCATGTCAGCCAGGGCGCTCTGGTTCCCTAGGTCCCTTCGCCGACCTCTGCCCCCTGTGGGCAGGCCAGGACTGGCGCACCCGTCTGCCAGGCCAGCCCACGGTGGGCTCGAATCCGGCAGAGCTTTTGCATTTGCTCCCACCGCCAGCATGACCTTCAGCAAGCCCCTGGCTCTTCTGCGTCCCAGAGCAGGTGACGTGACCTGCCTGCCGTGTAGTGGCGCAGTGACAGCACTGGGTGACCAGTGACCACACCGCAGTGAGCACTGGCTCCCCACGATCCCTGAGACTCAGCAGGCCGGGGTGTTGGTGGGCTCCCTGGCCGGCGGGTGGGGTGGGGGTGGGGGGCCGATGTCGGCCCACTTAGCACGGCCCAGGGGGCGCGGCTCTGCTCCACCGCACGCCGCCTCTCCCGCAGGGCAGCAGGGCGGGGAAGCAGACGGGCGCACGGCCCCTGGAGCCCAGCTCATCCAGCGTCTGCTCGGGCCGCCTCGCTCACGGGAACCTCGGGAGCACCGTGCGGGGGTGAGGGCGGCACGGCTGTGCAGCATCATCTGTCCGGCGTCTGGAGCCAGGGCTGGTACGGGGCCTCCCTGCCCTATGCCCCCACCTGCCCCTCCCTCACCTGGTGGCTGCCCAGGGAGTGGGACTGAGCTCCCTGGGCAGCACTGTGTTCACAGCGATGCCTGGACCCCTCGAGGCGAAAGGCTCCTTGAGTGTTGTGGGCCCAGGTGTCACCCACAGGGGACAGGCTGGGGGCACAGCGTGAAGTCTGCCCCGACGCCTCCACCTGGCAGGTGGGTGAGTGCCCTGCTGCCAGCAGCCCCAGGGGGGACAGCCAGGGTGTCTTCTGAGGTGCAGGCTGGCGGCCCAGACCGGTACGGAGCCCTCATTGTCCCAGGATGCGGACCCACCTTCCTGAGACCCTGTGCAGGGCCCACTGCAGGGGCCGTGCCCTCCATGGTGGGCAGCCCTAAGCTTGGGTCTGGCCTGTGGTGGCCTTAGAGGGATTCTCGGGGCACCTCTGTCCTTAAGAAGGGCTCTTTGGAGAGGAAAAAAGAACACATTTCAACACCTCCAGATTCTGAAAATGGATTTCTCCCAGGGAAACAGAGACTCGGAGCATGTTCTCTTTGCTGAGAGAGTGCCAGGAACATTGGGGGGGAGGGGAGAGAGGGCTCAAGGGAGGGGTGGGGAGGGGGAGGGGAGAAGGGGGGAGCGGGAGGAGGACGCGGAAGAGTGCAGGAGCCAGGGCTGGAGTCACAGGGACCTGGGTGCGAATCCGGGCTGGCTGCAGGCTGGCTATGTGACCAGGGCATGAGACCTCACCTCCCTGGCCTCAGTTTGTCTTTCTGTTCAGTGGGGTAACTCCCCACCTCATAAAGGTGCCTGAGGGTGTGATGCAGGCTGCGCAGGGAAGGACACCCCAAAGCTGCAGGAAGGTCTGAGGGGCTGTGCCCCCAGGGGGGCTATCTGCTCTCTGCACTGCAGCTTCTTCTTCTGAAAACTGGGAGCCGGGGTCTGGACCCCCGAGGTCCCTGGGAGGCTTGGCTGGGAGATGCGGGCGCACCGGGCACGCTCAGGTGGGGCTCAGGTGGGGCAGGGGCTGGTCTCCGCTTCCTCCTCTGGTCACCGCCAGGGCAGGTCCTACCCCTCCTGCTGCTCTGGCTGCACAGTGTCAGGGCTGCCACCCTCTCCTCTTCCCGAGTGTCTGGTCACACGGTTGCAGCAGGTCCTGCACTTTCCTTCTTAGTCCATCTGCTGTCCCACCCAACACTGACCCATGGCCCCAGCCATGGAATGTGGCAGCCACGACCCTGCTGAGTTCCCAGCCTTCGAGGGGGTGTGACGGAGACCACCCACCGTCCGGTGAGGGAGCCGAGGCTCGGGGAGACTGGGGGTGTCCCTGGGCTCACTCAGGGCTGGGGTGCAAACGCGGGTCTTCTGGTCCCAAGTTCACGCTCTTGACACACAACCACAGTTTTTCCGGCAATCTTATCAGCCAATGCTGCGATGTTGTGCTTCTGGAAGGCCTTTCCGGCGCATCTTCCCAAACTAGTCGTCTGTCAAGGCTTCACCCAGATGTGGCCTCCTCCGGGAAGCCCCCTCCTATTTCTCCTGAGATCACGGATTCGCCCACCCCCCAGGCAATCTGCTGTTGGCTTTTCCCCAGGACACGGGCTCACCATGGTCCTGGGAAGGAGGGAAGATTGTATTCTAGTAGCAAAGATGGGTAGTTGCCCCCCAATGTCTATTCTCTTCTCTTCCTAAAGCAAAAGAGACCCCAACTATGATGAACCGGGCACATGGCCACCCATTCAAGTTCAGAGCCCTACATGTAGCTATTTGACGACAACCTTGCCAATGACATGTAAGACGTGACCTGTGACACCTCTGGGTCCCTTCTCCTCCCTGTTCACTCTGCTGGATGGCAGACGTGATGGCAGGAACTGGAGCAGCCATATTGACCGTGGGCTAGAACCTGGGGGTGAGACTCACAGAGCAGCCAGGTAGGGAGAGCCTGGGTCACCGCCACAGCAAGCTAGGCTGCTGAAGCTCAGAGTGTCGCAGTCCCTCTGTCGTGTTTAACCCACAACATGGATTAAACCTCTGGCATGTGTACCTGAAATGTATCCCAGTTCGTGCAGGTCCAGACACAGAAGTCCGCCAACGGTTGCAGAATGACTAGGTGCTGAATGGCTAGAGGTCAGCCTGCTGCAGCGGGGAGAGAGCTTTCTGGGCACGTGGAGCTCTGGGCCCTGGAGGGGCCCGTGGGTTTGCACGTGGTGCTGCCTCATCATAATTGTGAGTCTTCAGGTCAGCTACAGATGACAGCGGCTCAGATGCCTCTGGTGTGAGCCGTGGGTGACAGTCCGCCCTGCAGAGTGAGGCTGAGGTGAGGGCTTGGTTTCGAAGGCCCTGGTGTGTGTTGGCTCCTCTCCTGGGCTGACCAACTTCAGTAAGAGCTAAAGGGCCACCCCCTTCTCCCTGCCCCTCCACTGTTCCAGTCCCCCCGCCCAACCCTCCCACCCCAATGCTCCCAGGGCTGGGGGACTTGATGCATGAAAACATCAGCTTGTAACAATGAATTTTTTCCACTAGGACTTTTCTTGCACTTAGATGAATGATCTTGGAATCTCTGGAAATGGCTGCAGAGGAGAAAAGACCCTCTGCTCTCCAGGGGCTGTTTGCAACATTGCAGAAGTACAGGCCCCAATGGGGCCACACGCCCCCTTAGCCCCTGCTGCCCTCCAGGAGGCGACCTGGCTTGACCCCCTCGGAGGAGGCCCACCCTCCTTGGAGCGTCTGCGCAGCCTCGCTGGCTGTCCAGGGCTCTGCGGACCACGACTCATCCCGAGGGGACCTCCAGGTGAGATCGCAGGGGCTCTAGGCTGACGGTGAGGTCAGGAGAAGGTTTCTCTTGGCCATGGTCCCCCCTTTGGAGCCCTGAACCCCAAGACACACAAGCCTGGAAGGGCCAGGGAGGCCCTGAGCCGGGGGGTGGGTCACCCAGTGGTGGTGCTAAGGGTGGGGGCCTGGGCTCTCACCCCCACACCAGCCCTGGCCGTGGGCTGCTCCCCCTGCGTTAGGAGCAGGCTTTGCCTTTGAACTGCAACGGGATACAAAGGGTCTCACGGATGTAAACACGGTTTGAAAGGGGCTCGTGCCTCTCCGAGCCACCCCCTCTTCCATATTTTTAATTGTGGCGAAATGCACAAACATCAAACTCACCATCTGAACCAGCTGTAAGCGTGCAGCTCCGTGGCCTTCGGGTGTCCGGGCGCCGCTGCCACCACCCAGAACGCTTCTCGGCTTGTCCACTGGAGCTCCGTTCCTGCTCAACACCGACTCCCCCCCCCCCTCCAGCCCCTGCCGCCCACCCCCCCGCCCGCTGTCTCTGCCTGGCGCTCCGGGGACTCAACAGAGCTGGAATCCTGCAACAATTGTCCTTGTGTGGCAGGCCCGTTTCGTCCCCGTAAGGTCCTCAAGGTGAACCCGTGGGGCGGCAGACCTTCCTTCCTTTGTGAGGCCTCCTCACGTTCCCCAGCGTGGACAGACCACCTGAGGTTTATCCGTCTCTCTGCCTGTGGCCCTGGGTGGTCCCACCCATTGGCAGCCGTGAATGACGCTGCTGTGGACGCAGGCATACGGGCATCTCTGAGACCCGTGTTGGGGGTTTTTGGGTGAGGGGCCTTCGAACCCAAGGGTCGCTGGCTCGATTCCCAGCCAGGACACAACCCAGGTTGCAAACCAGGTCTCCAGCCAGGTCGTAGCTGGAGGCAGGTGAACGGCAACCCTACATGGATATTTCTCTCCCTCTTTGTCTCTCTCCCTACCCTGCTCTCTAAAAATAATAAAATTAAAAATCTTAAAAAATAATAATTTCTTTTCCCATGGCAGCCACCCTGACAGGTGTGTGATACGGACCTGTGACCCAGAGGGGGCGGGCAGGCCTCCAGGTTGTTGTGGGTCTGTGGGGTGGACGCTGGGGAGCCCAGGCCTCCAGGCGCCTCTGGCCTCCTGCAGGGAGACCCATGACCTTTCGGGCCCCCTGCCTCCGAGCTCCTGCAGTTGGGGGGCAGCAGCCATGGAGGGCCTTCTCTTCGGCACCCACCTGCCATGCTTCCCCATCAGGCCTGCTCAGAAAGGCACAGGGCGCACTGCTAAATGACACATCCCAAATAGGGGGTGAGTGCTCACCCCATCGGGTGGGGTCCCCGGCCCCCGTGTAACGTGTGCTCTGATGGGGGTGACTGAGCCCTGGGAGATGGGCCAGAAGGAGGCAGGGGACCCCCTGGATTCTGCATTCCTGACATTCTGTCCTTTCTGTGGCCCTTGGATCAGGACCCCACCTTCACCCTGGGTAGGTGTGCAGCCCATGGGAAGCCAGCACTTGGGTGACCAAGGCCAGGCGTTGGTCACTTCCAGGTCACCTGCTGGTGGGGCCCTCCAGGGACTGTCCTTTTACTCCTGAGGCCCAGGGATTTTGGAAACCCCAGGACTGTCCTCCCCAAGATTTGAACCCCTGGGCTGCCCCATGACCTTCCAACAGTCCTCACTCAGGCAGAGAATTCTGGGGACCTAGAGAGCTCCGCTGAGCCCGGGAATTGAGGGCCATGGCGGGAGGACTGGCCGGCCAGGGAGCAGGGTTACGTCCCGGGGAGGCCGGCTGAGCGAGGGCTGTGGGGCCGGGGAGCTGAGGCGGGGCGGGGTGCGGCTGGAGGCTGAAAGGTAGGCTGGCTTTGGGGGCCTGGCAAGGGCCGGGGGTTGTACCAGTTTCCTGGTGCAGCTGGACAGCTTAAAACAACACTGGTTTATGACCTAACTGCCCCGGGGTCAGGAGTCCGACATGGGGCGACCCGGCTAATTCCTCCTGGAGGTTCCAGGGGAGAATTGTTTGTTTGCGCTTCGGAGCTTCCAGAGGCACCTGCACCCTGTGCCCCCTCACTTCCCACTACTCCGAACCCCCATGTAAAGGACCCTCCTGAGGACACGCCTGCCCCCCAACCCCCCCAGGTAATCATCTCCCCATCCCCAGATCCCTGATTTAATCAGCACTGCAAAGTCCCTTCGGCCCTGCAAGGCAACGCCCTTCATGGGTGCCCGGCATCTTTGGGGACCATTATTTTGTCGACCACAGGGCCTAGCCTTTTCTGGAGGGTGGGGGGAGCAGAGGAAGGCCCCCTGTCCTCCGGCCTCCGTGGTCCTGGCCAGTCCATCCTGCACTGTGAGGCCTTTTGTAGCACCCGTGGCCTCCGGTGCTTTCGCTGGCCTGCTCTGGGTCCCCTGACCACCCTGGCCTCCCCTCTTTTCCCATCACCCTCCGTGCTTGGGGCCCTGCACCCCCACAAGGCCGGGTCTGGAGGACGAGCTCAGACGTGGAAGGATGATTGAGCAGCTGGACCTCATTCCCAGCTGGTTCCGATCTCACATACAGGGATCCTTGGCGGGGCCTTTTCCTTTGCTTCGGAGCAGGCTTTGGGTGGGTGCCTGCTGTGGGGCCCTCAGGCTACATTCTGGTTGGATGGGCAAGAAGCATATTAACTACAAGGGCATGGGTGGTGGTGTTGGGGCATCAGATCTGGATTCGGAGGACTGGAAGCTCAGTGGGAAGAAAAGCATTCAGGATGGAGACATAGGCCACTTCACTAGGGTGCCTACTGGAGGGAAGGCAGGACCTCGCTGGGGATCCTGGGGGGCTGCCTGGAGGTGGCGGCAAGAGCAGCACAGCTGTCCATCAACTGCCTGGCACTGTGCTGAGTACATGAGCTATGTCACATTATTTACTCTCCACAGTGCCTGTGGTGGGGCAGAGTGGGCATCTCCGGTTCACAGAGGAGGACACGGCTCAGTGGTCCCAAGGTGGCACAGCAGCATGAAGACGGCAAGGCCAGCATTGGCCTGTCTCACCTGATGCTGCCTCTGTGCATTCTCTGTCGGGTGCAGAAGAGCACCCCAGAGCTCGGTGGCTTAAGGCAACAGCATTTCTGATCTCTGTTTCTGTGGGTCAGGATCTGGGCATGACTGAACTGGTCCTCTGCTCAGGCTCTCAGTTGAGGTGCTGGCCTAGGCCGCGTGGATCTCAGGCCCAGCTGGGGCAGGACCCGCTTCCAGCTCATCCAGGGGGCTTGGCCGCGTTTCTTGTTGTTTGGTGGCCACAGGCTGCACTGGGCTCCCGGCCACGGGCCCCGGCCACCCAGCGGCTCCCTTCCCGGACGCAGGTGAGCCCCGGGAGCCCCCTGAGGCCAGGGCCCGTCCTCCACCATTGAATCACGCCGAGGACACCTCCTTGCTTTTTATAAGTGAGCCATTGGGTCCAGCCCACCGTCAGGGGTGAACCCAGGGTGGGGACCATCCTTGAAGACTGCGCCCCCAGACTGGTGGAGTAAATGGGTGTGGCTGTCCTAGCTCTTGCCCTGTGGCTGGGCTGTGACTGGGAAGGGGGACAGCACGCGCTCTGGGTACCATCTGCCAAGGGGCTGCAGAACCTCAGGGTCAGCCACGGCGCGCCCCCTCAGAGCTGCCCGCCACCCCAGCACCCGTAGCCTCCTTCTTGCCCACCCTGCCCGCTCGGGGCTGCTGGGAGACAGGCCTGGCTGGGGCCCCCGCCCCACACCTCTTTTAAGACAATGGGGAAAGGATTACGAGGAATTCACCATTTGTTCTCCAAATGTTTTGCAATTTTCCTGGAAATCTGAGTGATCCCAGAGGGGCCCAGGGCTGCTGGTGACCGGGGCCGGGAGGCAGCAGTTCCCCCTGCGGTCTTTCCAGGGATTGGTGGCTGGGTAGTGGCATGGGCGGTGGTGGAGGGGAGAAAAAGTGGGCAAGGTGGCCCCTGCCCGGCTCCGAGTTCCTGGGTGAACCCCTGAGGAGCTTCCCAGGCCAGCGGGCCCCCTGGGGGCTCCTGCCATCCTGGGTGCCCTCTTCCTGCCCAGGTGTCCTCGCTCTGCTCAGAGGGGCAGCTGTGAAGCACAAGCACGGGGCCCCCCACAGAGACGTTGGCCTGGGGATGGGCCCACCTGGGCCCAGGAGTGACCTGCTTTCAGCTTCCCAGCCCGTCAAGGGGAGTGGGGACACTTGCTCCACGCTGCCCGCCTTCCCCCTCAGGGCAGGGCCTTCCTCTCTCTGGGCTCCAGTTCCCTCTTCCCTTCTGTAGGGGTCAAACGAAGTCACAGAGATAGAACCTCTGTGTCGGATGGTGTTTGGAGTTAGGTCCCCAAACAGGAGCCGGGGAGCTAAGACAGGAAAGGCAGTCTGGAATCCTGCCCCCACCCCCCACGCCAGCCCAGGTGTTTTCCAGGAGTGGCCCAGGGCTGGGGGACTTGGGGAGCAGCCTCAGCGTCCGCAGGTGTGAAGGGGGCTGTGCACCCTGCTGTGTCCATGTCCCGTGAGGGCTGACGCCTGGCTGTCCTTGGGCTGGGTGGGCAGAGGGCCCTGCTCCAGCCTCTGCACCTCCCGCCACCCCGTATCTGTCTTGCTGTCGGGGTCTCTCCGCTGCCCGCTCCGCCCTCAGTGCCCTCCTTGCCCCTCCCGACCCTGACGAATGGTCTTCAGGGCGGCGGTCCCAGCTGGGATCAGGAGGGCGCATAGCAGCTGTGTCGTTGGCAGCCTCTCCCTCAGGTGTGTCTTCTATTCCTTTGGGCTGTCCTTGTCCCTGCCCTTCTCCTGCTGGACTCCCTGCCACCTGCGCCCCACCCCCATCTCCGGTTCTCCCCTGGCACAGCCACCATTCAGCCCTGCCCTGTCCCTGCAGGCGTGTCCCACACCTACAGTGTCCCATCACCTTCTCCAGGAGGAGGTCCCCAGGGAAGGTCACACTCACCACAGCCAAACATGGCTCCCTCTGCCCCAGGCCACACCGGCCTTCGCTCCTTGGCTGCCCCTGTCCCCCCAGCTCCCTCCAGCGGTCCTTTTACCTCACTGCCCCTCTCAGCTGGGCCTTGTGCCTTCTCTCCAGCAGTGGAACACTGACTGCTTCCTCGTCCGTGTCCCTGGCAGCTGTCTCTTTCCCAGTGGCCACCCGCACCTGGCCCAGCACCTGCACCAGCACCTGGCTGCCCAGCTTCCCTTGCAGCTAAGTATGGCCATGTGATCTGCATTGGTGCCGATTCACAGTGCCACCACCAGGTTGTCCAGCAAGGGGACACACAAGTCAGAGCCACAAGAGGAGACAGACCCCGCTGCCTTTGGAAACTGCTGGCTGAGAGGGGCTGCTGTGTGCCAACCTCCCACCCCACCGCCCAGGTAGAGCTGCAGAGATATAGCCCTGCATCTCAGGTTAGTAAAATGGCAAGTGCATTGATAGTTTTCCAATGATACACAGTGTGTGTTCAGAGCACCCAGAAGACTTGAAGTAGGACATGCAGGCTCCGGGGTCTGAGGGGAAGGGCATTGAGGGATGGATAGGAGTTCACTGAGTGGCAAAGATGGGAAACAGTCCAGGCAAGGGGGCGCCACGTGTGTGAAGGTGTGAAATAATTAGGAGTCACCGGCTATTTGGTGTTGCTGGGGCGGGGAGTGATGAGTGGGAAGGGAAAGGAGACAGGGGCCCGGCCTAGGCCTGCTCCTACTTCCCCCCAAGTAAGCGAAGGTGCTGGAGTCCCGGGGCAGCCAGGAGTGTCTCTGCATTGGAGTGAGGGGGCTGGATCTAGAGAGAGGAAGGGGTCACCCATGTGTTGGCCTGCGGCCCAGAACTTCCTCGGAGGGTCCGGCTCTGTCCTCACAGTTTGCTGGCCAGGGAGCCCTGGCCCAGCCCGGTGGGTTTAATGGCCATCGGGAGCCTGTGGTTTTGGTCGCGCTGACCAAACTCGGACCTTCTGGTGTTTACGATTGGCAAAGGGAACTTCCTGTTTTTAAGAGAAAAGGATTAGAAACACTTATTAAAAAGCCCTTTGAAAGGCATCAAAAGACTTCCCAAATGTCAAATGACTCTTACAAAAGAGCCATTTAATGATTTAAGCAGCATGAATGGGAACCATACCAGCCGGACCTCCTCAAAGCGTGCCGGCGCTCAGAGCCCAGGAGGACCCGGTGGCCACGGGCGGGCGTGCGGGCTGGGGACACCTGGGGAAGCTGAAAATAGTCCCGGGGAAGGATCAGGCCGTTCGCCGGACACACGCAGTGGAGCAGGCTGTCAGGGGGACCCTGAACTGGAGAGTGGCCAAGGCAGCCCCTTGTAGAGTCTCACCCTGGACCCCAAGCCCTCCTGGCTCCAGCAGCCTGAACCCCCTTGGCCTCTGACATGGCCCAGGTTTCCTCCAAAGTCCCCTGGATGGGCAGCCCCGACACCCACTGCCAGCCTCAGACCTGGGCTCCGCTGTGTAGCATCTGACCTGTCTGTCCTTGACCCCCACCCCCTCCCCAGGCCTCTCTCATTGGCCGCCAGCTGCCCCCCTTCTGTCTGTTCATCCCGGCCCTGTGCCGCCACCCCAGCCCTGGTGCTGGACATAGAGGAGCTGTGGCCCCCTGCCCAGATCTTGGGGTGTCCTTGGGTGCAAGGTGGCCTCTCGTTTGGCCACTGAGGAGCTGTGGTAAAGGTTGGGAGATTCTCATCCTTGTGGGGGGCTGGGGCCACCCCGGGAGGCCAGTGGACCACAATTCTGGCTTCCTGGGGAGACAGCTGTGGACAGAAGCACCCCCCTCACAGCAGGGTGGGAGGCCGCACTTCTGCCTGATGTCATCCCAGCAACCCAGCACCTGGCCTTCCAGTGGGGCCGCCCACCTGGGGACCCAGCCTGCGTCCGACCAGCCCCGCCGGGCCCCTGACCTCACGCGTCCTCTCAGGTTGTGACTACTTGCTCCTGGGGTTCGCTCCAAACCGGGCATGTCGTTCGCTAGGCAGCTATAAAACACTTCAGGATTTCCCAGAAAATGCCAAGGAATTCTTGGAATAAAAATAACAATGAATACAGTTGCCTGGAAATGAGGCGATGGGGCTGAATTTGATTACGTCCCATTTAGAAAAGAAAATTAGCTTATTACGGCTGAGGTGAGGTGAGGTGAGGTTTTCTCTTTCCTGCAGCAAAAGAGATGCTTTTCGCACCCCCCTGCCCCCGGGCTCTGGGAGCTGGGCGAGCAGGGGGAGCTGAGGCTGGTCCTGGGCTCTGCACCCCGCGGCGCAGGCAGGCCTGCGCCCCAGCAGCCGCACCCCGGACAGCACAGCGCGGGCGGCCCCCATTGCGGGGGGCCGTGCCCATGAGGGGCACAGCTGGCAAACGGCGTGTGCCCCGCTCTCCTCTTGCTAACAGGGCCGTCTGCCCACAGCTGCCCCAGGGACCTGCCCACCCTCCATGCGGCGCGTCCCTCGCCATCACCCCAGCGGGTGCCTCGCACCCCGTGCCCACAGCCCTGCTCCGGGCCCCCTCGTCTGCCTCCCTTCCGGGCGCAGCACAGGGTCTTCCTCACATACGATCAGCCCCTGATGCATCCCCACTCAGGGTCTCCACGCACCTCGTTGCCCTTGGAACGAAGACAGGGCTCTGCACCCGCCCGCAGGCCCGTGCTGGCCTTCCGTGGCTGCTGGGCAGTTCGGTTGCGCGTCAACTTGATGGGCTTGGGGTGCCTGGATGTGCGGTCCGACATTCCTGCGCGTGTGCCCGGGAGGGTGTGTGTTGGCAGAGGACCGGGGAAAGCAGGTTGCTCTCCGAGGCGGGTGGGCCTCGCCCAATCAGTTGAAGGCCTGACGAGCACAGAAAGGCTGCCCCTTCCCTACGGGAGAAAATTCTTCTCGCCTGATGGCCTCTGAACTGGCTTTTCTTTGCCTGTGGACTCGAACAGAAACGTCCGCCCTTGCTGGGCCTTGGGGCTCCCGGCCACTGGACAGGAACAGCCCCACCCCCTCTCCTGGGTCTCAGGCCCCCAGACGTGCACAACGCTATGTCCAAATGTGCACCCCTAAAAGCCTATATTCTGAGCCCTAACCTGACCCCCATGGGGGTGGCAGCAGGGGGCAGTCAGCCCTGAGGGTGGAGCCCGAGCAGGTGAGGTTGGTGCTGTAGTAACGAACACCGAAGGATTCCCTTGCCCCTTCTGCCATGTGGAGGCACCATGACGTCTCACCCGCCCCTGCTGCCGCCCTGTCTTCACATCTGTGTCTCCTCTGTCTGACCCTTTCTGTCTCTCTGATGATGTCGTCGGTGATGGCACTCAGGGGCCACCTGAATAACTCCGGATCCTCTTCTCCAGTCCTTGACTTAGCAACACCCACAGACACTGGGCCATGTGAGGGGACAGTCACAGGCCCTGGCTTCACCGTTACAGGCCTTTCAGTGTCATGGTCATGATGGCGTTCTCTGGCCACTGGCACCTGCCATGCAGGCGTCACAATGTCGGCTGAGGGTTGTGTGGACCAGGGAACCGGGAGGCCTCTTCCGTGCTGACCCCTGCTCAGCTCTCGGAGGGCAGGCTGGGCAGCAGTGTGAGGTGTCCCCAGCCGTCCGTGGGGGTCAGCCGCAGACCTGCGGGCCTCCTGGCCACTCCCATTGCTCTCCAGCCCCTTTCAGAACCAGGAGGAAGTTCCCTGTCAGAACTTCTGGTGCCCATCGCCACAGAGAGGCAGGCCTGGGGGTGACCAGTGCCCATCAGTGCCCGCTGAGTGCCAAGCTCCTGGTGGCACCTCACAGATTGTCCCCAGACCTGGAGCAGGCGTCCTAGATCCGCCTGCTTCATCAGCTCTGAGCCTCAGGCTCGGGGAGGGGCTCCCCTCTCAGGTCTGTGCCCCTCGCTGCCCCAGTCCACAGCTTTGTCCCCAACCCGCTCCAGACAGGAGCCTTCTTGGCACTTCCCAGGGTTCCGGGGCTGCCTCATCTCCCTCCCTCTTGGTTTTCCTGTCCTGCTTCTCTTACAGCTCCATGCTGTCCTGTTCTCCGTGGGGCTGGCCTGTCTCGGGCGGTGTGGGGAGATGCACAACCTCCGGGAAGCTGGGGCATCTCCACCACGAGGCAGAGAGCCCAGCCGCTGCCCCAGGCTAGTCCAGGAGTGTGGAGAGGAGACCCCAAGGAGCTGGACCCCAAGGTGGGCTGGAGGAGTGGGCTGGCGGCCAGGTCTTATGCTAACCTCACCCTTCCCTGCCTGGCTGGGCTGGGCCGCGTGTAGGGACCTTTCCGGCCAGGTCAGGACCCCTGTGCCCCTGGGACTTAGAGAAAACACAGAAGCCCTCTTGCCCGCCCCAGTGGCCTCCGTGCCTCCCCCTGCCCTGCCCAGTTGTCAGAGCTGTGAGGCCCCCGGGAGCAGCACTGCCTGGCGGCAGGGCAGGGTTCCAGGGCAGATGAGGGGCCTGGGGAGACTGGGGGAGCGGGGGCGGGCTGGGAAGAAGCCGACAGACGCGGCCCACGTCCAGACTGCGTGAGTGAGACCAGGCTGCAGCGTATTAGCTCCCACCCACCCGCGTCCCGCCTCCCGCACAGGCTCACGTGTGCACTGCCGTGCACGGTGCACACCCTGCCCCTCAGATGCTCCAAACTGCCCCCACACCCCCTGAGACAGCCCCTGGCAGCCCGCCCCACGCCCCACGCCCTCCTTGGTGCCCGCACTGCGTCCTGTGCCCCCGAGGGCACCGCCACCCCTGCAGTCATGATTTCCTGTACGGCCAGCACCCACACACATGTCCCCCACACAGATGCTTCCCGGTGGCACTCGATTTCCAGCCCCATGCGGCCCCGAGGCCCATCTGCCCCTCCGGACTGCCTCTGCCGCCCCCAAAGGGAGCAGAATCGATCCAGGTGGGGGTAGAAAAGGCCTCAGAGAGACATTCCTGGATCTGCAGGCCCTGGGCCTGGGCACCCCACCTGTGCAGGAGGCAGATGACGCTCGGCAGCCCCAAGTGCCTGCCATGCAGCTCCGTGTCCTCCTGCTGCTGTCCCTCTGGCTGAGGCTGGGCTGTCCCACTGGCCTCCACCTGGCTGGGCCCTGAGCAAGTACCCCGAGATGCTGGAGGGCATGGCAAGGGGCTCCTGGCTTCTCCCCAGCCAGGGCACACGAAGGGCTGCAGCCCAGGGACCCTGCTCGTGGTCTCAGTGGCGGTCAGCACCATTGTCTCTGTCCTCTCTTCCCGGTGCACCTGGACACCCGGGCCCCAAACTCTTATTTCCTTCCTCCCCGTCACACACTTCTCTGATACCGACCTCAAGATGTGAATTCAGGGGCATAGCCCACCCGGACCATGTGCCTTGTCATGAACTTGAAGGCCCCGGCATCGGACCAGGGCCCCAGCGTGCAGGTCCTCTCCCTGCTCTGTCCTGGGGTGCTGGGCCAGGGGTTCTCCCAGAGCCTTCCTCCCCTGTGGTCAGCCCTAGGGACACCCCCACCCTGCAGGGTGGGAGGGCTGGCGGGGCTCTGTGGGGGAGCCCCTGGCCTTCCATGGGCTGGGCCTCACGCGCCCCACCCCCTCAGGCCTGCTGGTTAGGGGGCTCCCTAGCTTCCGCAGATTCCCCCGGGGGGTGGCTGGCACCGTGGGTCGAGTGGCTTCCGTCCTGGTTCTCACGTGGCTGCTCCAAGAGAAGGAGGCTGCGGAGCACCCAGCAGCCCTCCCCGAAGGCTGCGTGTTGTTTTCCTGCTTCGCGAGGCTGAGCAGGTGACCGGAGGGACCCCAGGGGCTGGGCGCGGTTCAGGCCTCTCCCCGAGGCGCCCACCCGGGCCGGCCAGCAGGGTGTAGCCTGGGCCAACCGCGTGGGCTGCTCCGTGGCCTGAGATCACCCCGAGCAGCCTCCTGTCAGGAACACTGCGGTGCGGGGAGCTGGCTTGTTGGCTCGGAGAAGTGGAGTGTTTGTCATGTTCTGCGATGTGGCTGTGGATGCCTGCCATCATTTGTCATTATAATTAAGTGCAATTTGGCAGGGGGATGGGCCGGGGGAGCTGTCAGCCCTGCTCACCGGGCCTGTGCCTGTCGGGAAGGCCCAGCGAACCCCAGGAAGAAAGGGCAGATGTCTTCCGACCGACACCCACGTGCTGGCCAGGTGTGGCCAGGCCGGTGCTGCGCCCTGCCCTGCCCTGCCGGTCCCTGCCAGCAGAGCTACGGTCTCCCCTTTACCTGGACACCTGCCCGGCCACCAGTCCCAGCAGCCTGGGGCTGGTGGCCACCGGCAGGACAGCCAGCTTTTCACTGCTGGCCGACTCCGAGGGAGGCAGAACCAGAGAGCTCACCACCCTGGGGTGTTTGGGGGACTGAGAGGTGGAGGCAGGGTGGCCGCATGGCCATGGTGCCCACCCTGTCCTGCCTGTCTCCCGGGGCCCTTCCTGGGCACCCAAGGGAGACCCTGCCAGGCCTCTTCTTGCGCAGTCTCTTATTTGTTGCCTTTTAATTGTACGCACGACTGCCTTTCTTTTCAATGGCTTTCTTCTCCCTGCAAGTGGAAGCTCCCGAGAACAAGGGTGGCGCCTGCAGCACCCCTGGGCCCGAGAGCCGGCAGAGGGCCGGCGAATTGCTGCATCTGCGCACGGCAGGCTCCCTGCGCCTCCTCTGCCTTCCGCGCTGGGCCCGGGGCGCGGCCACCGCTGCAGACTCGCAGGGGAACGGGTCCACGCAGCGTGTTTGTCGCGTGACTAAGTGATGTTTCCCCCGTGCAGCCACGTTTTCCGTTCCTGCTCCGGACGGCAGATCACCTGTGTGATGGACGGGGAAGCCGAGGCTCTGGAGAGGTCAAGGACCTCACAGGTCAACGGCGGAGCGTGGCCTGAGCCCCAGCAGCTCCGGCTCTTCTCATGGCCGTGCCACCTCTGTTCCTCTGGCCGGGACGCTCGCTGCCCCACCAGCCAGGAGGGCGCTCAGGCCGGTCACAGAGGGGCCCCTGCAGGTGCTGGGTGTGGGGAGTGGCCCGGGAAGGGGCCATGGAGAGACGAGAGAGGGACCTGGTCCCGTCCAGCCCACCACTCCGAGCTGTGTGACCTTGGGAAGTCACGTCCTCTCTCCAACCTCCTGTATGAAATGGGGTCAGTTGAGTTGCTTTAGGGTTGAAGGGACCCCTCTTCCATAAATGACCGCTGAGCAGAGCGGGCACGGGCCTGTCCCACGGTGCTTTCCGTTGGGCTAGGGAGGCAAGTTTTGCTCAAAGAGCCCCAAAGAAGTGGAGTCAAGCACGGGGGGCGGGGGTGAGGGGTGGGCGCGGGGCGGGTGGCCAGGTAGGGACGATGGCCTGGTCTTATGGCACCAGGCGCACTAGCGCCGGTCGTGGCGATGACAGCGCCTCTCCTGGGGCGGCTGCACTGAGCAGAAGCCCCTGTGGAGGGGTGAGGGTCTGGGTGCCCCCCATGTCCCTGGTGGCCCATGTCACAGAGGCACCCTGCGGGCCCCGGGCTACAGGAGTGTCCCCCTCACCTTCCTCTCCTGCTGTGAGCCCTGGGTCCTCACCCCGCACTTGCTTACTCTCCCCCGAGTTCTCCTGGTCTGGCACCCAGTAGGTGGGCAGCAGCCAGTCCCGATGGCTGCTGTGAACCCTGAAACCCTGGTTCACACCCCCGAGAACGGCAGGGCCCGATCTCCTGGTTGGGTCCTGGCTGGCGACAGGGAGCCTGACCCCGATGGAGTAACGGATCCAGGAAGTGATGCCTCCTTGGCCCGGCCTTGCCGCTGGCTCTGCAGCACGGCGC
This sequence comes from Noctilio leporinus, assembly GCA_004026585.1. Classification (NCBI taxonomy): domain Eukaryota; kingdom Metazoa; phylum Chordata; class Mammalia; order Chiroptera; family Noctilionidae; genus Noctilio; species Noctilio leporinus. The sequence continues at coordinate 20,867 of PVIW01001365.1, read as the reverse complement.
GGCCAGGGGACCACCAGGGCATCCTGTGAGAGGTGGCAGCTAGGGTGGTGGGCACCAGGCAGCGGTGTAGGGGGCCCGGGGCAATGAGGTCCCTTTGCCAGGAATGCAGTGACTGGCCCCGCTTCTTCCCCTCGTGTCTGGGACTAGCCCCCCCAGTTCCTGTAGACTTCCTGCCCGCGGTCCTGCCGCCAGGCCCAGTGCTGAGGCAGAGGGCTGCCCCTAACCATGGCTCCATCCCACACCCCCGCCATGGCCAGGTTCTAGAACCCTCCCAGGAACCCACAGGGGGAATCCCTTTGCCCACCGTGATGTCCTGTGACCACCCTCATCATACCTTTTCTGTCCCCGAGCTGGGCTCGGACAGCCGGGGCGCAGGGTCTGGGTTCTGAGGCCCGGGGACAGGCCCGGCACCCGGGAAGGTGCCCTGCGCCGCGACTCTGCAGGCTTGGCCCCAGTGGCCGCTCCCCGGGGTCGCGGTGTTGCAATCCTTGGCTGCTGACCCGGTTCTCTGGCAATTGCAGGTTTTCTCGGCTGTGATTTGGACACTGTTTTTTCCCTTCTAAACAACCACTCTGGAAAAAGGCAACTTGGAACAAGCTGGCTTCAACCCTTCCACTTCTTTCCCCGAGCAGCCCCCTCCCCTCCCCCGCCCGCCGCCAGCCGAGGGCTCCAGACCAGCAGCCCCTGCAGGGGCCTGGGCACAGGCTGCTGCTGCCCTCTGCTCTCTGGGGCCTGGAGTCTCAGCCTTCGGGACCACCTTGTTCAGTCACTTTAGAGTCCTTGCTGCTCTCATACGGGCGCCCAGGTCATTCCTGCGCACCTACTGTGTGCCGGCACGGGCCAGGTGCCCACTGGCCTCGTCCCCACCTCACGCCCCACCAGAGGTTTGAGAGGAGGTCACACTGGGTTTCAGAGTTGGGCCTGTGCATCCCCCAAACCTGGCCTCCCGTGGCTGAGCCCGGGAGAGGAGACCCTGGCCCATCCGTGTTGTTATCACTCCTGCTGGGCGCACGTTTCTTTGCTGGGTCAGTGCTCCCCGGAGCTGCCGCTGCCTGGGTGACCCTCGGGCTGCCGGGGTCCGCTCGGTCCTGAGGCTGCTCCAGGCCTTGTGGGGTGAGGCCCAGGGAGGCCGGACCACTTGTCCGAAGCCTGACATCTGCAGGTCTCGAGGCAGGGACGACCCCAGGGCTGGCTGGCTGGGCAGAGGCCCCGAGGCCCCCATTCCAGTCTGCGAGTGGGGACGTGGGCTCAGGAGTGACCTCTCACTATGGGCCTGGGTGCCACCAACCACCTACCACCCCCACCACACCCACAGCCTCCGGGGTCGGGATGTGGGCACCGGAGGGTCCTCAGGCTGAACTGTGTGGTCTCAGGGAGGGGACATGGAGTCAAACCGGGCGTCAGCGATGGAGATGGCTGGGGGCCTGTGGCCTCCCGGGCCTGCCCAGCACATTGCCAGTGACTTTAGGGTGGTGCAGGGAGGGCTCGCTGAGCCCCCTTCGGGCTGCACTGGGCAGCGACCTTCCTCTCGACACCTTGGGCTCTGCCTGAGGCCAGCTCATAAGCAGCAGTGGCGTCGGGAAGTGGGTGCCTGTCCTCCTGAGGGACCCTGAACTGCGGGGACCTTGCCCCTGCGGCTTTACTGTTCTCCCAGCAGCTGAGGGGAAGGAAGGACTTGTGGGGACCCTGGGTGCACGGGGGTCTTCACCTAGTGCTCCCGGGTGCACCTGCCCACTCGAGACCTCCCAGGTAGAGATGGCGCCCAGGTCAGGGCTGGGCCAGGGGCCCTCTGCCACCTCCGTGGGGCGCACCCGCTGCTTCCGCCCGGCAGTCATCCGGCCCCCTGGGCGGCCTCCTCTGGGCACCCCCTGCCCTGGGTGCCCCCTTCTGCCCAGGGCTGTGGTGCTGCTTGAATAAAGGACCCGTAAGGTAGGATGTCCCTGTGCAGTGGCCACACCGGCAGTTTAATTTTTTTTGTTGACAACGAGCGAACTTGTGTTAATTGAAGCAACAACAGAAACCTGGATTGCTTGTCATTTAAAAAGCAGCCACAACATCAGGGAGCCACGGAGAGGCCAGATTTGCAGTGGTTTTGCAAGCCAGCTCCCTTGTACCGAGATGGCAGGAGTGAGGAGCTGGGCTTGTGACTTCCCGAGGCCTTCCCAGCCAGCCACGGGTTCCTGGCTCTGCCCGCCAGCCGCCCCTGAAGTGGACTGACTCTGAGAGGGGACAGTCCAGCCCGGACAAGGTGGGGCGTCTGGGGAACATGGTGCCTCAGCCCTTAACCAGGTGGAGCCGAGCATGGGGTCCTGGGCCCTGGGGTCAACCAGTCCTGCTTCCTGCAGGCAGGCCATGCCCTTTGACCCCTGAGCCCATCCAAGGTCCCTGATGCACCCAGAGGCCCTGCCCTGTCCCCTGAGGTCCTTTGCTCCTGCTAACCACGTCCCTGCGGGGAGTTTGGGGGTGATGCCAGGGGACGCTGGGGAGGCTGACTTAGCTGTCCCGCCTTCTGTTCTAAAACCCTTGGAGTAAACAGGAACATTAAATCACTACTTGGGGGTCAGGAAACTGGAAATAATCAAAACATAGTGTCCTGTCCTCGGCCGGGCGCTGGGCCTCCTGTCACCGGCCCAGCCCTGCCGCCTGGGGGCTTTCCCAGCAGCGCCTCTGCTGAGCGGCTGCCCCTCAGTCTGCCGCTGGTCCGGGTGTCCAGGGGGGCCAGGCTCCCGAGGTGCAGTCAGGGGACCCCTGGAGAGGCTGGTGTGCTGTACCGGGCGGGCACCACCTGCCTTGGGAGGTTGTCATGGAGCTGGACCCCCGCCAGCACCAGCCCTCAGACCCCAGGGCACGGGGGCGGGAGTGGGGGGTGAGGGCGGCTGTCGCCCTCTGCCCTTCCTCTGCTGCTCGATCAGGCCCTGGCTTGCGGCTGCCCCACCCAGAGGACAGCGGTTAGTTGGGTCAGGGGTGCAGGGTGGGGCGGGGAGAGCCGGGTTGGGGGAGACCAGGGTTTTCTCCTGTCATAGGGCACCTCAGGCCACAAATTCACTTTTTGACCAACCCCTTCTCCAGGGTGTGCTTACGGGTCTCCCGGTGCCACCAGGGGCCCCTTCCTAATGGGGAAACTGAGGCTCAGCCCCACAGCTCAGGGAAGCTGCCAAGGTTGGTTCCGCATGCTCCCCCTCAGAGCCCTGCCCTAGACCCTGGGTGGGAATGGGGGGCTCACCCGGGCCAGCTGGAGCTGCTGGTCTGGTGGGGTGACAGGTGAGCGGAGGCGCAGCCCAGGGGGCTCCGGTTACAGCGCCTGGTCCGGAAGGGGCCACTCCGCTGGCAATGGCAGTGGGACGGGGCTCTGCAGGCTGGACAGGGGTGCGCCCTGAGGCGGGGGCAGGGCAGCCAGGGTGGGTTGTGGGGGCCCAAGGTGGGGGCTGGGCAGCTTCCCCTCCTATTCCGGGCACCGTCCTCTCCAGGTCCATGTGAAGACGGGGGCCCGCAGACCTGCCGTGGCCTCCCAGGACTGGACAGTGTCCATCTGCCCCGTCTCCCTCTCCTCCCCCTCCTGGCACCCCAGTCTCAGCCCGGCTGCGGCTCGCACGGCACCTGGAGGGGCAGTGCTGTCTGGTGCTCTTCCCTTCCCACTTCTGCCCCCACCCCCGGGTCCCCCAAAGGGCCCGAGGCCTGGAGCCACGGCAAGGGTTGGGGTTGAAGACTGACGCAGCGCTGGAGCCGGACTTCGGCTCGGCCAGGAGCGGATGGGCTGCCCCTGGGCCGGGAAGGTGCTCCTAGTCCGGGAAGGCGTGAGGTGGGGGGAGACGGCAGCTTACAGGGGTCCTGGGGCAGCGAAGGGCAGGGTGGACGTTCTGATGGGGGCCGGGAGGCAGGTGTGGGGTGTCCGGAAGGACGGGGCCCCAACACCCAGCCCTGGGCCTCCATCACTTTGCTGCGGGGAGCAGGTCAGGCCCGCCCTGTCCCTACCCTCCTGGTGACGTAAGGACGGTGGTTCACCAGTTCCCTTGCCCACCCTGGTGACGGTGAGTCCTGGTTTCCCACGGCGACCATGGCGGGTGGGTGGCTGACTTTCGCTGCTGCTTGGTGGACACAGGGGTCCGGGGACAGGCGATGCTGGTGGAGGGGCCTGGTAGAGGGCCGGCAGAGATGGGTGGGGAGGCACCCGGCTGGCTGTGGTTGGGTGGGGGGCCGGGGCATCCAGGTTTCTGGAACGAGGTGCTTGTGCGTGGTGGGAAACGGCCCTCCCAGACCCCTTGCAGCCAGTGTGACCCCACGAGCCAGACCCGGCCAGTGAGATGCAAACGGGCCGCTGGCTGGAGGCTCCGGGGACTCTGCTCTCCTTGATGGGAGGTGTGTGTGGGGGGCGCCCCTTCCTGCCTTTGAACAGTGTGGGAGGTTTGGTGTCCGGGGCTGGGCTGCCACCCCGGCCGCAAGGAGGTCATCAGGGGTGTCCAGGGCCCGCGGCCACACCTTCGGACAGAGGTCAGGTGGGAGGGGCCCCTGGGGACCCCAAACGCCAGTCTTCTGGGTTCAGGACTCACGGGGGAAGCGGGGAGCGCAGAGCGGACGGAGTGGGGTGGGATGTGGGGTTGTGGCTGCCGGGGGGGCGCGGGGGGGACTGGTGCAGCCACCCCCTTTCCCAGATGTCTCTGGAGGCGAGACCACAGCCGGAGCGCTTGGCTGGCGGCCACGGCAAACAACTTGTCCTCACTGTCATTGAGTAACTGCAGTGAGCCCTTCGGTGCGGGCCGCTTCAGGACAGGGGGCGGCTGGCAGCCCCGACCGGGTGGCCCAGGACCTCCTGGCCCAGCAGCCCAGGCAGGCCCAGAGCAGATGGCCGCAGCCCGGCTCTGGCGGGGAGCAGGGAGCCTGGAGGTGCCAGTCCCGGGGACCCCCGATTGTCCAGTTGGCCAGGGGGCAGGTGGTGCTGGGTGGGTGGGTTTACCGGGGAGGTGCAGGCTGAGGAGGAAACCGGGAGGGCTGGGCGGAGCAGGGGCTTCATCCACTGGCAGGGAGGGCCGGCTGGGTGGGGCAGGGGCTGGTCCGGGGCCCTTCCAGCTCCACCCAGACAAGCAGGCCAGTGAGGCCCTGGCAGGTCCTTCCTTCTCACATTCCCTCCCCTCAAATCGGGCACAAGGACCCCTCCTGGGGCGTCCGGGAGAACCCCCAGAGGATTCCTCAGCCCTGGGCCGGTAGATTTCGCAAACCATAAAAATTTCAAAAATCAACTCTGGTTCCTGTCACTGGGCGCCAACTTTACATTTGCCAAGTAAGGACGGTGACAACAAAAACAAAGCACTGGCTACTGCCTTCTGTGACCGTCCGTCACCTCACAGGAGAAGCGGGACTTGGACACATGAATGGCCGGGGGCCCCATGGCCGGGGCATCCTGGAGAAACGGGAGACCCTGCCAGGAAGCGGGTGGGGTGGTGGCCCGGCTGAGCCCGAAGCCTGTTCGGTGCTTATGATCCCCATGGGCTCGGGGGCAGGTGTGGGCAGCCCCAGGGCGGGCCTGGACCCAGGGGCCTGTCTCAGCGGGAAGTGGGGGCACGTACCCCCTTTCAGAAGGAGGGTCTCTGATAAAAGGGCCCCTCCCTCCACATGGTGGGTGCCAGTCGCCACCCCAGACTTGCCTGCCCCTTTGCCCCAGGCCGGCCCAAGCTCCCCAGCAAACCAGTGCGGTGTGGGAACAGATTCTAGCCTCGGGGTCCTTCCTGGGAGACTGAACGGGGAGGCAGCTGAGAGGCAGGTGCCTGTGCCTGCTTGGCGCCCAGGCTGATGACCCTCGAGGGGAACCGAGGCTCCCGGAGGAGGAGGAGGAGGAGGTCCCTGCTGGGCGCACCCGGCTGTGCGGGGCAGAGCGGGGCCCCGGTTCCCGTGAGGCGCCCCGGGCTGACAGTGCAGCCCTGGGTCCAGAGCCCTGATCTTGCCAAAGCTGGGGACGGGTTCCGACCCTTGTTCCATCCAGGTCACGGGCTGCGGGCCCTCCCGCAGGGGAAAGGGGCCCAGAGGATGAGCAGGCGGGGCCCCGCATCGCAGGGTGCGCACCCACTCAACAGCACGCTCAGACTAGCTTTTCTGGGTGCCCTGACCGCATGTGAGTGGAAGGGCCCCACCCCGAGTGGGGGACCTGGGGGGGATTGTGGACATTGGCCAGATGAAGTCCCAGCCCAGCCACCTCCCTCCCCAGCTCTGTGACTCCCTCGGGCGCCCCGCTTCCAGCCTGCGCTCCCCTGTCGCACCCGGCACGGGGCTTGGCAGACAGCATGTGCTCAAGCCGGGCCTGCTCCCTGGGGTCCAGCGGGGCCCCCTCCTTGTCTGCTCCCACGGGCCGCCTCCCAGCCTGACAAGATGACCCAGAATGTTCCAGTTCCCACACCAAGGCCCGAGGAGCAGGAAGCAGGGGTCCCCCGGGAGCCGCCTCTTCCAGGCCCTCATTAGTGGTGGCCCTGGTTATGCAGCAGGCCCGGGAGCCGCCCGGGAGCTGGCCTGCTCTCTGCTCACCAGCACTCACCACCGCTGGGCGGGTGCGTCACCCCTCGGTGAGTCACGGGCAGAAGCTCCCCTGCTGGGGGTGGGTGGGAGGCCCATGGGGCAGGGGATGGGGGGCCAGGCTGGGGACGGCATACCTGAGTCAGGGGAGGGACCAGGGTTTCTGCTGTGGGGTGGGCAGGGCTCAGGGCCCTGGCTCAGCCCCAGGCCACCATTGCCTTTCAGACGGTGGTCGAGGCTCTTTCCCCTTTTACCATTGACCTGGGGCACGGGCGGACCCACAGGTGCCCAGAGGGTCACCTGAGTACCACCGAGAACTCTCCAAGTCACCACGGAGACCGAGAGGCTGATTCTCAACACCGGGATGAAGCTGCTTCCTCCCGGTGTAGAGAATCAGCCAGTCCCGTGGACAGTGACACCTCTTCTCACCTGCTGGTCACCGGACACTAGAAGCCAAAGTGGCTACAACCTCTTCTTGTAGGTCAGTGAAGTGCACCCTTCCTGTGTCCCCTGGAATGCGGGCTAGGAAGCAGAGGTGCCCCCAGTGGGTCCCTGGGGGTGACAGTAAACGTGGCTGCCTCTGCTTTTACCCCTTTGGTTCTTGGACTCTGAGCCCGGATGATGGTGCTGCCTGAGGCCACGTGGAAAGAAAAGGCAACCCTGCACCCGTAACACTTCTCGATTCCTGTCAAAATTCATCACCATTTCTGGGGTAGAAGATGTCAATGCAGTGAGTGTGGTTTCCTGTAGCCTGAAACTGTCCTGGGGGCTCAGCAGTGGCTCTGGGGTTGGCAGGTGGGACTTGGGCACAGGCGTTCACTGGACCAGCCTTGAAAAGGGGGCATCCAGGATGCAGGGCCACCTTCCTCACTGCCATCACGGCTGGTGCACTTCCTGCAGGGCCAGCAAGTGGCCCCCGGGCCAGATCGTCTAGCCCACGTGTTTCTCAGTGCTGTTCCCACAGGGGTGTCCTGGAGGCTGGGAACATGCAGCTCCCGGGCCATCCCCTGCCCACTTGCCCACCTGCCTCTGCTCCTGACCAAGCTACGCGCCCCTGCCCACGGGTCCATCTCTGCGCTAACGTTGGGCCACATGTGTTCCCACACAAGGAGGACGACTGTCCCAAGCTCTGTCCACTGGAAGATTCCTCTGTCCACTTTTCTCAAGGCCATCCCACGTGGCTGAGAGCGGCCGCCATCAGTTTGCAGGTTCCACTCACAGGTGGAGACACCCACCCACGAACCCGCTCTGCCCCCGGCTCCGTCGCCTGGTTGGGAAGCTCAGGTGTGGCCAGAGGTGTGGGTGGAGAGACAGGCCCGGCTGACGTCCTGAGCTGCGTCCTGCTGCTGCTGCCCCTCCGGTGTGCGCCTTCCGCATTTCGCATTGCCCAGCTTTCATGTCTTCCTTTTTGTGAATTTAAGCATATCTGTCAAGTCTGTGAGCATCTTTATCACCAGTGTTTTGAACTCTGCGTCTGTTAGTTTGGCTGTCTCTCTGTCACCCCGTTCTCCCATGGCACCTTGATTTGCTCCCTCTTTTGGGCCACACTTCTCTGTCGCCAAAGTTTGACACTTTCTGTGTTTGTCCCTGTATCTTAGGTAGCGCTGTCACTCTTGTTACGTACGTTGTAAGGGGCGGAGCCTTAGGTATTTGTCAGTGCAGGGCGACCTGTTTCACCACGTTGTGGCACTGTGTGGGGGGAGGGTCTGAGAGGGAACAGTGCCTCTGCCTGTTGAGACAGGCAGTTTCTTCCTCTGCCCCAGGCCCCTGATTTTCAGTCAGAAGCCATGTGGTGCACACATGTGGAACCGTGTGCCGCTGTGCCCTGGCCCTGGGGTCACCTCCCAGGTTTAAATGTCTGGCTGCACTTTTCACGTGGCCTCCGCTCTGGTGCCACTGCTGCCACTCTCCTCCCAGCTCCACCCCTCCACCTGTCTGGCTGAGTATTTCTTTATTTCTTCATTTGTTGCACTTCCATGTAGATCAATTTTCTGAAATTTCTGCTTGTTTGTATTTAGTTTTGAGGTAGATGTAAATTTCTTCTAGTTGTGAGGGTGATGCAGCATATCTTCCTATGCCTCCATCTTGGGCAGAAGTCTCCCCCCATTTATTTTTTGGTTAATTCCTACCGAGTCCTTAGGAGCCATCTCCTCCAGGAAGCCTTCCCTGGTTTCTTCCCTCCTCTGCCACCCCCCGCAACCCATTTTTAGCACAGCCGCAGGGTTGTTGCTGTTTTTTGACAGGATATGTCCTTGTTGTCAGGGCCTCTCCTGCTCTGGACCGAGGCTCCTGGAGCAAGACCAGGGGCTTTACTGGATTCTCCTCTGGGGCCCCAGCCTCCAGCCTGCAGCACAGGGTTATGAAGCCCGAGCCTAATGAGAAAGGAGCAAGGAGAGGGTGCCCTTACGCTCCAACAAAGCATTTCCCAAGCAGCAGGCAAGGCCTCCACCCAATCTGGGGTTTTCCCATCTGCTGCAGAAAGGCCCGGCTCTGAGCATCCCGGGATCACCCCAGGACACAGCAGGGCCCACTCCTCCAGCCTTGGTCACCCACACAGCTTATGTGAGGGTCCTTCCTCCTGTGTCTTATTTGGTGACTGGAAACATGGTGACGGCAGATGAGGAGAGAGGGGCTCCTGGAACCTCCTCTCCTTGGCAGCCCCCGGACACGTCCAAGACTGTGCCCCAGAGCACGTGGTATCCTGTGTGGCATGGAAACCAGTGCTGGCCTGTGCCGCCCGGTGCCCAGGACCTGCAGTGGCACTAACAGGGAGGGCACATAAGTAGCAGAGGTGGGGCCCTGTGGAGCCTGAGCTGGCTAGCCACCCCCACCCCCCCGGCCTGCTTGGTGTTCCTGGCCCCCGTGTCAGGGGTTGGGGGGCTCAGTGCTGGCGGCCGGCAGCTGAGTGGCCCCCTCTGGCACAGGAGGCGAGGGGAGGTGGAGAGGCGGCTGGGGCAGGGAGAGGGAGGGCCGCAGGGGAGCAGGGACAGGGCCTCCGGGGTGCGGCCCACGTGGCGGGCACCTCCTGGGATTTCCAGACACGGAGTGGATATCCCGCCAACGGGGCTTGTTTCTTGCTCGGCCTGGCACCGGCTGGGTCTCCTGGGAGTTGTTTTGCTCTGAGTAATCGGTGAGAAGTTTGCTTCTCAAAGTCTGCCCAGGACCCAAAGTGGACGCAGGCAGAGGGCCAGCAGGAGCAAAGAATGTTCTTTCCAAACACGTTTTTAGAGGAGCAGGCTCCCGTCTGCCCCGTGGACCTGGTGAGTTTAGGATTGGAAGGAATGAAATAGGACGGGGTGGCCAGGGCTCACCTTTGCCCCCGCGCCTCCGGGAGGGATGTCCCCTGCCCTGGACAGCCAGCTGCACTGGGGGCGAGTGACCTCATGCTCATCACAGGCTCTTCTTATTTGAGTGAAGTTGGTCCCTTGTCTGCCACTGGCCTGGCGAGGGTCCTGGAGCTGAGTGGAGGGTGTGGGACCCTCCCGGTGTCCCCTGCAGTCACCCCGACCATGTAGGTGGCCTGTATCTGCTGGGCTCCAGTGCGGCCCCGACCCCTGATTTCCGCTCTGCTCAGGCTCCTGCCAGCCAGCCAGACTGCCGGTGTCCCTGGGCCGGGTAGGTGGCTGCAGGGAGAGACACAGGTGAAGCCATCGTACCGTTTTGCATTGCCACAGTGCAGTGATTGTCCTGGGGGAGAAAGTCCCCAGGCACGTGGGTTCCTGCGCCACTGAGCTCTTTTTTGGTGGACGATGGCAGTGAGTCCCTTGTCCTTCTGGGCCTCAGTTTCCACCTCTGTCCCATCGGGGAGGGGGTAGGACTGTTTGTTCCTTCGAGTTTCATCTGCTCCCAGAGTTTGGCACGGGCGCCCTCTGCCTCTGTGCCCCGCCCGCACAAGGCCCTGGCGTAGGAAGCCGCTCCTGGAAAGAAGTGTGAGGCTTCCCTGCTTCCCCTGGTCGCTGTGATGGAACCCGGCAAGGACGTGCCCCAAATGGGGGGAGGGTGCTTCCCGTCTCCACGATTGGTGGTGGGGCTGGTCCGGCAGCCGCAGTGTCTCCCCTGGGTGGGTGCCCGAAGGAGCTGACGTCTGGGGTGCTGTGGGCGGGCGCACACTCTTCCTTTGCTCCCGGGGCCCCCCGACACTGCGGGGACAGCGATCCTGCAGGGCCTGGCCCAGCAGGTGGCCCGTGAGACTGGCCCACCCACGTGTTTATCAACAGGAGGGCTGACCGTCTTGCTGGGTCCAGGAGGCCCCCCGTGCCAAAGGCCCTGTGGCGGTCACTCCCCAGCATTGTGACACCCACTCTCCTCTGCGGCCTACGGAGGTGGAGGTGGGGTCCTGCGGGCGAGAGGTGAGGCGGGGTCCCCAGGTCCCCTGATGGCAGCCAGGCACCACGGGCCTCCTCCCACCCCGATTTTGAAAGGGTGGCAGGCCTGCTGGATGGAGCTCGGAACCATTTTAGAGGTGCGTGGACAGACCTGTTACATAATTGTGTGTTTGATTTCATGTGTATTAGAGAAAAAAAGTTTAACCCATCCTGTCTGTGTTTGCTCTGAGAACGCTGCCTAGAAGGAAAGCAAGGTTTGAACGGCGAGACGACTTACAATCATGTCGAAGAAAAATATTAAGAAACGGTCTAGGTGGGGAGATGGCAAAAAATCAGTGACTTGGAATAAAACCAAGCCGGGCCCAAGCCGCCTCCAGCAGCCCTCCCTCCTGCACCCTGGGCTTGGTCCCTGTCCCCATGTGCCTTGACACCTCCCATCTCATAACTCTCTCCTGGACCCCAACCTCCGGCCAGCCCCGTACCCCTGTTCTGTCTCAGGGAAAGCAGAAAAGAAGGACCCCTGCTGCCTGCCTGTCCCCTGACACCCGCCCCCCACCCCCCCGGTGGCTGCTGTCTAGTCATAGTGGCCCACTTTGCAATGGCTCTTCACTGGCATTGACCCAGGTGGTTGCCCTCTCAGGTCCCACGGACCCTTCTCTCACGTGGCTTCCCCTGTCCTCTCTGCCTGCTTTCCCCCGGCTCCTCCATGAAAGGCTTACACCCCCCTTTCTTTTGAGTGGGTCTCGGGTCCTCTCTTGGTCTTGGATGATCAGCTGATGGTCCCCCCACATACTCCATGGGGACATCTTCTAAGATCCAGACCTGCTTCTCCACCTGCCAAGGCCACCTTGGCCCGGACATCTCCCAGCCATCTCGGACTCACCTGTAAGAGCCAGCCCAGGACTGGCCCTCTGGGCTGTGGCCTCACCATCTCCATCCCCCCTGGACAGGCCGCTGCTGCCCCCCGGGTGCGCCCTGGGGCTCTGCTCCTCCTCCTCTTGGCATCTGTTGTGCCCTCTCTTCTGCAAAATGTGCTCCCCCCTCTGCCACCACCCTGTCTGAACACCGTCACCTCCCCTGCTTCAGAGGCCAGACTGCCCACCTCAGTCCACTTGGACGAAACAGGCAGCAGGACCTTTGAAAGACACGGGTGAGTTTGAATGTCTGCCCAGGAAAAGCCCACCTCCTGGGGGGTGAATCCAGGCCCCTGGCATCTGCAAGGCACCCCTGGTGGGGCTCCTTGTCACAGAGGGAGTTGTGACAACAACCTTGGTGGCCGGATGCTTAGTCAGGGTGGGAGGTTAATGCTTCTCACCCGAGTACCCAGAGGCCGCTGCTGTAGCCCCGGCTTCTTCTGCCCGTGGCCCCTCTGGGCTCGTGGGCCTCAGCCGGCTGCCCGGGCTTCTGCTGTCCCAGTGGGACACGTCCACTGACCAAACTTCATCACTCTGGCAGGCACCGCTTCTGGCTGGGTGGGCGTGCGCCGGGGAGGCGGGTGGCCACCTCTCCGCTGGGAGACTTGCCTGCAGGGGATGGGGTTGTGAGGATCTGGGAGTGCCCAGAGCATGACAGGTGCTCCTGTGGCCTGGCTGTCTCTGCCCCCATCACCTCCAGCGTGGCCTCCGTGCCTGCGACTTCCAGGTGCCGTTTTGAATCAGCCTGAGCAGGGCCACTCAGAGGTGGTTGTGTGGCTTACTACTTGTGGCCTCCGTGGCGCCGAGGTCTCAGGACCCGGGAGCCACGGGACGCAGGACACGAGGCTGGCGGGGTCGGTGCAGTTGGTGCGTGGCAAACCGAACCTGTCAATTCCAGAAGCTTTTGGCACATTGTTGAAGCGGCTAGATGACTTTGAGAAGTGTCTGCATGTTTTTCCCCAAGTGCAGTTATTTTTGCTGCTGTGAAATGTTCTGAAATTTGACAGTTTTGTTTTGAGTCTTCGCCCGATGTGAAGATGGAAAGGAACACTGGCTCCCAGCTCTGTGGCACCCGCATCCCGGGGTTTCCTGAGGACACCCGGATCCTGGCAGAGGTGGCTGAGAAGCCAGGCCACCGAGCTCTCCCTTGGGCGAGCACTCAGTGGGTCAACCTGGGAGCACGTGGGCACCTCAGGGCGTGAGACCCAAGGGCCGATTTGGCCAATGCACAAGCGCTTACTGTGTGCCAGGACTTCACCCACCAAATATTTACGAAGCACCTACTGTGTGGTGCAGAGCCAACAAAGGGCTCTCAGCTCCAGCTTGCTGGGCACCTTGCTGGGCACCTTGCTGTGCTTGGTGGCCAGCTGGGACACAGGCGAGGAAGCGGCTGGAGGACTTGAACCCCTAGAGGAGAGAAAGGTGACTTTGGTGCAGTCCCTGCTCTTCTGGAGCGGATGGCCCTGGTGGGAACCCTGCCTCAGGATGGGGAGATCTCAGGACACCAGGGGACTGGATGTCATCCTGGCCTCATTGCTGCCCGGCCCCCCAACCCTGCCCCCAATCTGGCCCCTTTCCCTCTCCTCCAAGTCAAAGATCCCCGGGGCTGGACCAGGCGGGGACCTGTCCCTTCCTTACCCAGGTGTGAACACCACCGTCCTGCTGGCTGGTCTCACTCAGCTCATGTCTTCAGATGGCGCCTTCAGCCCTGGTGCCATGTGCTTCCCCACCGGCACCTCTCGGCCTCTCACCTTGTGCCCAACCTGCAAACATCTCATGTGCCCCTGCAGCGACCCAGGCTCTGCAGCCCCCCTCCCAGGCACTGCCCCCTGCCCCTGACAGGCACCGTTGCGGCTGCCATCTGACTTGGGGTCTGGGACTCAGGGCACACGGACCAGAGCGCAGTTGGTGACAGCCCCGCAGGGGATGAGCCCAGCAACAGTCTTGGGAGGAAGCCACGCTGAGGGGCTTCAGTTCTCCATTCTCACAGATGTCGGCACCTGGACACCGGTGAATAAATTACCCAGGACCCCGAGCAATGGCAGCACCTCCTGCAACAGAAAATCATCCGCTTCACCCAGATGGCAGCCGGGGGAAGTGAGCTTGGGTAGCAGGAGTTCCGTGCACATGTGCGAGTGTTTCCGTGTTTGCAAGGACTTCCCACATTGCTATGGAGACTGACCAGGCAGCTTTTTCCTCCGAGAGGTAGATGTAGGGAGGGACTGAGAATCGTGCTACAGGATATTCCTGGTTAAAAAGACAAAAGCCAGACCATGGCCAGGTCCCTGCCTGTCCCCCTGTCTCCTCAGCCTGCCCTTCAGAACATGCATGTGGGGACGCTGGTCCTGTACTAGTTAGATTCAGGGTTGACAGAGTTGTAATGAAGATTCCCACATCACAGGGAGCAAAAGAAGGAAGTTTCTCCTTTTTTTCCACATAAGCCGTGCATCCAGACCATGGGCTTCTTCTGTTACAGTTCTGCTCCCTTCATGTGTCCCCCCCCTTGTCGCTCAGGAAGGCCACACCTGTCCCAGATCCACAATGCAGCCAGAGAATGAGGAGCAAGGAGAATGTGGTATGTGGTCTTTTCATCTGGAAGCTGCATGTGTCGCTCTGGATTAGATCCCATTAGTTAGATGTTGGTGACATGGCCAGCCACATCTAGCTGCAAGGGAAGCGGGAACATCATCTTGAGTGGGTGGCCCCGTGCCTCACTCTAGCTTAAAAGGTGCTGTAATTAAGGAAAGAAAGGTCAAATGGCCATTGGGACAACTGACAATCACCACCACAGCCTGCCCCTTGGGGCTGCCTGATTCCCACACTCACTCGGTCTTCCTTTGAGCACACTCAGCCCCTTCACCAGGACACAGCCCTCATGTCCCTTCCAAGCACCATGTTTGGACGTGTCCAGGACCTGTGGGTGATGTTAAGTCTTTTCATCAAGGCCAGATTCGACCCCTCGAATAGGGAAACTTAAATTATAAATGAACAAGACAGGTGGCCTGCAGACCCCTTCACAGAGGTGCGGGGACAGGAGAGTCATTGGATAATGGCCTTCGGAAGTGGGAAGGATGCACATGGCTGGGTGGGTGTCAGGACCCCTTTGCCCAGCTTGCTCGAAGGGATGCCTCTCTCCCCCACTGTCCTCACTCAGTGTCACTGTCCTCCCTAGACCCATACGCAAAGTGAGTGTGGCTAAGGACATCCGTCCTGGCAGCCGCTCCACCTTCCGGACACACGTCTGGGCGTGCTCACATTTCAGGGTATCCAGAGATTTCTTTAGGGGGGTCGTCCAAGGTTGTCAAAAGCAACATCATTTTGAAACCCAGGCTTGTGGTTTACTTGGGAATATAATTCCCTCTAAAAGTTAGTAGCTTTCTGTTTATTCTACGTTGCGTATAATCCCATCTGAATATGGTGTCCAGATCTGGCTTTTACTCTTATAAAAGTTGGTCTTTTGTGTCCAGGCCTCCGTTCTCGGCCCGTCTTCCTTGCGCTTATTTAAGAGCTGCTCCCTGATGTTATCGGAAGCAGAGGGCTCGGGTGGGGGGACAGCACCGGGCTCGGATCATGGTCTCTGGCCTGCTCCTCTCATTTGCCGGTGGCAGGGGCCCCCAAGCGATTGGCCAGCCTCTCATCGCCCGTGGAGGCTGTGCCTTCGAAGGCCCCTCTGAAACTCCTGTGTTATTCCTTGTTCATGCAGCAGCGGCGGCAACTCATCCACATCCCGATCTTCCAGACCAGCACCCCGGCGTTCCCAGGCCGTCGGGATGGGGTCACCCTCCCCACCAGGCATTGCGGGGAGCATTGATCGCCACAGTACGAGGGTCTGCAGCCTTCTAGCTTGGGAATCTGGGTTCTGCAGAGGCCAGCGCACAGGGTTCGGTTTCGTCCTGGTGGCACCTCCTCTGCGACCCTGGACGTGTAATAGTCAGGATGCCGGAGCCAAGACACCCCGAGAGAGTGGTGCGAACACTAAGGAAGTTTATTTCTTTCTCACATGACAGCCCAACGAGTGGTCCGGGCCGACGTGGCACCAGGACCTTGTTGCGCTGCTGTCTTCAACGAGGAGCTGAGCTGGGGGTCTGAGGTGGGTGTTGCAGCGGCTGGGGCCACGCAGAGAACGGGAGGTGGGGTGCCTCCCACCCTCCTCTTAGGCCAGGACGGGAACGTGCGGGTCGGTCTACTTGAGTCCTGTGCTCAGGTGGGACCCGAGGCTCAGTATGTCCAGCTGCTCCCGTGCGTATGCGCGTGTGTGCACGTGCTTGCACGTGTGTGCACGTGTTTGCACGCGCGTGTGCCTGCGCTGGGGCATCAACACCCAACGTCCCCCTCCCACCCAAGCAAGGCCGCGTGGCCCTTGAGCTGGGCTGCAGCCGGGGCTGACTGCGACTTCGTGCAGGGACCTTTCCTCAGGCGCCCCCGCCCCGAACGGGGAGAAGCAGGTCTGGGGAGAGAGGAGAGATGCTTGTTCCGCACAAAGTGCCTGAGCTCAGAACCCCGAACCGGGCCCAGAGGAACAGCTCCGGGTGAACGGCTGACCTGCCTTGCGCACCCATGGCCATTGGCCTTGAGGCTGGAGATGGAGGCTATCCCAGCGCCAGGGAGCCGGGGAGCCCGTAGGGTGCACTCAGCAGTCTGGGGTGGTGCTGGCAGGGCCCCCCACCTCCCTGTCGTGCTGACTCTCCCTCTGTACACCCCTCAGCGTTGCCCCTGGAACACCAGCTTCACACCAACAGTTCTGTTCAGCAGCTTCACCTGTTGCTTGGGGACGTCCAATGGGACAATGGGTGTGAACAGACTTTGTGAATGCGGAGGGGCGGGCGCTGCGAGCTGTGCTGGGCTGAATGGGGCCCCAAAGGGACTCGGCCGGTGTGATCAAACTCGGGACCCGGGGATGGGAAGATGGTCCTGGGTGGCCCACGTGGGCCCACGGTCAACTCAAGGATCCTTATGAGGGCGCGCGACAGAGAGAGGGAAGAGGCTCAGAATCAGGGAAGAGATGTGACAATGGAGGCAAATGTCGCAGTGACGTGCTTGGAAGGCGAAGGACCCAGGAGCCGGGGGGTGCGGGTGGCCTCTGGAGCCGCACGTGGCCGGTGTCTCCCCTGGAGTCTGAGCGCCTAGCTGGTGCCTCGATTTGAAGGCAGTGAGGCCGCCTCGGACCCTCGACCTCCAGCTCTGGGAGAGGATGAGTCCGCTGTGTTCGCCGTGGAGTGCTGGTTGCAGGCCACGGCTGCAACTGCAGGGTCACTGGTGAGGGCTGAGCGGGACGGCTGGCGGGAGGGGGCGCATGAGGGCCATCGAATAGGGAGGAAGTGGTCACTCAGGAAGGGACCCGAGGCAGGGGCCAGGCTCCGCTGGACGTTAGCCACCTCTCAGACCAGCCCGGGGGACACAGGAAGGGGCTGCAGGGCAAGGTGGGCTTCGGACATGTTGTGGGCTCTGAACACCCAATTGAGGGGTTTGCCCTTCAGCTGGAGGAAGAGAGGCCCCCTGGGGGTGGTACTGAGCCCATGCGGTGCCCCTGGGCCAGGGAATGCCCAGGTGTCTGCCGGCAAAGGGGAAACACGGCCGCACATGTCCTGAGCGCTTGCGGTCACAATGTGTGCCAAGGCCTGGAGCCTGGTGCTTGTCAAGAGGTGCCAGCCCGTGTGTGGGGCGGCAGAGGCCACCTCGGGTCCGTGCCCGGGGCTCCAAGCAGCGACCGAAACAAAGTGTGTACTGGAGAACTGCTCTTAGGAACGCGCTCCAAGTCCCTGTTCGATGCCTCCTGCCTTTCCCCCTCTTCTTTCTTTTTTCTTCTTTTTTGGTGGCATGGGGGGCAGTCACATGTGCAAAACCCTTTGAAAACTGACCCCGGGGGGACAGTGGCTGGAAATTTAAAAGTGTGGCTCAGACAAGATGCACCATGAAAAGAAACGCACGACCGTGAAAGAGACACATCCAAAATTGCGTGTTTTCATCTTCGGTGTTGACGGAAACGGGTCCATTAGCGGGGGTGGGGGCGGGCAAAGGGCTCTTGGCAAGAGGGGTCCTGGGCTCTGCAGAGAAGCCACCCGGAAGGCCACGTGTGGACACGTGCCTCCAACTGCCCCACGGAGAGTTCCGCGTCCTGCAGGGGAGGGAAGGAAAACAGCATCCTGAATATCGCCAGGATGGGGCCTGAGTAAACAGCGCGGACAGCTGCTCCTCCCTGCCGGAGCCAAAGAAATCTCGCTGTTGTCCGTGAAGAAAATGCGCTGGAAGCCGAGCCGCCCCGAGAATGGGCCTTTGAGCTCCACCTGTCACCCTCCTTTCAGCTGCGTGTTCTCTCTGAATTGGGGGTTCTTTACTCCCTTCTGAGAGACAGCGCTAACGGTGAACGACAGTGGGAACAGCCCCCTCGGAGCTGCAGCCTGGCTGGTGTCCTGGGGAGAATGTGACAGCCGGGGGACCTCATACCTGCCCCCTACGTGGCAGGTGGCAGCGGTGGGGACTTGGGACACGAATCCTGGAGGCCTGGTGAGGGCAGGGATGAAGCTCGGGGTGCCAGGTTGCGGACCAGTGCAAGGGTCACACAGGCTTCGGGCATCAGCAGGAGTGACCCCCAGTGTGAGGGACTGTGTCTCCATCAGCCAAGTGCCTGGGGGTGAACTGGTTTCATCCGTCCCTGCTTGAGGCCAAAGACTCAGGGTCAAAAGAGAAACGTAAGAGATACTTTCCCATCGGGGGTACAAAAATGGTGCCCACTCATGGTGGAGGGTGCGGACAGCAGCAGAGCCCGAGCTGGAGTTGACTCTCGTGGCCTGGGAAGGCGACCCTGGCACATGCCCAGCAGAGGCGGGGTCCTCGGTGGGAGGATGGCAGATCCAGCAGAGGCCATGCCACCCCCGAAGCAAATTGGGTTCTCATTTGTAGGAGGAACCTGCCCCACGAGGAGGGGCTGGCCCTGGCTGGGCTGGGCTGTGGCTTCCTATTTGTGTCACTGCGGTAGGGCTGCGGGGCAGGGTGGGGGATGGGCTGGGATCAAGTCCACTGCTGCTGCTGGTGGGGGGAGGGGTGGAGAGGGCTGGGCCAGCGCAGGAGCTGAGGTCATCCAGCTGTGTGACCTTGGGCAAGTCACGTGGGTGCGGTGGACCATCCCTCAGAGGTGTGGATTCTGCCCCCTCACCGCCCGGCACCCAGCAAGAAGTAGGGTGATGACCAGGGAACTCATCCCGGCAGCCAAGGGCACAGTTTGCCACCCGAGGGACCGAGGGACCGTGACTGGAGACCAAGCCACGGAGGACCCTGCCGCGGTGGCCCCGGGGCTCCTCTGAATTCAGGAGGGTGGACAATGGAAGGGTTTGGAAACGTGTTTTGGGTACAAAACGTCATTACTTTAAAAAATCTAACTGGATCTTTTCTGTTTATATTCTCCAGCCCAAGTCGAGGTAGAAAATATTTATCTTTGCTGTTTTACAAGCAGTGGCCTCTGGCCAGATGAAAGGGCGACTTTGCTCCGCGCAGCTCAGAGGGCGAAGGAGGGCGGGCGCCCGGCCACGGCCGGCTTTGTGCCGGATGCCCTCGGGAGCCGGACCGGCAGCTGCGGCCGCGGCTTCTCTGCTTGTGTTCTCTTTCCTTTGGATTGGGACAAAATATACATACAGCGCTCACCATTTTCATACATTTTAAGTGTACAGGTGCAAAATGCAATCTCCGTAACCCGGAGAGATCATATTTCCCTGAGATCTTTTTAAAAATCAAAGGAATGCAAAACAGTTCTATGATGAACAACATGCCCACATTTGAAATAAAGGCAAGATCAGTCCTAATTGGTTTTTCTCTTTGTCTTAGGCTCCAATATAGCTCGGATCTTGTTTTTATTTGAAATTTAGATTTTTTTTGTTTTTTCATCGTGGATGGTTTTTGCATGACTTTCATTTCCGTTGCGGGAAAAGATGCACCACGTAGCATTATACATTTTCAGGTGAATCACTCAGTAGCATTTAGCACCTTCACGGCACTGTGCACCATCAGCACCGTTGATCTCTAGAACTTGCTCATTTTCCCAAACCGAGACTCTGTGCGGATTCGATTCCAACGCCTGCCCCTCCCCTCCCCCAGCCCGGCACCTGCACATCCCCTTCCTGTCTCCATGGATTGAACTCTTCCAGGCTCCTCGTAGGAGCCGGACTGTACTGTGTTCGTTCTCATGTGACCTGCTTACTTCGATGAGCACCATGTTCTCGCGGTTCCTCACGGTGCAGCCAATTGTCAGAACGTCCTTCCTTGTCATGGCTAGAGGGTTCCACTGGGTGGATGGACGCATCCCGTGTATCTGCTGATGGACCCTTGGTCTGCTGATACCTTTTGGCTATTCTGAATGCTATCAACACTTCTGTCCACGTCTTTCTTCCTTTCTTCCTTCCTTTCTTTCTTTCTTTCTTTCTTTCTTTCTTTCTTTCTTTCTTTCTTTCTTTCTTTCTTTCTTTCTCTTTCTTTCTTTCTTCCTTCCTTCCTTCCTTCCTTCCTTCCTTCCTTCCTTCCTTCCTTCCTTCCTTCCTTTCTTCCTTTCTGTCTGTCTTTCTTTCTGGGCACACCAAACGGTTTTGCACAGCGGTGGCACCACTTTGCACCCCCACCAGTGATGACCAGGCCTCCTCTTTCTCCATGTCGTTGGCAGCACTCGCTACTTTCATTTAATTTTCTATCCCAGGCCTCTCAGTCGGTGCAAAGTGGTACATCGCTGCTGTGGTTTTGATTTGCATTTCCCTGATGATTAGTGGTGGCCCAGTGTCTTTTCATGTGCTTATTGGTCATTGCTTAACTTAAGAAAGGTTTTATTTAGGAACTGCCTTTTGATCCAGCAATTCCACTGCTTGGACGATACCCAAAGAATCCTGACACACCAATTCATAAGGATCTATGCACACACACCTATGTTTATAGTGGCACTATTTACAATAACCAAGTGCTGGAAACAGCCTAAGTGCCCATCAGTGGATGATTGGATCAAAAAACTTTGGTACATTTACACAATGGAATTCCATATAGCAGAAAGAAAGAAGGAACTTGTACCCTTTGCAACAACATGGATGGAACTGGAGAGTATTATGCTTAGTGAAATAAGCCAGTCAGTGAAGGACAAATATCATATGATCTCACC